>CAIGQQ010032566.1:6800014-6824980 GCA_903798035.1 Danio albolineatus
TCTGAACCACTGGCCCGACCGGGCCAGTAGAAAAAATCCTTAGCGTTGAACCCTGACTGGTCTAGTGTGTTGTGGACTGTAAGCTGAGCATTGTTATGCAATTACAAGATATTTAGGTATGTTTACAAGTCAATGATGTATAAAACAACATTTAAAAATCGCATTATTCATCCGCTATTTAACTTTTACACATTTTAAAATGAATCTTTTTGGTAAGGGAAGGTCTGGAGCACGATACAAGGTGCGCGGGAAAAAATGCAAATGTAGTAAAAAAGATAGGGAACTCCACTAACACTTGTATTAAAGGAGAAAATGTAATGAAATAAAATAAATGCCAATGCATTTCGGCTCACAAGCCTTCCTCAGGGCTCAAAAACATCACATACAAAAAAAGATTTTACATTGTTTTGTGATTTTTATTTATTTATTTTTTTTGAGCTTGTTTTGAAATTATTTGAAATTAAGTCGTTTGATTATGTGTCGATTTGATGTGGATTCATCAATTAATAACCACTTGTGTTGTTTCCTGCTGATTGATTGGGGTGCTGACTTAAGTCTGGTTTATCAGCTGTTTTACATTCATTAATTTTCCTTTGGCTTAGTCCCTTTATTAATCAGGGTTCACCACAGCGGAATGAACCGCTAACTTATTCAGCATATGTTTTACACAGCGGATGCCCTTCCAGCTGCAACTGCGAAACATCCTACACACACATACACTGCGGCCAATTTAGTTTATTCAATTCACCTATAGCACATGTCTTTGGACTGAGGGGGAACCCGGAGCACCCTTAGGAAACCCACACGAACATGGGGAGAACATGCAAACTCCACAAAAAAACGCCAACTGGCCAACCCGAGACTCGAACCAGCGTGTTGCCTTTATCAGCTGTTTCTAATTTGTTATTAGATGTTCTAAGATGGAGATGTATACTTCAAGCCTTTTGAAATGTTTATATGTGATGTTTTTTTGCCCTGAGGAAGGTTTGTAAGCTGAAACTCCTAGGCATTTATTTTATTTCATACATTTTTTCTCCTTTATTACAAGTGTTGCTGGAGTTCCTTATTTTTTACAAAATTAAATCTTTTAAAATACAATTTCCAAATCAATGACTGCTAACTTCCGGTCTGGAACACGGCCGTTTCTAGACTTCTTGTAAACCTAGGCGAGATAACTACTACAGTATACTATTGTATTTATTACAGTTTATCAGTTCACAATAGTTAAAACTACATTATGATGTAGCATCCATTAATATGTGAATATGCCACTGCTCCGGGAGAAAATACAGCATTAAGTTACAAGCAGCAGGAAGGATTGTGTAGCTCACCTCATCCAATATGCGATTCTTGGCCCTGGTGATCGCTGCATTTAAAGCATTGATCCATGACTCCTTCTCCTCTGGACTGACGGCTAGAAACACCAGATTTGGGACCTGCATGCGGAGAATGAGAGATGCTTTATTATGGAGTCATGCAGGTTACAAATAAGCAATTCCAGCATTCTGGATGTGACGTTTGAAGTAAAATCTCAAAACATAAATTGACAGAAAAAGTCTTAACATCATATTGAATTTTTTATTAATTAAAAAATTATTTATTATTTTCCAAAACAACTAAACGTTATGAGATCAGAAATATATAAATCTTTAAACATTTATTTATGTTTTAAATAAAGAAAATAAACATTAAATAAACGTTATGGATGTGACCAAAAAACGGGCGAGTTTACAGTATACACTTTGTAGAAATTCAGTGAATTAAACCGCACAACCCAAAAGAAATGATGCTAATCAAAAGCATAAGAGTCACAAAATTGATTGATTTTATTTTATTTAAAGGTGCTGTATGTAAGTTTTTGACTCTTCTGAAGCATAAAAATACCCTTTGTATGCAGATATTTAAGAAATACGCCACGTGAACATACTTGTTTATCTGAAAAACAATCCTGAAGTCAGATATTCTGCTTTGAAAATATGTTTTCCGTGCCAGAACGCTGTCTTTGTTTTGCTAATTGTAGCCTGGCCAATGCCAGTTTAGCCGTAAAACGCTTATTCCATTCATTCATTCAGAAAGGCTCTGAAAGCATGTATGTGAAATGAGACCTCCGGTGGACAGTAGCAGACTCCAAAATGAGACGCAGATTCAGTTCCACATGAGGTTATTAATTAGCAAATGATTACATACAATAGTATGTATGTACGAACGTAAACATTAGCTGAGCAGGTTACACTGTAACCCTGTGTCCAAACAACACGCTTCGTGACTAGATATGCAGTAATAAGCAATTTGGCTGTTTACACCTGACGAAAATTTTTTATACAGCCATTTAGAAGCACAGAATATGCACTCACTGACGAAATGGTGAGGTTTATTATCTATTAAATACATATTAACCCTCTTTACCATTATTAAATGTACATGCTGAATCACTGATATGCGTTTAGTTCTAAAGTTCATCGGTTTATTTTATTTTCAAAATCTGAGGTGATCTATCAGTATATGACAATAAATGTCAAGAATAGCATTCAAACTCACATTGTTAGCATTTAGCACTGAATAAAGCACATGAGGTTTACCTGAGGTGATCATTGTAATAGTTTTCTGTTATTCACCTGTGAGAAATAAAAAGCCGTTTCTAATATATCAATTCAAGGTGTTGGTTAGGACAAAAGCTCCTTTTAATATGGAGAATATTACTTCTATTGGGTGCCGTGGCTTTTATTTAGAACACGGTTTAAATCACTCGCTCGTGTCCTCAATCTGGCAACTTGTGCTTGCGCTTGTTTTGATCCAGGAGTGCAATACCTAGTTCAACCACTGGGTGTCGACCTTACATACTGCACCTTTAACGTTGCAGTTTTACGTTTTACGTTTGTGAAGAAAATGCTTTGTTATGGATGTGACACCTCTCCCTTATGGAGGTGACAGATGTGAAATTGCCACTTGTGTAACTTTGATAAATCTAATGTAATTCTTTGGAAACACTGACAAAGATATTTTTGAGTATCTTTACAGTACTGTAAAATACAAGCATACACAAAATGTTTAGAAAGGGTTAACGATCTTTTTCATGGCAAGGTTGACATTTGCATGGAATTGCTCCAATGTACAGTTTGATACATAACCACTGTTGTCCTGAACTCTGCTGGCATTTCATTTTCTGCCTACAGACGTGATGAAAATTCCTTCAGTCTTGTGCTGGATGGACACAACATGCAGTGAGCCCAGCATAAATGAGCAGGTACGGCCATATGGCTGTGTGTATGGACAGCTGATGCAGCAACAGCATGAGGCTGAAAGCACCATATTAGGCAACAACACCGCAAGTCTTCCCAAAAGAGTGTGCTGGAGCCGTGACAGGCGGCCCTTCTGTTGATGCTGCAGCTGTGCAGATAACACTGCTATGTGCCCTACGCTATGTTTCTGCACTGTTGTTGACTTCACTTTGACTGCTAAAAGAGGCATATGGTGGGAAACTGAAAAACGGCTTGTCTGTCTTGATCAATGCATTCTTTATTTTACAAGGATGCATTAATTTGATTAAGTGACCGTAAAGGTCTGTGAATAACATAACATGAAATATTGACAAATTTTGTTCTTCATACAATTTTCTATTCATACAAGAATCCACGTAAAGCAGGGAAAAATTAAACACTGATCATTTGAAATGTTTCTCAAACAGATCGTTCACCCAAAATTTAAACTTCTTTCTTCTGTTAAATACTAAAGAAGATATTTCGAAGAAAGTTGAAAACCTGTAACCACCAACTTCCATAGTAGGAAAAATCAAATACTGTGGATGTCAGGGGTTTCCAACATTTTTCAAAATATCTTATTTCGTGTTTAACAGAAGAAAGAAACCCCTTAAGATTTGAAACAAGTAAAGGGTAAGTAAATTATTACAAAATTTTCATTTTTGGGTGAACTAGCCCTTTAAGCATCAAATCAGCACATTCAACTGATTTCTAAAGAATCACATGAAACTAAAGACTGGAGCACTGGTGCCTTTTCATTAAAATGAAAAAACATTTCTGATTAATTAAAGGTGCAGTACGTAAGTTTGACATACAGTGGTTGAACTAAGTATTGCACTCCTGGATCAAAACAAATGCAAGTGCAGGTTGCCAGATTGACGGCAGGAGCGAGTGATTTAAACTGTGTTCTAAATAAAAGCAACGGCACCCAATAGAAGGAATATTTTCCATATTAAAAGATGTTTTTGCCCTAACCAAAACCTCAAATTGATATATTAGAAACGGCATCTATTTTTCACAGCTGAACAACAGAAAACTGCCAGTGATCACCACAGGTAAACCTCATGTGCTTTATTCAGTGCTAAATGCTAACAATGTGAGTTTGAATGCCATTCATGACATTTATTGTCATATACTGATAGTTCACCTCAGATTTTGAAAAGAAAATAAACGATGAACTTTAGAACTAAACGCATATCAGTGATTCAGCATCTACATGTAATAATGTTAAAGAGGGTTTATAAGTATTAAATAGATTATAAACCTTACCATTTCGTGAGTGAGTGCATATTCTGTGCTTCTGAATGCCTGTATTAAATTTCTATCGTGTTTACACTCGTAATATTTATATCATTTGCTGATTAATAACCTCATGTTGAACTTAATCTGTCTCATTACAGAGTCTGCTACTGTCCACCGGAGGTCGCATTTTGGTCACGGATGCATGCTTTCAGAGCCTCTGTGAATGAATGAATGAATGAAATATGCGGTTTTCCACAAAGGCAACCCAGAGTCCTGAACTATAATTGGCTAAACTGGCATTGGGCAGGTTAAAATGACCAAAACAAAAACAGCGTTCCGGCACAGAAAACACATTTTCAAAGCAGAATATCTGACTTCAGTATTGTTTTTCAGATAAACAAATATGTTCACTTGGCGTGTTTCTTAAATATCTACAAACATATTATGGTATTTTTATGCTTTAGAAGAATCAAAAACTTACATACAGCACCTTTAAATGCATGTTTGGAGATTCTAAGAGACTTCTGAAAATGTGTATAACCTCATTTTCACAAAATCCTGTTATAATTTATACAGAGACAAAAACTGCGTCCCAAATGGCACACTATATACTATGCACTTATACACTATGTACTTATGCACTTACACACTCAACAACATAATATATGAATGTAGTGTCGTCCCAAATTAAACACTAACGTTTTTTTTTACTAAGCGGAAATTCAAGTCGTTTCCCAGATGATGTTTGGCGCTTGCCAAATTATCGAAATAAATGACCAAACGACGAATAATACCTGCCATGAGTATAACCGCATTCACCATCAGGAGCCAGTATAATCACTCTCGTTGGAGAATTTTGCTTTTACAATCCAAAATAATCCAACATCAGTGCCAAAAGCTCTGCCCCTTCTGCAGCGGACGTTGAGTGCGTGAAGTGTCCAACAGTCCACACTTCTTTTTAACGGTTGAATAAGTGCATCATCCGGGTATTTAAAGTACACTACTTCTTTTTAGAGTTTTTCAGCATGAATGCACTACTTACACTTTTTATACTACAAAATGGCGTAGAATAGTGCGTAAGTATGCGATTTGGGACACACCTAAAAACTGTATAGTTTTTAAAAGCATTTCAAAAAAATTTCAGGCACCCAAAACACTATTGCCATGTCAATAAACGAGCAAAATGCATACGTTTTTACTGGTGATCACTTTTACAATGTGATGAGCATGTTTATTGTGTTGCTAAGGCTTGTTAGGGTGTTTCTTACAGCACGAAAAGCAGTTTGGTTAATTAACTTATTAAACTGCATAATGCTCCAAATGTGGTAAACATGACTCCTGTAACTTCTAAATTCTTTGTTAATAAGAAAAAGAGAAAAAATCTTGTTCAAAAGCATGCAGAAATCATCAGTGAGCGAGAGAAACGAGTTGATAATGATGGTGTTGGTGAGGTCATGTATTAGGGTGGCTCCCCCGTAGAGAGCTGCATGTGAAACAGCTGTTGTATGTGGGGCAGAGGGACTTATTAACCATGTAGTGCTGTGTTTGGGAGGGTGGGTGATGCTGGATTTTGCTAAGACCCTCTATGTTTGTTTCCTGAGGATTAACCCCTTGTCTCAGTGCTGGATTTGAAAGGATTGGTCAGATGTAACCCTTAATGTTTCTCCTGGCTCTCTAAAATCCCAAAATGTGATGTAAAGTCTAGACAGCTGGGAGGAAAATACTTAATTTAACTGTAATTCAGACATTGGAAAATCTCTGTTTCTGATTAAAATGCGAGAGACAGTGATATCAAAAAAGAAACAGTGATATCAAGAATTAAGTTTTAAAAGGGCTAGTTCACCCAGAAAAGTACCTAATCATTTATTGTCCCTTCTATATGAGTTTCTTTCTTCTACTGAACAAAAAAGAAGATATTTTGAAGAATGCTAGTTCCTGGCACATATTGACTTAGTTGGAAAATAAATATTCTGAAAGGCAATTATTCTGCCAGCAACCAACATTTGAGCTGCACAATTCTGACTAAAATGAGAATCACATTTTTTTTTTGTTGCTTAAAATAAAAATCCCGATTTTCTCATGATTCTACAGATGTAAGATAAAGGTTAATATGAGTAGGCTATTATTATTGTTATTCTCAAACATATGGCAAAACAACAATAATATTATATAGGTCTACTGTTGGTTAAAATGCTAAATTCTGAATAGACTCTGAATAGTGGACTTGAACAGACTTAAGCAATGTATGTAAAACAACGTGTCGGCTTGTGCGGCCACCTTTGCTTCTCTCCTGAAAATATGAATGGCAGAATCGTAGAAATGCTGGATTAAGATCGTCTTTTTTTTGATTAATCGTGCAGCTCTAACCAACATTTTTCTAAATATCTTATTTTGTGCTCAATGGCAGAAAGATTTTGAACAAGTGAAGGGTGAGTAAATAATGACAAAATGTTAATTTTGGGTGAAGTAAACAAAAAAAACTTTATATTTTCTAAATAAGAAGTGCAGAATTGTTTTTTTTTTCTGAAATAATCCCAAAAATGGATAGTCTTGTCCCCATTCCTATCCAATTGATTCAGACAGAAGATTAGACTTTATGATTTGAATTCATAAGTACCTTTTAAATTCCAATTCAGTACCTCAGTTTGACTGGTCTTTAGATTATAATGGCAAACAGTATTGTGAGGAGGCAGAATTAAATTAAACATCCCAATAATATATTGATATATATTATTCATTGATCATATAAATGCTACACTTCACCTTTAAGAAACAAGGAGCCTTAACTGGTAAGACGTACTATTTGTGTTGGTCTGAAGGAGGAAGGACATTGGTGTGCTAGTGAAAGCAATAAGCTGAGCTGTTCTTACTGAAAGCCAATTACACGGGATAGGAGGACTACAAAGGTCGATCCAAGTTTGTGCTTAGAAACCGGTGAGCCAACTATGCCAGAGTACAATTTATCGTCTAAAGTTGTCTATGACCAATGTGTTTTAGACTCAAGCCTCAGTGGTTTTGTTCACACACGTTGATATTTGCAAACAGGTGTGACTCTTGAATCATCCAGTTTGATGAAGCAGTTTGTGTACTGTAGCTATCAGGGGTCATCAACGTTTCAGTTTAAACATTCAAATCTGAATTAGCATTAACATCAAAGGTCAGCAATAATTGGTTATAGCAAAACTTGATTTTAATAAACATGCTCATACATAAATCAACCATTTAAAAAGTTAAACATAGTTCCCATTAAAATAAAAAATACATTAATAATAGTGTCAACCAAGTGGCATTTTTTTTCAATCATTCATTTTCCTTCAGCTTAGTCCTTGATTTATCAGGGGTTGCCACAGCGGAATGAATCGCCAACTTATCCAGCATATGTTTTACGCAGTGGGTGCCCTTCCAGCCACAACCCAGTACTGGGAAACACCCATAGACTCTCACATTACCACACACACTCACACACTAAGGCCAATTTAGTTTATTCAATTCATTTATAGCGCATGTCTGTGGGGGAAACCGGAGCACTCAGAGGAAACCCACGCAAGCACAAGAACATGCAAACTCCACATAGAAACGCCCACTTGCCCAGCCAGGACTCAAACCAGCGACCTTCTTTCTGTGAGGCGACGGTGCTAACCGCTGACCCACCGTGCTGCCCTTCAGCCATTTTTATGAATTTGTTTATTTTTTATTATCAAAAGTAACATGGTACCAAGGGTCTCACGGTGGCGCAGTGGGTAGCACTGGTTCGAGCCTCAGCTGGGTCAGTTGGCATTTCTGTGTGGAGTTTGCATGTTCTACCCATGTAGGCGTGGCTTTCCTCCGGGTGCTCCGGTTTCCCCCACAAGTCCAAACACACATGGCCCTAGTGTATGTGTGTGAATGAGTGTGTATGGATGTTTCCCAGTGATGGGTTGCAGCTGGAAGGGGCAACCTCTGCGGAAAACACATGCTGGATCATTCTGCTGTGGCGACCCCAGATTAATATAGGAACTAAGCCAACAAGAAAATAAATGAATGAATGAATGAACATGGTAGCAAAATGCATAGCAGTCTGAAGTCATCTAAACATGGACAATTTAAGGCGGCCCTAAAGCGCGTCTGTGTCTGCTCAACATTTAGTGTTGAGGTGTTTTACCGCATTAAACGGTTTGTGTATATAAACGTTTTTGAAAACTGATGCCGCTTCAGCTTTGGTTTCTGTGGTGCTTTGCTGTGTAAAGATGCTTTAAGTCTCATTACAAATAAAACAGAGCAGTTTTGTGCTGGATTAGTGCGAAATGAACCCCTACATCTCTGTCTAATCATATTTGAAAACTCTAAGTTTGTGCTAACTTTTCTTTTCTGGAAACTGAAATCCTCGCTCAGCACATAAAAGTAGCTTAATTTATTTCTGGATATTTCGTATACTTTTATCGCAATAATTTTTCATGATATTGTTCAGTCCTATAAGCATTAAGCACCACTTTTTGTTGTTGTAGTTTACTCTTGTTTTTCTCGAAATCACGTGAATGTGTATGGAGAGACAGATCTCTGAGTTGTGCAACAGGTCATCAGTGTATAACAGCATGACTGCAGACTGACTAATGAAGCCTCCCAGCAGCGCTGTAGTGCTGACTGGAGCATGAAGCCATTAAGCGTTATCCCAGTGTCCTGTAGAGACTGACCGTGTTGCCTGGCTGCCGTGAACGCAGAAGTGTGAACTTGCTGTGGTTCTTTTTGCTCCTGCTTTTGGCCTTACGAAGCTCCTCAGACTTCTCGTAGTCTGTGAGATCCACCACCTCCTGGATTTTCTTCTCATCTTTTACCTTTGGGAGAAAGTACATATGTGATTTCAGTGCTTTTTTTTGGTACGTTTCAGTATTTACTACACGATACGACGATACAACTTTATCGTCAGACTTAGATCTGACATTTTGCTTGCATAATAGCACATTACACACTCTTTACAAACAGACAAGACATACTGCACGTATGTAGACAAAAAAAACAATGTACAAATGAATGTTTTCATTTCAATCTCAGTCAGTTCGTAAACATAAGGAACATCACACACAGAGCAACACGAGGGGCAGTCAGAGGAGATTGCATTGTCCCACTCCAGTAAAGTGCCTTTGGTCAGGGTGCCTTTTCAGTTACAGCTGCAGGACAGGAGTGTAACTCTGTCCCTGGCAGCATCAGAGACATAACCTCTTACAGTACGTTCAAAAAACATTTAAAAATCTGGTTTATAGAGCATCAGACGTGTCATCATGCCTAGCTTGAACCTACCCAGCATGTTATCTCTTGGGCCTGCCATCTTATTGATTTGTTTAAATGTGTTTTAACTATTCTTATCTTTAGTACATATTGTTGGTGTTTTTAGTTTAATTTGTACATTTACATTATTTATTAAGGTTTACTGTGTCTATTTTAGCGCTTCTTAACTATGCTTGTTTGATTGTGTAAATTTTGGATTGTTTTTTAAGTTGACAATTTTAACATCTGTCCAGGGACAACAGATGAAAAATAGCCTTCTGGCTAATTCTGGTGCATTTGCAGAAATGCGTATTAATGTACACTGTCCCTGCCAAATAAACAAAATAAAAAAAAAATAAATAAATAATTTATGTAACTATGAAATTAGCTTAGGCAGCACGGTGCCTCAGTGGTTAGCACTGTCGCCACACAGCAAAAAGGTCGCTGGTTTGAGTCCCGGCTAGGTGTTCTCTTCATGTTCGCGTGGATTCCCTCCGGGTGCTCTGGTTTCCCCCACAGTCCAAAGACATGTGGGTATAGGTGAATTGGGTAAACAAAATAAGCCATAGTGAATGAATGTGCGTGTGTATTTGAGGCCCCGTTTACACTAGTGCGTTTTCGTTTTAAAATGCATAAGTTTTGCTACGGTTACACCATCCATCCACCCTACGCCTGAGTTTTACGAGCCCTCAAAACGGAGCGTTTTGGAAACGCTGGAGAGGCCGTTTTCATTCTAAAACGCTGCTGCTCCGTCTCAGTGTGGATGGGGGAAACGGAGACATCTGAAAACGAAGGGCAGGGCTGCTGGACACAGAAATAGGAGCGTTGTTTGAACTATTGTCCGTTTTAGGTGCTATTGTGCTGTTAAACTCTGCCTTTTTTACTACAACAGCTGCATATATTCGCAAGAGGCAAGCTATTGTTCAAGCACTCACTTATCGCTCGCATTTCAAGCGGCGTAAGCACTATTAAGAACACCGGTTTTGGGTTACACTGGGAAGAACCAGCGAGACACGTGCTTCCTGTTTATACTTGAACGCGCATACCCAGAGTGTGCGAATGATCACGTGATATATGTTTTTAGTGGAGTAGTGTGGATGGAGATATGTTCAGAAAAGCTGGGTGAAACACTAGTGTGGACGCAGATCGCTTTCATGTTAAAACGCTGTTTTTAAACTAAAACGCACTAGTGTAAATGGGGCCTGAGAGTGTATGGATGTTCCCAGTACTGGGCTGCAGCTGGAAGGGCAGACAATTGAATTGCACAAAATATATACTTTTTGGCCCAGTCTGTCCCGATTTACTGATTACACTGTGTGTCCTTACAGTATTTACAACTTGTGTTACTTCAAAGCATACATTTTTAGGTTATACAATGTTTAAGCCCTATGTTTAGTTTCACCCAGTTGTGTCAGTAACATCAGTAAATGACATCCAGATGAGCAACGCTGCTGACTTTTAACTGGGACAGACGTCAAAACATAGCTAGTAAACATCGAGCAAAACATGAAAGAAGAGAACCTTTTAACCCAGATTCACAGTGAACATCAGGCTCTGATTTGGTATCACCTGCCAAAAGTTCTCATTAAGTCATAATCAATTTCCATTAGCGCTAAATTGAGGCCAAAAAAACTGCTATTTATCAACAAAAGGGCACATCTGGACCTGTGCTGGAGCCCAGAGCCGCTCTACACTGCAGTGCTTAAAAGTGTTGGCATCACACCCAGTGCACCATGGGGTGTCACCACAGGGAATGGCTGTACAAATAGTACATCTACTGTTCCAGCAGTACAAAGACGACAATTAACTGGCAATCTGATCCACTGCTTTTTTTTCCAAGAGAGGACAGTACATTTGCACTCAAAACCCGGAGATTAAAACTATTCAATGCTATTAGATTCAAGATTATACTCAAGTTTGCTGCTGTGACTTTTAATGCACAAAACAGTGAATAAAAAGGAGGCTTAAAAGGATCCATTTGAAGTAAAAATGGGGCGTGATACCACATTAAAGCTTTATTTGAGGATCTTTATTTCAAACGCATTAGCTGTAAAATGAGCCTGATAGATCTGGGGACGAATCTGCCACTGTAAAAGTCTGTAATTCGAGACCATGCCGCGAAACAAAAAATGCTCGAGTGGTCAAATTCATTGAATGAACGTAAACTTAGGTACTACTTTTGCTCTTTGCTGTTTTAAACTAAATAAGGGCAGCTTTGAGTCTAAATGAGTGATTATATATTAATTTAACAGCATGTTTTTATGCTTTATTTAGACTTGACCATTCAAACAGCCTGAGCTGACAAATGCTCAAGCAACAAGCTAATTTTCGCCTCTGTGACCTTTTTAACTGCAAATAAAATGTGTCATCTATATTTAATACTATGTACATTAAGCTTTAAACAGGCGCTTCATTTTGCGAAGGAAACACACACAGCGTGAAGTGAACAGCCAAAAATAGCATCCTGAACAACCAAAAGACAGTCTGGGAAAAAGGTTTGACAAGCCTTCCCCTTTCCAACAGCAAGAGCGAAAGGAAAAACGTACTACTGTGAGAATAATTTCACAGTCTTGCCATGCTGTCTGATATACACACTGTAATCATGCTTCTTTCTGTTATGTAACTAAAGCTGTCTGGAGCTGTAAACAATATTTTTGTCATGTGTGATGTTAGAGAAATGTTCCTGGTTCAGAAAATACCAAGCTCTACAAACAGCATCTGTTGAATGCCAGAGAAAATCATTTTCACACAAATTTGTGTTTACAGTGATGCTATTATGAGGGTAGTCAAGGGGAAATGTTTCTAAAGTACAGTTAGTCATATTGAATTGCTGATTACAATGGTTTTAACACAACTTTACAGCTCAAATAATAGAATTTGAATACTTAAATAGTTTAAAGTATTGGCAGTTTTAAATGTATAAAATAATTGATCCCACTTTATATTAAGTGGCCTTAACTAATATGTACTTACATCAAAATATAAATACAAATGTACTTAATGTGTTCATAATGTATTGAAGAACACTTTTGGTGCTTTTGTGGTGGGATATTGGTAGGGTTAGGGACAGGTTTGGTGGTCTGGGTAGGTTTAAAGATGGGTTTGGTGTAAGGGATGGACAAACAGTGTAATTACAGAAATTAATACACTCAAACTGAATACACTCTTACATCATGGGCTGAACACATGGCAAACAATGCGCAAGGTGATTTAAACCAAAACAAAATCTACAAACCAAACATATCTACAATGATAAGGAATATGGCTACTTACTGAGTTCTTAACGTACAGCAATACCACACAAAGAAAGGACTTTGAAGGAATACACAATGTTAGGAGTTAGGAAAGCTTCTTTATAGTGCACTGGACCAGTCTGAAGTTTGACCCAGGCATGTGCGAGGCAGGCAGTTCTGTACGATTACGTAACCTATCGGCTTAAGGATATCAACCTAATTTTGATATCGGATCAATAATGATAACATTAGAAATAGCATTTATCGGCCGATAACAATAATGCCTGCTGATATATCATTCATCCCTAATTTTCAATGATGAAAACAGTCTATTTTGTGAAAACTGAGGCCACTTTCCAGTCCACTTTTAGACACACTCACAAACCTCCCTTGTTCCCAAGGGGGAATTCCGGCCACAAATTTAACCTGCATTCCATTTCATCAAGTAAACGAGGGAAGTTTACAGTGACATACCCTTGATCCCTTGATTTTGACAAAGGGAGCGAGTCAGCTTCATATGTCTTCTCCAGCATCTATATGTGCCACAATGCAATGCAATTGGGATGTCACAACAATCTAGTTCCCAAGTGCTCCAGTTTAGAGCAGGGATCACCAATCTCGGTCCTGGAGGTCCGGTGTCCTGGAGAGTTTAGCTCCAACTTGTCTCAAAACACCTGTCTGGATGTTTCAAGTATACCTAGCGAGAGCTTGATTAGCTTGTTCAGGTGTGTTTGATTAGGGTTGGAGCTAAAATCTGCAGGACACCGGACCTCCAGAAACAAGTTTGGTGAACCCTGGTTTAGAGCATTCCATTTAAACCCATTCAGATGTTCCACCAATAGTGGACACTTGTATGACATAATCAATGACATACATCTGAGAGAACGGGAAGTTAGTGAATTAGCAAAAATTGGACTGGAATGCATTTATTTTCAGTTTGCTGTAGGGTCGCACTGTATTGGAAAGATCTGACATTGCAAGATTTAGTTTTTCTGTGATTATATATTGCGATATGAATATAATTTCACCAGATTATTTGAACAGCTCTATTTGGAAAGATTGCATTCATTTAGATAGATTGGGATGAAGTCTTTTACTATGCATTGCGTTTGCATACATCATAATCAATTACAAGCATATGAACACAACAGTGCAAAATAAAAGTTAAATAATCAGAGCTTTATGGTTTTCTGGAGAGTCTAACAGTATTTAGGTACAGAAATTAAACAATCAAGCATAAAATAACATTGTTATCATTGTATAATTTATTTAAAAATAATAATATATTTTAGTCTTTAATAAATAATCAAATCTTGCGATGTAACTACTGTGGATACATTGCAACATTGATGCTCAAATTATATATGCAGCCCTATATGCGGTTATATGCAGTTTCCTGGATGTATAGAAAGAACTAAATTAAAATATTTTGTATGTAAATGTCACTCATGGTAATTGTAGTTGCTAATTAATTGCTAATTAAGATTGATTCTTTAAAAAAATCATACTAACCCCATATTTTTGAACAGTAAAGTGTTTATTGATAGATGCTTTTTATACTGAATTACTAGAATACAGAACCAGTTGACAATTGCCTTTTTTAACGAAAGACATATACTCAACAATTAAACTGCATTCAGGAGAAATGTCTCTTTTTCTTTCGTTTTGAGAGCAGGTGAACCATTCAGAGACAAACAGTCATCGTTTCATGTTTCACTGTTATTCAAAGGACCGGTCAAGTTCTGTCTGAATCGAGCTATTCAGTTTCATATTTACTTTCTCCATTAACCATCTAACCTTTCATAAATGTCAATCAGAGCCACAAAATCTTGCAACAGAGGTGGCGTCATTGCAGAAGCCAAATACCCTGAAGAGGAATTTGAAATGATCGCTCTCTGGCAGTGTGTCCCATCAGCCCACCCATGAAAGATTCACTGTAAGATGTTTAAGTGTAAATCTGTCAATGACATGGCAGAGACTGATTTATGATGTAAAAGCTGCGTGAGAGAACTTGCAGGCTAAAAAAAGTATGTTTTGCAAAATATACTGTTACTTATTAAAATACGTTTTACTTTTTAAGTTATACAACAGGTCTTAAGCCAGTTTATTGTGATCTAAGTTGAAATTACTCATGAAGTTAATTTTAACTTAAATTTTAAGCCAACAACTATTTTTGTTTTACATTTAAAGGGACGGTTCATTCAGAAATGAAAACTATATCATCATTTATTCTCCTTCATGAGGTTTTTAAACCTTTATCTTTTACTTCTTATCTTTTAAGTCTTTTACTTCTGTTGAACACAAATAGTAGGGTGAAAATCACTATGGAAGTCAATGGATACAGTTACAACCATTCTTCTACTTTTGTGTTTAACTGAAGAAAGAAACTCAAATATGTTTTGAACAAGAAAAGGGCGAGTAAATAATGACAGAATTTATCCAAATTTACACCTAATATTGACATGCAAATATAAAGGATGTGGATGGCAGCCATGACTTTGATCATAATCCAACTCATAATGATCATAATGTACAACATAAGCATTACATTACTTTAGCAGATGCTTTTGTCCAAAGCGACTTATAATTAAGGAAGGATTCATTGATTCAACAAGAAGAGGCAATAAAAACAAAAAGGGCTAGTTATACACAGTAAAGACTGATGTATACTTCTGCCTTGAGTGATCAGAGTGACCCATGGCGCATGCCTTGTGCATAGTTGTGCATCTATACTTCTGCGTGCTGTTTGTGTTGCTCTGAAATAACACTTCCGAAATGCTAGCTGGCAGTAGGTTTTTATGTTCCTCTGTGTCGAGTTTCTTTGCAGGTTTTTTGTTTTTTCGGTATGCCATCTAAATGTACAAGTAGCTAAAACTTGCTCATTCAGAGGCGGGAACCCGGCGAACATGCAAAAACTTTAATCATAAGGTAGACACAAAACAAAAGTTTTCATCTTGAGCTTCTTCACGGGACTCGACATTAGTGAACACTCGCTCCAACGGGCTCGCAGCTCTCAGCACCGCCCACACTCAGAACCACTCCCAAGCTGAACAATCATAGAGCTTGTACTACACGTCCTTGCGACGTGTAGTTACATTTTTTGAGAGGTGTGCTCCAGCCACGGAAAGGCCTATGTGTCCGCTCGAAGGCTGCGGCAGACCATACGCGTGGTCTTGCCGATGAAGTATATATCAGCCTTAAATGTTCAGTAGATGATCTGCCAGAATGCTAACATTAGCATAATAGCTTTGAAAATTTCTGTCCCTCCCCTGCCGTTCAAACCATCGAATACATGACGATCTGATGACGATAGACAACCTTATATAACACTAGATCATGTGTTTCACCAGTTGGAAAACTCTATAGAGACATGCACTTTGTCCAGCGGGTGCAGAAATTATATTTCCCCAAAGCTGGCATTGGTGTAAAGTTGGTTTTATATTCACACATTCAGACTTTCTCCTTAATCAAATTTCAGAGAAGCATTGTTTGCAAATTCTAAATAGTGAAATCATATAATCAGCCAATGACTATAAAATACAACATTGTTCACAGTCAGTTAAATGGTGCTAATGTTGTTTTAAAGTCATTCTTACATGCTATTTCAGACCCAATATTCAAAGTAGCATTAGAGTGGGAGCACGTCACAGGCTGTCACTGTGCGAAAATTATCGTATGTGCGAATATAAATCAAATTTCACCTCAGTAAAGCTGGTTAGACGTAAGCTATTTACTGATGTTTTTTTTATTCAACTAAATATAAATCAGATCAGAAAAAGCAGCGCTAAAAACAGAAATATCCTGCCATCGTTTTACATTACACTTACGTTACCAAGACAATGAGTGACTTTTCATTTTCATTTGTGCCCGCTGATCCTCGTATATCGCTTGTTTTCATCTCCTTTTACACTTGAACAACTGAATTGGTGTACTCGTCACCTTGGAATTATAAGGTTCTATCTGTGTTCTGAATGATTTTGAGATATTGAGCTTCAAAGTTTTTGCATCCCATAACAAACAGTATGTGTGTAACATTTGTTTTTTAAATAAAAAGTCTTAAAATGTAGACAACTTATAAAAAAAAGCTGCCTATAATGTAAAAAAGTTGTCAGTTAATAAGAATATGTCAGTAACTCAATTTTGACAAAAATTTCAGATAGAACCTTATAATAAGGTGACATTATTGTATGTCTATAAAACCAACTATATTATCGATGCTGTAAAACATATCCCATTAACTTCAAAATAGCCAATATCTTATAACAGATGTTTTCAGTGGCTTAAAAACTCCTCTGTGCATATAATCCCTTAAAAAATTTACATTTTAGTGCTTTTTCTTACAACACTTCCCATAACGCTTCCCTATTTGTTTTATTGTGTAATGATTCAGATTCAATATTCTGATTTTAAAAGTGCATTTTCAAAAATGTGAGCAAGGGAACTAGTTCAAGGCATTTTAGACCTTGTTTACATCTGTATTTAGCATCGGCCACAGATTATATTGGCGCAAAGAGTATTTTAGCGACCAGCAGCTGCAGTCAAACTAAAGACGTGACTTGTTTGTAAACATTTATTTCAGTTCAGCTCTGACCACAACAGACTTGCAGCCATTTTGTGTCGTGACCCCTCAGCTGAGAACCACTGTCGTAAAGTTTATAATTACAGTCTAACAAGCTTTTCATTTTGAACTTTTTGATGCTATTTTTCCCAAACTGCTGTTCCAGAGAAAAACCCGCCTGCAGCAAACAGGAATTTCTCACTGCAGTGCTTTTGAATGCTTTGAAAAGAAGTTGCAATTGCAGCAATAATCATCTGACACAGTGTGACCAAAATCCCTTGTGATACTTTGCGGAACAGAAGAAAATGCTTTGAGAAATCAGGCAGTGAAAAGAAATGGTTTGATGACTATACAGGGCACAGCAGCCTCCAATGATCTCACTTTCCAGCAAGTGAGTCAGAGCCATGCCGGTCTTGACATGTGAAATGATTCATTCGTTGATTTCATTTGGCACTCACTTGTGTTAATGTAGCCGAACAACTGCGCCTCGCTACTATTTAGAGAATGCAGACGCCAAACGTATAAGAAAAAAGTCTTTCATTTGAACTTACAGTATATGACATATAATGTGTACAGAAAAGTCTGTGGACATATTATATCCCATATACAGTAGCAGCGGTTCCCAACAGGGGAGTCCCAGCCCAAAAGGGGGCCTCAGCGAGCATTGTGGGAGGTCATGTCATGTTTTTACAATTTTTTAGCAGTGGACAATTAGGAGAACGATCATGTTGCCATAGTTTGTTTTAAATTTGTAGTTCGTCCTCCGCAAAAAAAGACGTCAGCTGCGTCCCAAATGGCACACTATACACGATGCACTTATGCATTATGTACTTATGCACTTACACACTCAACAGTATATTATATGTATGTGGTGTTGTCCCAAATGGAACACTAATGGCTTTTTTACTAAGCGGAAGTTCAAACCGTTTCCCAGATGACTTTGACGGTAGCCAAATTAGTGAAATAAATGACCAAAATACCTAATAATACTTGGCATGAGTATAACCGCATTCACCATCGGGAGGTGCTATAATCCCTCTCTTTTGAGAATTTTGCTTTCACAATCCAAAATAAATATAGTAATCCAACATGTGTGCCTGATAGCTCCGCCCCTTCCGTTACGTGTGTAAAGCTGCGGTCGTTGAGTGCCTGAAGTGTCCATCATTCCACACTTCATTTTACCGGTGGAATGAGTGCATCATCCAGGTAATTAAAGTGCACTTATTATTTTTAGAGTTTTCAGTGTGAACGCACTGCTTACACTATTTATACTACAAAATGGCGTAGAATAGTGCATTAGTATGCGATTTGGGACACAGCTAGAGTCACGCTGATTCGCCCTCAGCAGGTAATAGCAATGACCCAAGTATACTGGAGCCAGGTGAGGAAGCTCCAAACATTTCGGGTCGCAGCGATAGCAATAGTGGAAACACGAAATGCAGAAAATACCAAGGTAGTTACCTCAACTATTGTTTTATTCAGTTTTCTCAAGGCAAAGAATCCCTGACCCAGCCACAGAGCATTATCTGCACCACAGTTCTTGCTAACGAATCATGAGGCTGTCCAAATTAATTAAACATTTGCAGACGACTCATCCCCAATAACGCAAGGTCACCCAATACAAATGGCCTACTGATGTTTTGCTTTTATATTTTATATTAGGCTATTATTTGTACATAAACATATCTAGATATAGTAATGAACATACCGTTTGTTTGAAAACAACCTTTTTTACATCCAACAACCATCAATTAAACAACCATCATTAAATGTGGAGGGGGGCCTTACAATATTTTTCAGGGTAAAAGGGGGTCTCAGGCAAAAAAATGTTGGGAACCACTGCCATATAGGAATCTGTTATACTGCAGGATAAGCAAATTACGTATGTGATATACAGATGGGAAAATAAGTATTGGACTCGTCATGTTTTTCCCTGGGAATAATATTTCTAAAGGAGCTGTTAACATGGAATCAAACTACATTTTGGTAAGAACTCAACAATACAAACATAGAAATAAAACAAAAAAGAAAAAATCTGAAAAATTAGTTATGTGTAATAACAATGAAATGACACAAGGAGAAAGTACTGAACTACTGAAACGTATTTAATACTTTATATAAAAGGCTTTTTTGGTGTAGGCAGCTTAAAGACGCCTCTCATGTGGAGTATTAAGATACATGAACTGCTCAGGTGTGAGTTCAATAGACTTCAATAGAGTGTAAAAATCTTGATGGTTCTGTGGGTCTCGTCTATCAAATCTGATCAATACTTTGTATTTGCTATTGGATTCAAGTCAGGTGATTGGCTGGGCCATTCTACACCTTGATTTTCTTTCTCTGAAACTATTTGAGAGTTTCCTTGGCTGTGTTTTGGACTATTGCCTTACTGAAATGTCCACAATGGTTTCATCTTCATCCTCCTGATAATGTAGATGTTGAACTGAAGCAGCGAATGTTAATTTACACTGAGGAAGGGTAGAGGGTGGCTAAAGAACTACAAAGAGATTTCAGCTGCTGTCTGGGCTTTCACTGCCTTTCTACACCTCCCTTTCTTCATGTGTTCAATCATTTTTCCAGGCGTGATTTCATTTTATTACACGTAACTTTGTTTTTGATTTGTTTTTCTTTGCATATATGGATTTCTTTGGTTGTTATCAACATCTGGTGAAATATTCAAGTTAACAGCACCTTTAGAAATATGTTTTTTAAGAAAAATGGTGACGTGTGCAATATTTGTTTTCAATACAACTGGTATTACAAATATGTACATATAAATTCAGATATATTAGCTTTCATTTTATATGTGTACTTACAGTATACTATACAGCAGTCAAAAATACAAGACAAGAATGGGTGTTGTTCAGTAGTTGTAGGGCAACTTTGATGAAATGATTAGATCCACTTCAAATGTAGACTACTGTATATGAATAATATTGTACATTTGTAATTGTAATGGTTTAAACAAATGCATTTAAGCAGCAATTTTGCAATATTTTAAAATAATATTTAGTAACACTTTAGTTTAAGTAACAATTAACACCATTCATTACTACCTTATTTCGGGGCAAGTATTAAGTCGTTAGCTGTTTATTAGCATTTATACCTACCCGATAGCAAAACACAACTACCATCTAACAGCTAATTATTAGTTTATTGACCTAAAATCTTAGTAAGTGGTTTGTTAATAGTGTGAATTGTACATTAAAATGAAGAGTGACCTAATAATTTGTAAATGTGAAATACAAAAATGATTTTTGTATATGTATGTCATATATGTAATATGGATATATTTTCATGTATCAGCATCAGATAGTACTGCGATCTCATCATTTCATGACATTTTCCATTTTCTGCAGTTCCCACTGCTAGAATAATTCAGTCCATCTGACATCCACAAATCATTTCATTTAGAAATGCAATACATTTATACCAATATGACAATTAAACTGTCGTGAGATAAACGGGATGCAATTACTAATTCAAGCGCTTAGCTTTATTTAATTATAGAAGAAATGTGAACCAATTAAGGTGAAAGAATGTAGCGTTTTTATGTAATTAGCACAATTAGTTTTAATTAGTTTGATTAGGTTCACTTCTTATTCTTTTTTACAATAATGGGTTTCCTCAGGATCCTAACCAAGGACAATTTCAGCAGAATATTTTTTTCTGCCAGGCCAAGAGTTGGCATATATCACTTTGTAAAAAAAACACTAATGTGCACATATGGTCCACCGGTGTTGTTTTGGGTTGCCAGGTATTTGAGCAAGTCTAAGACAGAATATGTTAAACAGATGACATCACAGATGTCGTTTATGTAATCAAACTTATACCTTGAAGCTCAAGTTTGTGTTTTCAGGCCCCCAAAATGATATTTTCTGTTGAAAATGCTGTTGTGTAATTATTGAAAATTATTTCAAAATTGAATTCCATATAACTCTTAATTAAAGGTATAATTCACCCCAAAAAATCTGTAATATTTACTAATTTCCCACTTGTTCCAAACATGTTTGAATTTCTTTCTTCTGTTGAACAACAAACTGAAAAATCTTGGGAAAAAAACAACCCAGGCTCATTCTGAAAAGTTTTTTTGCAGTTTTGTTTTCGCGAATCCACCAGAGGCCACTGTGTACACTTTTTGATATCTAAAATTTCTCTCACGAGTGCCATTCGACTGTCGACTGTTGACTCACTGACTGACTGACTGAATGACTGGCTGACTGACCAATCAATTGAACACCCTCCTCCTTCCCTAAACCCAACCTACAGTGTTTTCAAAAGCACCGATTGACCCTCCCACCCACTTCCCTAAACCGAACCGACAGTTTTAAAAAGCAATCCAGAAAAAAAGTCTGATTTTTACCACATTTTCAGATTTTACCACGTTCCCACCCTGTTATTTACTTGTTTATTATTTTTTTTGCCTTCTGCTTTTGTCTTACCCGCGTTCTGTAACTGTTCTTCCCTGGAATCAAACCTCATCATCATGATCAACTCCTCTCTGCATCGCAAGTCCGCCGACCTAAATGGCGAGCTACTGGACAAGCTGGTAACAGTGGGAAAGCTGTCCATACGGACTGGTAACACATTCTCCAGAAATATATAGCTACTATATAGCCAGTATATAGAGCTACTTTTTCAGAATAAGCCTATGTTGGAAAAAACAGCCATTGACTTTCATTATTTGTTCCTACAATGGATGTCAATGATTGCCTTTTACCAACACTCTTCGGTTTATATTCTATGTTCAACATTCATTCATTCATTTTCTTTTCGACTTAGTCCCTTTATTAATCTGGGGTCGCCACAGCGGAATGAACCGCCAACTTATCCAGCATATGTTTTACACAGCAAATGCCCTTCCAGCTGCAACCCATCACTGGGAAATACCCATACATTCTCATTCACACACATACACTAGGGACAATTTAGCTTACCCAATTCAGCTAAAGCGCATGTCTTTGGACTTGTGGGGGAAACTGGAGCACCCGGAGGAAACCCACGCGATCTCAGGGAGAACATGCAAACTCCACACAGAAATGCCAACTGACCCAGCTAGGGCTCGAACTTGTGTTCATCAGAATTAAGAAATACATACATGTTTTGAACCACTTAAGTGTGAGAATATGTTCATTTTTTGGGTTTCTTTTACTTTCAGGACAGTTACGTTTTCAAGTTGGACCAAATTGCAAAGACAGCAAGTACATACAATCCTGTTGACGTAATTGACAATACTCTCTGCAAGCATTTCAAAACTTTAAAAGCAATATGCTTAAAATAATTTCCTTTTTAGGGTTAATACTGATTGGAAAATTGTAAAACTGTGTTGTCAGTGCTTTTGTAAGAGTATCATTTAAGCAAGCAAACCAGATGAGCCAAGGAGGAAAGAACTCTATAAAAGAGGAAGTGACACGTCAAGAACAAGTTGTACCCACTACAGGCACCTCTACCATCTATACATAAGGCACCAAAAAAGCAGAAGAGCAATATAAGATGCTTTCAACATAAAGACCACAACTTCCATATATGGCCTTGAGTGGACAATCAAGACACAGACAACTCTTGTCTTCTTCTGCTTTCTTGCTGAAGTGGCATTTATGGTAAGCAGAACATGTTTTTTTTTTTGTGACGTAAAATAATGCTTTACTGGAATCGCACAAGTCTACGAGTGGGGGAAAAAGCTCTCCTCCTCTGTTAGCTCTACATCTGCCACATCAACGGTCAGGAATCTGACCCCAAACAACACAACATCTGCTCCTGAGAGCGGTTCTGGAAGATTTTGTATTTTTTCAGGACACATTCTTAGCTTAATGCCGTCCTTCAGTCTCCCATCACCTGACTGAAATATGCCAATTTGATTTAAGTGGAATCACAAACAATGAACAGCCTGCGGGTTATTAGGGCTGTTTGCTATTGCACGTACTTTTACATTTACGTTTTTTGGATTTCAAGAAACCCCATAACCCTGCAGATTGATAAGGGAAGGTGTGCTTTATACTTTTTAAAGCAATTTAACTTTGACATCAGTTAAACTGTGCAACCAAGCTAAATGAATTCACATTAAATGTGGAGCTTGAGCAACATCAATAGGATATAAAGACATTTCAGGTCATTAAAGTCATACAAAAAATAATAAATATAAAAATTCATTGCATTCATTTTCCTTCGGTTTAGTCCCTTATTTATCAGGGGTCACCAAAGTGAAATGAACTGCCAACCATTCCGGCTTGGGCTGTGCGATTTGGGAAAAATATCTTATTGCAATTTTTTTGACTGATATTGCGATTGTGATTTGATTTACAATTTAATTTTGAAGTTAAGATTCAGCTCAATATTCTGTATCGTAGCTTCTTACTGCTAAAATGCAGTGAGTGTTAGTTAAAAAGAAACTGAAAAGATATTAACGTACTCCAACATTTATTCAAATTTGTTTTTAAATATCCAGAAATGAAACTCATTTTTCTCTAGAGCAAACAATGAGCACAAATAAAATTACCTTACCTCAACTCAAATTAGAGAGATAATGTAGCTTATTATACAAACACAAAAAATAATAATTATAAAAATACAGAACACAGCAAACTAACATGGCTGATAAGAGGCACATTCAAAAGTTCTGATTGGGCTAAGCATGGGCCGGTATAAGATTCTGACGGTATGATAACCTTGGATAAAAATATCACGGTTTCACGAGATGACAGTATTGTGATCACTGCTCTAAAATAAATTCTTTTTCATTTCTTTGAACACAATATATTTTATTTTGAGAAACATTTAAAGTATAGTAAACATAGAGTAAACATGTCAGGTTAAATAATTCAAATAAATCACTGACTTCTGCGGTCTTCATTTGTTTCAAAAACACAGTTGTCTTTCCAATTTACACCTAAAAAAAACACCAAAAAATGTAAATAAAAAATCGTACAGATACCTTAGGAACGGTATAGCGGAAAATGTTGGCGGTATGAAAACCTTGACTTTTCCAAACCGCGGTATACCTTGAAAACAGTTATCGTGTCATGCCTAGATTGGGCAGAACGAAAGTGTGCTCACTCAATTGGCTAGTACGGCTATCACACACAAACAGCAGTCACGCATTTGCCGGGGAAATGAAATAATACATATTTATACCATATTGCATTGTTAGAGGGGAACTGGAGCACCCGTAGAAAACCAACACAAACATGCAAACTCCACACAGAAATGTCAACTGGCACAGCTGGGACTCGAACCACTGACTTTCTTGCTGTGAGGCGACAGTGCTAACCACTGAGCCATTGTGCCGCCCAAAATAAAAAAAATAAGGACTAATAAAAAGAGATATTAAAAGTAAAGACAAAGTAAATGATTCTTAGGTGAACTTTTTCTTTAAATTCTGTGGTATAGCACAGTAAAATAATAGATCTCTCTCTCTCTCTCTCTCTCTCTCTCTCTCTAT
>CAIGQQ010032566.1:6833514-6907870 GCA_903798035.1 Danio albolineatus
AACAATGGGCGTTCACAAACACTTAATGTGCAACATCTGCTACAATCATAATAGTAATAACAACAATATTAACAATAATAAAAACTGGCCTATTTGTCTGCATATTTTTAAATATAAAAAATATATAGTTAGGCTACACACTGGTTGTATTTAGTAGCCTACTAAATAAAGATGTTAATTGTGCTTATTTAATATGCTGTTTATTACATATAGAGCACTGATCAAAACTTTGGAATCATTAAGATTTGTTAAGAGCCTGTTCGGCCCACAAAATCTTCATTTATTTAATCCAGAATGGCTCTTTACCATTATTTTTGAAAGAGTTGTTTTTTTCAAAATATTAAATTAATGATTTAAAAAAAAAATCCCTACACATTTCAGACTTTAAATGTTGCTAATGTAGTTTTACATTGGTTATATGTTAAACTCAGCTTATTAGGTTTATTTTTTGATCATATACATGTATATATATATATGTTTTGACCAGTGCATTATACGTAAAAAACAGCATATTAAATAAGCAAAATTAATATCTTTATTTAATTTAATAGCCTAGTAGGCTGCTAAATACAACCAGTGTATACATAATATATACATATATATATATATATATATATATATATATATGTATATATAATACAATTGAAGTCAGAATTATTAGCCCCCTGAATTTTTAGCCCCCCTGTTTATTTTTCAATGCATTTCTAAGCATAATAATTTTGGTAACTGATTTGTTTTATCTTTGCCATGATGACAGTAAATAATATTTTAGTAGATATTTAGACACTTCTATACAGCTTAAAGCGACATTTAAAGGCATAGGTTAATTAGGTTATCTAGGCAGGTTAAGGTAATTAGGCAAGTTATTGTATAACGTAGGTTTGTTCTGTAGACTATCGGGAAAAAATTAGCTTAAAGGGGCTAATAATATTGATTATTGGTCTTTAAAAAAATTAAAACTACTTTTATTCTAGCCGAAATAAAACAAGAGGGACATACTGTGAAAATGTCCTTGCTCTGTTAAACATAATTTGGAAAATATTTAAAAAAGAAAAAAAAAATCAAAGTGGGGCTAATAATTCTGACTTTAGCATGTATATGTATATACAGATACGTGTGTGTCTGTTTGTGTATATGTGAATATGTATTTATTGTGAATGTGAATTGTATGTAAATACTTTAGTTTTGTATCATTGTATTTTTATGTATGAGTGTGTATTACAATTAGGCATGGGACGATAACCGTTTTCAAGGTATAACGCGATATGGAAAAGTCAAGGTTTTCATACCGCCAAATTTTTCTGCTACACCGTTCCTAAGGTATCTGTAAGAATTTTTATTTACATTTTTTTGTTTGTTTTTTTAGGTGTAAATTGTAAAGAAACTGTGTTTTTGGAAACAATTGAGGACAGCAGAAGTCAATGATTCACTTGAATTATTTAGCCTGACATGTTTACTGCCCCAAAACATTTGAAATGTTTCTTAAAATAAAATATATTGTGTTCAAACGGGACAAAGTTTTTTTTTTAGCCAGACATTTTAAAATAATATATTTTAGAGCAGTAAACACAATACCGTCATACCGTGAAAAGTGATATTTTTATCCAAGGTTATCATACCGTCAGAATCTTATATCGGCCCATGCCTAATTACAATGTAAAACATGCTGGGTTACACACAATGAATTTGGACAACATGAAGAAATTAAGTTAACTTATTAGTTTTTACAAATTTAAGTGGATGGAACATAAAACAATTAAGTTGTTCCCAAAAGAACCTCAAGAATTGTGTTGTTTCAGCTCATTTTAAGTATGAACAAGCAGCAAACATAATTATGTTTGCTGCTTGTTCTTAAAAACAAAAGCTTGTTTAGCAAAAATAGTTTTATTTTGGACTATTGCGATCAATCTTTACCCACCACTAAAAAAATACTGTAGTATTTTATATGAAATGCTATAGTGTTTTTGAACCATAGAGAATTAGAATGTTTACTAAAGTGAATTGATAGTATAGTGTGTAATTTGTATAAAACTACAGTATTGGGTTATGTGTTCATATCATTATAGTTACTATATATGTATATATAAACCATAGAATCACCACAACAGATTAATTCAAGTAATTTACTATAGTGCTCAAATAACGATAGTATTTTTTATAAATTACTGTGGTATGTTTTCGTATGGGTAGTGCGATATATGAGTTTAATGGTTGCATTTATTTTACAGTAAGTGCACATGCCACATGCACTGTAGAGTGTATACTGGGTTATATAAGGTAAATGCATGGGTTGGTTTAGGGGTGAGGATTAATCCCTAGTTATGTGTAATTACTGTAAGTGCATAACAGGACTGTAATATAAAGTGCTACCAATATTAGCATTAAACAGTGGTAATAACATGTACTTTAAGATGTATTATATTAAGTACATAGTTTATCAGTATGTCAACATTTAATTTATTTTATGAAGGAGCAATATTTTCCTGCTGGATTTGTTGAGCTATAATCGACATTGGGAAAATGGACAAGACAATGTGATTTATGAATAGAAACAAAATGTGTATGTTATTTCTTTTTAAGCTGTCAATTAAAGAAATAGATATGTAGAGAAATAGCTAAATTCTCAGTCTAATAAGCAATACAGTATTATGTGTAGCTAGTGTAGTGTAGTGTACAGTTACATTCTGTTGTAAAATCTAAAATAGCTAGTTTAATATTTGTTTTGTAAGTCAGAAGTACTATTTCATATAACTTAATCACTTTTAATGCAATAGTTTGAACAGCCATTGTAAACTCCAAATAAAAGTAGCCTCCGAATAAATTAACTGCAGTGTAATATATTTTACAAATATTTACTTGTTTTATTTCTATATTTGTTGTTTCTTTAATGCATTTTGATATAAAACAATGACATTTTATTAACATTACTTTTTATTTATACATTTTATTTTATTACTTAGTAGTATACATCTGCAAATAAAACAACAGGTAAGATAAAAAAATCATGTGATAATTTAAAAATTTGGTCATTTTGAAATCTTTTTAGAAGTCATAAATACTATTTAATACAAATGAGTCAACATTAGTACATCAGATTTCAACTGACAGTTGTGATTTTAAGGATCACGTCAGATATAAATTGCCACTGTAACATATGCAACAAGTTTTTTAGATAGTAATAATATTATAATAATAATAATACATTTAATATTACTTATTATTAATTATTAACATTATTTATGTTCACTATACATTTTTTATTTATTATTTAAATGGATAGTTCATTTAGAAAATATAATTTACTTACCATTTACTGCCAAAATGGCTTCAAACCTGTACACATTTTTGTTGAACATACAAGAAGATATTTTAAAGAATGTTGGAAACCGGTTCCAAAAAATCCATGTAATACTAAATGGCAACCCATTTCTAACATTCATTCATTCATTTTCTTTTCAGCTTAGTCCCTTTATTAATCTGGGGTCGCCACAGCGGAATGAACCGCCATCTTATCCAGCATATATTTTACGCAGTGGATGGTCTTCCAGCTGCAACCTATCACTGGGAAATATCCATACACTCTCATTTACACACATACACTTTGGACGATTTAGCTTACCCAATTCACCTATAGCGCATGTCTTTGGACTGTGGGGGAAACTGGAGCACCCGGAGGAAATCCACGCAAACATGGGGAGCATGCAACTGCAAACTCCTCACAGAAATGCCAACTGACCCAGCCGAGGCTTGAACCAGCAACCATCTTGCTGTGAGGTGATCGTGCTACGCACTGCACCACCGTGACGCCCCATTTCTCACAATTCTTCAAAATAATGTTTGTGTTGAACAGAAAAAAAGAAAGGTTTTACCCAAGTGCGATGGGTAAATGATGAATTTTCAGTGTTGAGTCAACTGGACCTTTAGTCCAGTATAACTCACCAGTATAACGCACTATATATTAGCTGGTAAATGATATGTTTTCTTACATATTAAAAAGAAAAATCTTTCATGTCCAACAACCGACAATGTTGAGTGTTAGCACAACACTCCTATAAAGTGATGTAACCCAGCAGCAACACAAACATGTCCACCTGTCGTCTTAAGCCCATCACGGACCTTCTTAAGAGTTTATAAATAGTAATACATAATGTGTTGATAAGCTTGCTGAAATGCCCCTATACCTTGTGGGCTCTTATGGTATTTCCTTCACTACTTCAAAGAATGTTCCTGTCATTAAGCCAAGAGAGATAATTAGGTTACGTGGCAAGATAATACCTAGATTGATGCTGTATACTATACATAATCGCAGATGCCAATCTGAAGATGATATGTGCACATGAACTGCTTACACAATCGATTTGTGTTGGGACAACATAAAGGAATCAAGTTAACTCATTAGTTTTTACAAATTTAAGTGGATTGAACATAAAGCAATGAAGTTGTCCCAAAAAAACTCAAGAATTGTATTGTTTCAGCTCATTTTTAAAAAGTATCCTTTAAAATAGGGGCATCACGGTGGCGCAGTGGGTAGCACAATAGCCTTACAGCAAGAAGGTCGCTGGTTCGAGCCCTGGCTGGGTCAGTTGGCATTTCTGTGTGGAGTTTGCATGCTCTCCCCGTGTTCATGTGGGTTTCCTCCGGGTGCTCCGGTTTCCCCAACAGTCCAAAGACATGCGCTATAGGTGAACTGAATAAGCTAAATTGGCCGTAGTGTGTGTATGTGAATGCAAGAGTGTATGGGTGTTTCCCACTGAATATATTTTCTTTGTCAGACATTTCTTTGTAATTCCTAGAGATGGTTGTGTGTGAAATTTCACACCAAAAAACATACAAGGGTCCTTAAAGTCTGCATGGACTGTCACTGAGACTTTAATTTACTTCCAATGAGGGAATATGGACACAGACTTTTAATTTTCAGACAGCCAGCCCAACGGCTTTCCATTACAAAACCGCCACATTTATGATCTGTTTTCTTTAAAAATCAGTGTATGATATAAAGTAGATCTCAGACCGGACAAGAAGCATTGCAATAAAATTCCATATTTCCCTGCCATCTCTTTAAAACATGAAAATTTATTGTACCCCAGTATTTTCAATAGTGTTTCTGCGCTAGCCTGGCGCTATAGAGTTTACACATTCAATCCACTCGTTTTATGCTTGAACAACTAAATGAATGCTTAATTCTATTTAACTGATTGTATTGTAATTGCATAACAATGTTGATGCTGTAAAAGGAACCTTAAAAAATTTAAAATGGTCACAATAACCTTTCATCGGAAGTTTATCATTGGCTGAAAAACACTAGCTGTGCATATATAGCCCACTGAGACGGAATATTGAGTAGGGGGCGGAGCTTTCTTTTTGTGCATCGTTCCCTCTTAGCAAATTAAAGGTAAGAGGGGCGTGGCTAAAAATATTGTTGCTGAAGCCACCAAATTCTAAAGCAAATGGTCAGATTTTGATTGAAGATTAACAAAACAAACTTGTTTTCAGTGGATTAACTTGCACGGATTGATTGTTAAACTAAAGAATAGCAATGTGCGCTAGAAAGTTTTGATTTCACACATTTCTTCCTTCTTTCCTTTCTTTCTTTCTTTCTTAATTTGTTTGTTCATTTATTTCTTCCTTTTTTCTTTTATCTTTTTCTTTTTTTTTTTTTCTTTCTTTCTTCATTTGTTTTTCATTAATTCCTTTCCCCTTTTTCTTTCTTTCTTTCTTTCTTTCTTTCTTTCTTTCTTTCTTTCTTTCTTTCTTTCTTTCTTTCTTTCTTTCTTTCTTTTTCTCTCTTTCTTTTTTATTTCTTCGTTCCTTCCTTCATTCTTTTCTTTATTCATTTTTTCTTTTTATAAATACAAATTACATTGCATTTTAACTTCTTTCTTTATTTATTTATTTCTATCTCTTTTTTCTTTCTTTTCACAGTTGTTTTCACAGCGATGGCATGAAAGAAACTTCCCTAAAGAACTTTTTAGTAAGAAGTTTCAACTCTTCAATTGTTTTCAATCATTCTTAAAACTAAAGCTGCTTTATTGGCTTTGAAAGTTTCACGAAGAATCTTTAACATCCCAGAAGCTTGTCATTCCATAGTGCAGGCATTTATGTCAAATATTATACTAATCCTCGCATGCATAAATACCCATGTTTTATTTAATGCTGGTCATAATAAACCCAGGTAATCATACAGTGGCATCATTGTAATGACACACGCTAATCCAGCACTGAAGGGGAGTTAAGCAGCGTTGCTGTCCCAGTTTAAATCGAGCTCTTGCGCAATCAGAGCGGAAATCAGCTTACAGAGTGGCCTTTCGTAAGGCTTTCAACTGCTGCCGAAAAAAAGAGAAAAAAACAAACAGCCACAAGGCTTGAGGTCAAGTTAAAGTGACTGTGTGAAATGCTGGAATCATCTCTGTCGTAATATAAATGTGTCTTTATTTGTATTATACTTGATCAGATGAAGAACTCATTGAGACCAACTTATAAAGTGCTCAGGCTCCTGTTGGTGTGAATGATAGGTCAGCTGGATGTATGTATGTATATATATATAGACATAGACCACTCTGGGTCAGAAAGTGAATGTTATCAGCAGTGGGTCAAAATGTGGTCTGTAGGTGTGACCTTAATTTGAGACCCAATGTAAGGTCTTCTACTTCCTCACCATTGAGTGGCCAGGATTATAAAACTTTTTTTGATTTGATTGGATCCTCTGTTATCAGATCCACAGCAAATTCAGGTCAATGTTTTGTTGTTGTTGCTGTTACAAAGTGATTGAACCATTTGTGATGACTTTTCAGGTGCAAAATAAGGTGAAATCTAGTGCATGGCAATTTTTTGGAAATTTCAGAATTGAACACAGATAATGTCAGACTTTTATGACATATCGTTCCTGAGTGTGAGTGTACTAAAACCGCATTTGAAAACACTTTACAGTAAGGTGTTTCCATTAGTTAACATGAAATACATTAGTTAACATAAGCACATAATGAATAATAACATTTGTTTATGTACTTTTATTAAGCTGTAAAATTAATTTAAAGTTCAAGTTAAGCAGAATTTGCTCATACGTTTTGTAAAATCTAAATTTTTATTTGTTATTATTATATAATTGGACTTTTTGTTATAGATATTTGTAACTACTGGTTATTTTACTGACCAGTAGTAACACATTAATTAATATTGTAACTAAATGCTTTTTTTTTATTATTATTCATGTTTTTGTGATGTATTGAAAGAAGTACAGGTCAGAATAAATATTCTGTTTGACATTAGTTTAGAAACAGTTTATATTTTATATAGTTTATATCTTCACAAAGGTGATCTGTGACTTTAAAGCAGTCCTTATTTATTATATAATTAGTCATGCAATCATTATCTATTCATTAGCATTCTTGATAGAGGCTTGAGCTTCACAATTGCATTCTCATTTGCCATCGAGTGCTAAAAGCTATATTGATTTCAAGGTTAAGCTTGTGTTTCTGGCTGGTTTTTACATTGATCTGGAGGACTGAGCACCATTATCACTTCTAATGAGGGGAAGGCTCCCAGTGTGGGACTTCTTCTGCTGGATAGTCTTGGGTGGAGATTAGACGTTTGTACTGTGGATATGAGACACAACTGGACATTTATCCACCAGTGTAGGCCACAGTTCAGACACCATTGTTAAGACATGGAGGAGCTTCCATCCCAGTAAATGTAAATAACTACATCCCTTAATTTTCATTGATATACAACTGATTTGTGTGTAGTAATTATAGTGTAGTCTTAAATTGCAGTTAATCTTATTTATAAGCATGGCTTATGCACAAAATGGAGGTGGAAACGTGCGTGCACCCCCACTTGAAGGTTGTGTTCTTTAAAAAACAAACTTGAAGTAAGCATATTTAGCTTAAATATTACCTAAACCGCTTTAAATTAACATATGAGCCATAATCACTAAAAAATAAATAAACATTCACTGCAAAAATCAACCCTGGCTCATTCTGAAAACATAGCCCCAGTGCTTAATTTGTGAATTGCGAGGTCCCGGAACAGATTGGGGTAACGGATCCGGCTTGTTACCAGAGGATGGAGAGGTGTCGTGCACGAAATTGGTGAGTGGGAGGTTGGTGTTGTATGGCGGGAAGTGAAGAGGGTTAGGGAGTCGCGGAAGAAAGTGAAAGTGAACAGTGGACTAGGGAGGAGGGCCGTTAAGGAGGGGGATCGATAAAATGAGGTTCCGGCACAAATTAAGCCCTGCATAGCCCTATACATTTCTGGAGAGCACCAAATACGTACCAGGATGTACATTTTTTGCAGTTTTTGTTTTCACAAATTCACCAGAATCCGCTGTGTATGCTTTTAGAGATGTGAAATTTCTCTCCCGAGTGCCATTCGCGCCTGCTCTTCTCGCTTAAATCCACCAGAGGCTGCTGTTGACTGACTGACTGACCGATCAACCGACAGACCGATACCCCCACCCTACCCCCTTCCCTAAACCCTACATATGTGTTTTAAAAAGCACCGTATCGTTCATTTTAAAGACGAAATGCAGCCATACGTACTTCTGGCTACATAATTAACGATCTCCAGAAATGTATATAGGGCTACGTTTTCAGAATGAGCCTATGTTGGTAATAATTGCAGGGTTCCACACAATTTCTTCCTGTTGTCCCAGTTAGCTTAAGTTAGCTTAGTTGTTTTTACAAATTTAAGTGGATTGAACATGAAACAATTAAGTCCCCCACAATTAAGGTTGCTGGTTCGAGTCCCAGCTGGGTCAGTTGGCATTTCTGTGTGGAGTTTGCATGATCTCCCTGTATTGGTGTGGGTTTTCTCAGTGTGCTCCGGTTTCCCCCACAGTCCGAAGACATGCGCTATAGGTGAATTGAATAAACTAATTTGGCCATAGTGTATGAGTGTAAATGAGTGTTTTACACAGGGCATCCGCTGTGTAAAACATATGCTGGAATAGTTGGCAGTTCATTCCGCTATGGTGACCTTTGATGAATAAAGGGACTAAGCCAAATGAATGAATAAATGAGATCTCAGATATTTCTGCTTTACTGGTAGAAAACAGTTTTTCATTCGAACTTCCAGAAGGTTTACAAAGATTTTACATTGAATTCAAAAATAACATTTGGTTCTCTTTGAAATGCCTTTGAAACACTACAAGTTTCGCTAAAGGCACTGAAATGGCATTACATTGGATAGCACAGGTTTGTGGCTGAGTCAGTTATTTTGATTACTGTGGGTTTTATTGTTTAATTGCGAGCGCTTGAGTTGCAGTTGGAATGTCAGCTATGTTGCTTATGGGTAAACGATTGATTCCTTTCCCATGTTTTCGTTCTTCTTCATTCAAATGGAGCTAAGTGTTTTGAAACTCCAAGCACGTCTCTCTGGCCACTTGCACAGGACATAAACATGTACTTAAGTTTAGAGGCAGGAGATTTTGGGACGGTTTAAGAGGTTTATAATGGCCCAGAGTGAATGTGGAATGCGAAATAAAGCCTTCAGATTGAAAGTGGCATTTGAACTGTGCTGACACAGACAGACAATCAGGACAGGCCATCCCACATCCTCATACCGCGGGGGCTGATTCGACACAAAAGTGGCCGCAATAATAAAAGCTGCTCCACCCTAATTGGCTTGTTGCTTCAAGTTTGGACAGGACGTTGTGCAGCTTTCAGTACTGCTTGAATGGATTTTGTTTTATCTTACTTCTTTCTATTTTTACAAAACTTGTTTTTTAGAGAAATTAATTTGAGTTGTGCATAGTAGGATTGTTCTTCCTTACTGGGTGGTCGCTAGGATGATCTGTGTCATTTGCTGGATTGCTCTATGTGTTTGATATTGTGTACTCTACTGGGTGGTTGCAGGGATGTACTATAATAAGTGGTTAGGGTATCTTAGATGGCTGCTGGGGTTGTCTAGGTGATGTGTTGAGTGTATGAATTAGTGCACTTGAGTTTACTGTACTGAGTGGTTGCTAGAGTGTGCTAGGTGGTTGATAGGGTGGACTAGGGGGTTGCTAAGGTGTTCTTTGTCGTTCTTTGGATGATCTGGTGTGTTTTCCGAAAACTATTGTTAACCAGGTCACAAGTTCCTTTGGTACAAGCATAGTTCGATGATTTTCCATTTCCCAAATCTATCGTTCCAACAAACATTCACAAACCGGTCGCAAACTTGTACGCTTGCAACTGCACCTCTAGAGCTGTAGTTAGAAACTGTAGTTCCTGACTGTGTTCTATTCCCAGTTATCCCCCTATGCCCTATTCGTTTAGAATGCTCCAGTAATTAAACTTGAAATTATTTAAACAAACAAAAAAAAAACATTAAAGTCATCTTTCTTACTTGTAATTTGCTTTCAAAGTATTTTTACAGTTCTTTTTTAGCGATCTTCATATTGACAGTTGCGTTCCCTTTGAAAACATTTATGCCATTTTGAACACAGCCATGGCTCATGACGAAAGCTATAGGTGAGCTATTATTGAAAAGCGTCTCCAAAGCTTGTGAAAACAAAAATATATAGCATATGTTAATACTTTTAATTTATAGTAGTTATTTATTAAGAAATGTATCTGTAGTAAACTGTAACTACTGTAAATGACATGAGCCCATTAGTTAGAACATTTCTGCAGTGGTTTGAATGTGTCAAAGTTGTAAAAGTAGTGAAAATAATAAAGTAAATATATAAACAATATCCTACATAATAATAATAATAATAATAATAATGGGCGCCACGGTGGCCTAGTGGTTAGCACGTTCGCCTCACAGCAAGAAGGTCGCTGGTTCGATCCCCGGCTGGGCCAGTTGGCATTTCTGTGTGGAGTTTGCATGTTCTCCCCGTGGTTTCGTGGGTTTCCTCCGGGTGCTCCGGTTTCCCCCACAGTCCAAAGACATGCGGTACAGGTGAATTGGGTAAGCTAAATTGTCTGTAGTGTATGAGTGTGAATGAGAATGTATGGATGTGTTTCCCAGAGATGGGTTGTGGCTGGAAGGGCATCCGCTGCGTAAAACAAATGCTGGATAAGTTGGCGGTTCATTCCGCTGTGGCGACCCCGGATTAATAAAGGGACTAAGCCGAAAAGAAAATGAATGAATGAATGAATGAATAATAATACTAAAAACAATACTAACAATAATTAGTAGGATTTTTTTGCATTTCTTAATAAATAGCCTACTGTAAATTACAACCATTAACGATTTATATCAATGATATAATGAGATTAGAATATGTGGTTTTTTTTTGTTGGTGGTTTTGTGTTTTAGAATAGAATATTGAATATTCATAATATTTGTAAAGGAAATATAGTCCCTACTGTATGTGTTGTTTACATATATTTCAATTAATATGGAAAATGAGTGACAGTTTTTACCAAAACTAGTCTAATATTGGATTTTTTTTAAATGTGTGTGCGCGTATAAAACAAGATAATTTGAGCAAAATATTATGTTTTTTTCTCTGAAGAAGTCGTAAGTCCACTCCGTTTAGAGCAAGGGTGCCCAAACTTTTTCTTATAAAGGGGCAAAGACCAAACTTGATTTGGGTATGTTGGCCGAATATGTACCAAACCGAATACATCACATCATATAACATTAATTTTCCATGGGTTATTTTCAAATTTATTTGCTAACATTTAAAAATAACTACAAAGCATTGATTCAAATCATGTTAACTAATTCAGTATAATTAAAAAAAAAACAATTAATAAACATATTGTTACAGTAAAACATAAACAATCTCAATAATACCACACAAGATTTCTGCTGAAAACACTAAACACTCGGCTGAAAACCTGCGCCCATACCTCTGCCTTGATTTGCTCTTCGATTTCTTGTGCATCGTTTTTTGTCAAGTAACATATTTTATATTTTAAAATTCTGAATCATTTACAACATTTCATTTCAGTTGACTTTTTTTTGTAGCTCAGCAATAAAAAGGGTTACAATCAAATAAACGCTCTCTGTCAAAGGCATTCACCCAAAACACATCCCCACCATTCTTCCTTTCTTTTCAGATCGGATGGTGGGCCAAATCAAAGGTTACCGTGGGCCAACTTTGGGCATCTCTGGTTTAGAGCATCATTATGGATATTTTACGTTATAAATAATGTGGTTCAAACAATGGATCTAATACAAAGCAATTACGGTTTTGGGAAACACTCATCACTACATGGTTCTTTTCCCAAACGATGCATCATGTTGTGATAGTTCATCCAAGAGTTAAGTCGTTTTTTGGGAAACGCACCCCAGGGTGGTTGCAAGGGTGTTCTGGTGTTGCTAAAATCCTTTCTTTTCTATTTTTTTCTTGTCTACAAGGCAAAAATAAACTACAGTTATAGGATAGATGTTAGTTCATGATTGTTCAAATCCTTATCTAAGTGCAATAATAATTGTAATGCTATATTAATTCTTTATTTCTGATTAACAATACAGAGTAAGGAGGCTAACTTTGAGTTTTATCTGTATATTTGAATTGTATTCCCTTCATTTGGATATTTGTTTGAGAAGATATGATGCTACAGCGAACGTAAGGCTAAATGTACTCATCGGTTCAAAGACAGACAGTTGGCTCTCTGTGGTTTGTATTGTTACCTTACACTAGTCAATGAAACATTCAGTGAAACCTCATCTCCTTGACACTGATGAATCTACTCGTCAACCTTTGAGTGACCAGGTAGTAAAATGTTAGTGTAGAGTGAGTTGTGGAACTGGATCCATTTCCAAACTTGTTGTCCCACTGACATTTTCAGGAAATCAAGACACAGAGGATCAAATTTCACCACTTTAAAATACTCCAAAACATCGGAGAGCTTTACTATCAAAAACACCCTCAGGATCAAGGTTCAGCCCATTTCATATTTTCTTTGTTTTCATGCATTTATTGAAATGATTGCAGAGAGAATGTAGCACAGCAGCATGTTGTTTCACTCCATTTATTACATCAGAGGGTCATGCAGTGCTAATCTCATGGAGAACGGACTCTTGAGCAAATGTCCCAGCTTCACTGGGATTATGAATGAAACAGGTGGATTTGGGAGGGCATAACAGGGGGCCACTGTGCTATAAAAGCTCAGAGGTACAGATCATTCTTTCTGTGTTTGACTGAGATTCAAATAGTAAGTCAGTTATGCAACCAAATTTACTGCTCTCTCTCTCTCTACCCGAAGGTAAAAGCACTGGTACTCTTTTGTGATTGTATATATTCATTCATTAATTTTCTTTTCGGCTTAGTCCCTTTATTAATCAAGGGTCACCACAGCCGCCAACTTATCCAGCATATGATTTACGCAGCGGATGCCCTTCCAGCTGCGACCCATGACTGGGAAACACCCATACACTCTCATTCACACACATACACTTCAGACAATTTAGCTTACCCAATTCGCCTATAGCGCATGTCTCCCCATGTCAACCCCCCCTGTCTCTGATCCATCCTACAGTGTAAACACAGCACGGATGGAACGCTAGCCCAGATAGTCATGCAGTGTGAAAACATCTGTGACATGACTACTTTGAAAATCGTGCAGTCTGAACTCGGAGTGCCAGTCACAAAAAAATCCCTGAAAAAGACATTAAGGGTTGGTTCCACTGAACAGTTTGGTACAGTTCAGTATGGTACACATTTATTCCCATTTACAATGTCTGCATCATATTACTTTCTTGAGATCGTTTTGGAAGAGTACCTAAAACAACAGAACAGTACTAAAGGGTGGAGCTAGACTCACTGCAGAATGCTGATTGGTGTACAGAGATATGTGTAGCAAGCTACACTCTAAAAAAAAAAAGGTGCTAAATAGCACTAAAACTGGTTCTTTGGCTCGTAATGAGGGGGGAACCTTTTTTGGTGCTATACAGCAACTTAAAAAACAGGTGCTATATAGTACTTTTGTCAAATGGTGCTATATAGCACCTATATTTTAAGGGGCTCTTAATGTTACTTTACCCTTTCCGCAAATAAAGCCAGCATTAGAGCTATGAGAATTAGCTATAAGAACAAGTCCTTACCAGTAGTAGTGGTGCTATATAGCACTTTAACCCTCCCAAAGAACCACTGAAGAACCTTTATGGTGCTTTAAAGGTTCTTTACTTAGTAAAAGTGCTAAATAGCACCTCAACCACCGTAAAGAACTACTGAAGAACCTTTTTTTTAAGAAAGTTCCAGCAAATATAATTAATTGTGACTGGATCTTTTAACTGATCTCCATCCATGAACATTGTCGTTCATTCATTTCATTCATTTTATTTCAGCTTAATCCATGATTTATCAGGAGTCGCCACAGCTAAATGAACCGCCAACTATTGCATCATATGTTTTACACAGTGGATGCCCATCCAGCTGGAACCCTATTGGGAAACACCCTTACACTCTTGCATTCATACACTACAGCCAATTTAGTCTATACCAAATGTCTTTGGACTTGTGGGGGAAACAAGAGCACCCGGAGGAAACCCATGTGAACACGGGAGGAACATGCAGACTCCACACAGAAATACCAAGTGGCCCAGTAGGGACTCCAACCAGCAACCTTCTTGCTGTGAGGCAACAGTGCTAACCACTGAGTCACCATGCCACCCTAAATATTGTCATTTTATCTTTATTTGGTGATGAAAATGTCAATTTGTGTTCGTTTTTGTCATTTAAAACATACTTTTATCTAGCATCCATCAGGGACAAAACGTCATTGACGAATAATATGACGAAAATGATCCACCAGCGAAATTTCAGAATGAAGACATTTTTGTTCTATACCTTTCATAAAGAAAACGCAGAGACACTGGACAAGCGTGCATACTAGAACACCTAACGCCAGTTAACACGAAAAACCTGTGAAGAGCGCGTCTGAGGACAGTGTCATTTGCAATCTAAAGTGTCACATTACTCCCATCAACATATATCAAAATGCTAAAAAACAAGCTAAATCTATTGTTAGTTCAGGTTCTTGATGATAAATGTCCTGCTTATTCGGTTTCAAAAGACGTTTCTAGTGTTTTAAATTGAATATTTGGGACAGAAGCTTGTGCTCTGAACCCAGCAAAGCTTTACCTGAGGGACGTACAACTGGGTTTTGTAATGCTAGCCGTGAAATTCAACTCTGAAGACCTATCAATTATAAAGCAGACCAACGTCAGGAGCCTTTAGTGAGACTCTCTCCTGCCTGCTCTTTTCCTCAAAACATTTCGCCACTATTCAGAACAAAAGAAGAATAGCCGCAGTTTCATTTTCCGAATGTCTTTATTGTGGTCCAGGACTGAGCACAAATGCACACAGGTGTGTTCGCTCTCTCTCGTTTCACACAGATCTCTATATGCTTTGCATGACTGAGCAGTGCGTACCATCAAGGAACTATTGAAACATTGGCAGATCATGTGATATTCAAAACAATATCACCTTTCCTGCAATTAAGCACACGTCAAAAAGACTTACAAGGAATGCTTTAAGACTTTTCTGCACTTTTTTCAGGCTGTAGCGAGGGTGTGAAGTCAGTATATTTGTAAAATCTACACTGCATCCTCTATAGTATCTCCGCTGAGTCCTCCTGGGCAAGTCATTTTAGGACAGTATCATAGCACTGCAGGCTGGTCTGAGGTTTTTATGTGTGATCTGAGTGGCCCTCATTCATTATTTAAGCATCTTTTATTGGGTTGCACATTATTTATAAGCTTTAAAAAGGGAGCGGTGCCCTCTCACCCATCCTTTAGACTTCCTGTCTTGTCATTAGACCAATCCATCATATGACAGAAATAAAAATGCCATTTAGAGCAAGGGGTTTTAACCTTTAGAGAATCAGGGATCCCACACACAGACGCTCTGTCTACATTAATCCGGATAGGTTGGTTTGAAAATGTGAGCATGCAGCATTTGTTTCAAAGGCTCTCTGTCCACAGTAGATTGGTTTCTCATGCCACACTAATTTTTACACATTTTATGTAAAAACTGAAAAGGCTTTATGCATTTTGGCTATTCACAACAGTGAGTGTAGTGTTTTCAGAATCTGAAACTGACTTTAAAATGCTTGTTTTTTGCAAAGCCAGAGTATTTAGTGGTTCATTCCACTGTGGCTACCCCTAATAAATTAGGGACAAAGGTGAAGTATAGTGAGTTAAAATGTGACCATTCTTGTCTCTGTGTAAATAAAAAAAGCAACAGTGGTGAAGTATTTGCACAGAACTATAGTGTACTACTGGCCTGGCAAAGTACACTATTTTCAAGAGCTCACACTTAGCTGATGATTGATAATAAAAGCGTATTTGGCATGCTGTCCCGGGAGAGAGCCCTGAGCTCAGAATATCCTTGAGCCCGGGGCTCCCTCCCGTTTAAATGGCGAGAGGAGAGTTTGAGCTCAGGTAAGTCTCGAGAACTCCCTCCGCTTGTGAACGTGCTGAGATATATCTGACTAGAGTTGCCTTAAGAGGCTATTTAAAGTAGTCGATTTACTTATGTTGTATGTTTTTTGGACAGGGAAAACCCACGCGAACACGGGGAGAACATGCAAACTCCACATAGAAACGCCGACTAGCTCGGGGAGAGGCTGAATCATCGGCGTTCTTGCTGTGAGGCAACAGTGCTAACCACTGGGCCACCATGCCGCCCTATCTGAGAAGGGGAGGAGTTGGGGTGGAAGGGGGGATTCTTCAAGACGAAGATGACGGGAGTAGAAAACTACGGTGGCCGGGAAGTGCAAAACAACATTACAAAGTGTGAAACACTTTTACAAAGCTCGAGACAAATTTACATTTTGGAAAACATTTTTACCTATCATAAGACACAATTACATAGGAAAAAACGATTTTACAAAGGACAAAACAAGTTTACATTTTAGAAAACAAATTAACAAGACGCAAAACACTTTTACAAGTCCCGAAACAAATTTACAAAGACAGATTCTTTACGGAAAGGGAATGTACCAAACACCGGAAGTGACGTGGCGAAAGGCATTGTTGTTGTCATCGCTGGTGGTGAGCGCGGTAAATTCGTGTTGTGGAGTAAACGCCGTAAATAAAGTTTATGGTTACCAAACATGGACTGCGGCCGAGGGATGTTTTGTGGCAAACACATGAGCAGCTTGATGCGGTTTTGCTTTACGTGTGGTCGGTGTTTTGGAGTTTCTAAAAGACATGGACCAGACGTAAACACCAGACGTACTGCATCAATGTGTTCAATATTTTAACGAGGGCCTCTCGTACGCTGTATTCGTGGACATGAAGTCTAAACGGTGTAAACATCTGCTTGAGGACTCTTAAAAGTAAACTGAATGAAGCCGGTGTTTAACTGGTGACCGTCTTAACTGGTGTCCCTTTCCAGATGAAAGCCGTTCACTTTTGCAGATTGGCAGATTGGTCATTTTTTCACAGCAACAAAACATGCCCATAACAAATAAACAGTTACATGGACGCACCGCCTTGTCCAGTGAGTTCAAACCAGGTCAGTGGGTTTGAGATATTGACCTGCTCCACTGTTGTGCGCCATGTGATCTTTCTCCATCAGAGACACAGACAGTTTTGTGTTTTTCCATTTAGAGCTCAGCGTGGTCACTTGAAAATGTCTGCCGGCTACATTAGGTTAGATAACACAATCGAAGCGCTCAGGATCAATACAGCTTTCTCTCTCGCTCATTACAAGCCTGTGATCATGAAGCAAAGTCACAGTGACTTTCAGAAAAACATCTGAGGGTGTAATACAACACAAAATAAAACATTGCAGATCCTTTTTTTCTTATCTGAAAAACAAGAAGGAACATGAAAAAGAGAAAATTGCTGCATTGACAATGAATGAGTTTTGTTGCCATTGATATGTGGCCATATGGAGTTTTTCATGCTTAATAATATTTAGCTTTTTACTGTAGGTATGACACAGGAGGAACTTTATTATATTATATACTGTATAATCTCCAAATCTCCTACCACAGCTATGCTGATGACACTCAGATCTACATAGCCTTACTGCCTAATGACTACAGCCCCATTGACACCCTCTGCCAATGCATTGATGAAATTAACAATTGGATGTGCCAAAACTTTCTTCAGTTAAATAAAGGGAAAACTGAAGTCATTGCATTTGGGAACAGAGATGAGGTTCTCAAGGTGAATGCGTACCTTGGCTATAAGGGTCAAACAACAAAAAATAAGGTCAAGAATCTTGGTGTGACTCTGGAGTCAGATCTTAGTTTCAACAGTCATGTCAAAGCAGTAACTAAATCAGCTTACTATCATCTCAAAAACATTGCAAGAATCAGATGCTTTGTTTCCAGTGAGGACTTAGAGAAACTTGTCCTTGCTTTTATCAGCAGCAGGGTGGATTACTGTAATGGACTCCTCACTGGCCTTCCCAAAAAGACAGTCAGACAGTTGCAGCTCATCCAGAACGCTGCGGCCAGGATTCTGACCAGAACCAGGAAATCAGAGCACATCACACCTGTCCTCAGGTCTTTACACTGGCTCCCAGTTACATTCAGAATAGAGTTTAAAGTATTATTACTGGTCTATAAATCAATAAATTGCCTAGGAGCTCAATACATTACAGATATGCTGATTGAATACAAACCTAATAGATCACTCAGATCATTAGGATCACATAAACTAGAAATTCCAAGAGTTCAGTCAAAGCAGGGTGAATCTGCTTTCAGCTATTACGCCCCTCGCTGCTGGAATCAGCTTCCAGAAATGATCAGATGTGCTCCAACATTAGGCACATTCAAATCAAGACTGAAAACACATCTATTTAGCTGTGCCTTTACTGAATGAGCACTGTGCTACGTCCGACAGATCGCACTATTGTGTCTTTCTTTTCTTTTCATTCTTTTATAACTTGTCTTAACTCACTTTAATCTGTTTTTATTTGTTTTTTTTAATTATTTTATTTTCTTATACTTCAATTTTATTTCTGTTTATGTAAAGCACTTTGAATTGCCACTGTGTATGAAATGTGCTATATAAATAAACTTGCCTTGCCTTGCCTTATATATTATACATTATATTTTTAGCCTGCTTTTAATGATTGGATATAAAAAAAAAAAAAAACATTTTAAAGGGGTGGTCCAGAATGTTTTTAAGGCTTGGTTGTGTTTATGGGGTGCAAAGTGTGCTCATGCTTCATGTAGAAAATCACATAATGTTTTCATAAATCTTAGCTACTCAGCTAATATGAAAATGACTGTCATATTCCCAGTTCCTCTGAAAGCCCGCCCTCAAGAGGCTCTGATTGGTCAGCTAACATAATGGCAGCTTCACACCTCTACTAGCAGACGCTTTGCCTGATGGCATTTTAGCTTTCTCTGCTATAACATTTAAGCGCCTCTGGCCACGTCCCTTCGCTGTGTGACATCATTACATCATTACATCATCATGACATCATTAACCAGGAAGCATTTTTTGTAGTCCGCAAACTACATTCGCTGTAGGATTTGCTAAGCTAACTCTGTAAAAGCTAATGTCTCCCTTTGAATTGAACTTTGAGCGTCTTACATTCAGAGATGCTGTTTATGTTCACACAGCTTCATTACAGATTAACTTCATTAAAGTTTAAAATATGACATCATACTGGACCACCCCTTTAATAACTTATACTGGCACGTAATAATATGTTAGTAGCATTATAAGCATAATTTGACATACCTTTCATTTTCATAGTATAAACAGTTGAGAAATATTCTGCACTTGATATTAATATCTATTAATATTAATCATATTAATAGCTTTTTCGTACAGTGTGCCTAAGAATAGCCTACCCATCAGCATCAGGAATGTTTTAAGAAACTTCTTAAGACTCACCTTTTTTTTGTTTTATTGTGTTTTTATTTACTGTTTTTATTGTTCTGCTTGTTTACTGTCTGCCTTGTATAGTGCGTGAATAAAATGTATTATTATTTTTATTATTATTATTATTATTATTATTATTATTATTATTATTATTATTATTTCTGCACTAGTCTAATCTAAAAAAATGACTTGCTGATTGTTTAAACTATTTATTTAAAATGCGCTGAATGAACGCAATTCTTGAGGTTTTGTTGGGACAACTTAAATGTTTTATGTTCAGTCCACTTAAATTGGTAAAAACAATTAAGCTAACTTAATCGATTTGTGTTGGGACAACATGAAGGAACTTTGTGAAACTCTGCTTTTTTACAGAGTAATGAAACATTGATGAATAACTAATTATGAGCAAACAGCACTAATTAAAAGTCACGGCACTGATTTTAGGATTAAGATGTGTTACTAGTTAATAATAACGCTCGTATTGTCAGACTGGCAGAGTAATTACCACAATAAAAGCAATGCAGATTTACAGTCAGGAGGTTTACTTCCTGGTCCATTTGAATGATCTCTGAGGGCTTGATTTGGTCTAAATGGATAAATTAAAAATGCATCAGTATTGATCCCTAATGCTGGGAAAAAATAAAGCAGTAGCGGTAGTGTAATGGAAAGACTCTACAAATAAAGATCACTCGAGCACATATACAGTAATCTCAAAAACAGAATGCGTTTTAAGTGAATCTCAAGAAAATGCTAAGAAATTTAAATACAACATGTCTACACAAAATAAGTATTATTAAAATAGTAAAAAGCTTCAAAGTATATTTCTGCATTAAAGAGTTTGGTTTAAAAGGTTCATTTAATGAATTGAAATAAGTGTAATAATTTATTAGTTTATTTAATATACAGTTGAAGGCAGAATTATTATAATTATCGTATATTTTTTCCCAATTACTGTTCAAGGCACTAGTGTTCAAGTGCGATTCGAAAAAGAAAAGAAAGACTCACTGGAGGGCTAATAATTCTGACTTCAACTGTGCTATTAATGGAAAAAATAAGTGTAACTGTCACAATCACCAACCATGTAGTCCATATAGATCGCGGTAGAACAACAAATCTGCTACCAGAGGAACTACAACTCCTGTCATGCACCACACACTCACACCTGTTCCGGTTTGATTACAAACACACAGCTGGGAGCTGCTCAAAGACTGATTACATGGACCATATATACAGCACACAAACACACAGACTTTGCTAAGTCTTGTTGTCTTGTAACACTACAAAGTGTTCTCTTGTCTTTGAACCATTGCCCTTTTTCTCGTTTTGATTCCTTGCCACCTACATTGACCATTCGCCTGTTTGTGACCACGATTCTGGATTATCTGTTTGTATCTGTTTACCCCTGTTTTGACCGTTGCCTGCCTGACTAATCTTATAAATAAACTGCACCTGGATCCTCAACCCCGTTGTCTAGCACAGTTGTGTTACAGTAACATTTTAAAAATGCATAAACACCCCACGTAGCAAACGGACTTGGACCAAATGTGGCCTCATTATGGCACTACTGGTGTGTTGCCGGCTCTGGCATGCATAATTTCAGCCAAATGTGGACCATGCATGACAATGATGGCACTGTATGCATGACAGCAAACTACATTTGGGCCAGTTGTGGATAGGAGGTGTGTGGCCCAGATCAGTGTAGCGGTTGTTCACATTGTTTAGGTAACATTAGGCTGGGTTATGGCTCAGTTTTTGGGGTGTCTGGTTAAAGTACAAACTTATAGCTGAGAATCGGTACTAACAATAAACCAGTTTTGGCCCAGTTCAGGGCCAGTTAAGGGTGATAAATTGGCTGAGATTCAGGCCGGTTATGGCCCATGTGTGGCCCTTGTCTTTAATCCAGTTATGGACCACTTCAGGACCATCATTCTTTGCAGTACTTGGGCCTAGGGAAAAGTTATTGTGTGGACCGGAGCTGGGCCAGAAAACATTTGCCTTTGTGGGACCCTCTTGGTGGCTCCTTGTAGACTGCATAGTGTAGCATATAGAATGAATATTGGATGAATATTTATATCATATGATTTAAGCAATATGACAACCATGCTCTTTATCTCCCATACATATTAGACTACCTTGAATTTCCACAACTTCGAAGTCACTGCTATCTGAGTCTAAAGTGTGAAAAGGCACAATATTTCATAAGCGTGTGGTGTGTTGTGTGCTCAGTGTGTCTATCTCATGGCATGTGTGTGATTTTGGACAGCTGGTTGTGGGACATCAGTCAGTTTCATCATGGAAGGTCTCAAAGTTCAAAAGCCATGATACCATGAGATCGTGTGTGTGTGTCGAGGCTTACTGACCTGCATTTGTAAACCGGCCAGCTGTTTCCATAGAACTCACACTGTATTTGTGAGAGCTCTGTATGGATATCTAACATCTGCCCAAGCAGCTGCAAATCGCCATCAAGAGATCAGTAAAAAATGGCCACTATTTCAGTGGTAGTTCTACAGTAAAAATCCATAACCTGGTAAGCCTCTTTCCAATGGTGAATTATAATAAACTGACTTTTCCAGTATTTCCTACTGTTTTATTATGAAGGCTTTACTTTGATCAAATTGTATTTTTTTTATGCATTAAATTTTTTTTATTTGTAAAGAAATGTATATACATATATAAAAGAGGTCTGTCATTTCTTTATTTACTGCGTAAGAAAAAGTGAAACACAATTACATGTCCACTACAAATATTTATTACATTTATATATTGTTATACAATTGAATTAAAAACATTTTCTAAGCTCTCAAAGCATTTTCAACACATAGATCCTGCTTGCAATCACTGTAATTCCACCCCAGCCACTCATGCACATATGTTTTGGCCTTGTATTAAGCTTAACTGCTTTTGGGACACTATTTTTAAAACTATATCTGTTTTTTGGGTATATCTACTGTATCTCCCCTTGCCCACTTACTGCCATTTTTGGGATTTTGCCCACGTCATATAATCTTACAAAGAGACAATCTGATTGCACAGCTTTTATTGTGCTCCTAGACAAATGACCAATATTGCTTAGGTGGAGGGATCAGAAACCTCCAACACCAACACAGTAGATCCGTGATGGCCTCTTCTACCTAAAGTTGGAAAATTTAGATTGTCTAAAGGTTCATCTAACCAGTTTAAGAAAATTTGGGACCCATTTAGAAAATATATCCAATTGTCGAATATAGACCAAGTCCTTGTTCAAGCAAATTGATTCTTCTTTAATAAATGCAAAGTAGAGTGTATTGTGTGATACATTGTACAATTGGATTTTTTGTTGAGCCAAATTATTATTTACCTTTTTATTTGTTGGTATGTTTTTTTTGTTTTTTTGTTTTTTTACATTGTATGCACTTAAATTGATACTATACTTTTCAAAATATAATTGTTTTCCTTTTTTTGTGTTTTTTACTGTAATTTGCCATAAAAGAATAAATTATTACAAATAAATACATAGATAAATAAAAACATTTTCTTTAATTCTGATTTGTTAAGAATTACTGACCATATTATACAGACTAATATAAATATGTAAATTCATTTGATTGTCCTTTTTTATGAAACTGACATTTGTAATTTATTTTTATTTCCCCAAATGTATATTTTTCTTGTTATTTGCTTTATTATGTATTCTTTTAGTAGGTCAGTATTGATCATGGTGCTGGGGAAACTAAAACACTATTGCACTACCTTCTATAAATATTTAGTTTTATTCATCTGACTCTTAATCTAATTACAATTTTTAAATGTAATAACTTTACAAATTTTTTAATGATTACAGCAGCACAAAAACGTGCTTAATTTTAATTTTAGATTATTTACTTCATGGAGTACTTGCTCAACTACTTTCCTATGCTTACATTATGTTATTTTATCTAGCGTTCCATCCAAAACATTTTGCATTCATTAAACGTTTTTAAAGCTTATTGTGGAGATTTAAAAAATTGACAATGAAGCTTATTCTTAGAGTGTTGATTTAAAAGCAGCTTGTAGTTTCTGTGAGGACGTTTGCAGACATTTTGGCTCTGGCAGCTATAGTGAACCTACACGGCACACACACACACACAAACACACATTTGTGTCCTCACAGGTGTATTGGTCGGGGGTTTGGTGCTGAGTAAGCAGCCTGTGGGCGACTGCAGTGTCCCATCAGCTGTTGGTGATAGTCAGCTCTCTCAGATTTCACTCTCCCTCACCTGTTGTTGCCCCTGTTTCTCCCTGTCCCGTCACGTCTCCACGTTTACTCAACAGTCCAAGATCGTGAAGATCAGCTCCCAGGTTTCAGTGCTCAGCAATGATAGAAAAAGAAGGTAACACGTATAAATTTATTGCAAAATTTCAACAATATTTTTTATATTTTTAGTTTCTCTTGATTTTTGCTCTTTTTTTATTTTATATTTAATTTATATTTAAATGTAATATTTTCCCCTAACATGTAAATTTGGGTTACTAATATTTAGACCATTATTGTAAGATATTTTGTTAGATTAGCTCCAGATTCCGCTTCAGTACTGACTAATCAATGCACAAATATATTGTATAGCATCCTGTAGAAAATATTAATGTAAATGAGAGTTTTGTGAGGGGTGTACTCATATGCTGGAACAAATGGGGACTTTTTAAAAATGTCAAATAAATGAGTCTGTTTCAACCCAAAATACCACAGTTCATTTATTATAGCTTGTCATATTTAGGTGCATGCATGTGCACAAAAACATGTGAGTGTTCCTTTAAATGCAAATGAGCTGCTGCTTATAGAACAGGGCGGAGCCTTTACACTGCAGTTCTGACAGAAACAACAAAACAAGCTAATCTTTTGAAGGCCAAACGGAAGACATGAGCAGCAGCAGGTTAAAGCTATGCTAAAGAGAAGAAAAGGCTTCAACTTCTAAACTGCCACAGGACAGTTCCTGATGTATTGTGGGCACATGTGTGTCGTTGTTGTATAGTAACATAAAGTTGATTAAAAATAACATTGATTAGCATGTCACTGCCCTGTTCCTTTGCAGTTAAACAAGCAGACTATGATGTGTTTTATATTTAATTAATTTTTTTTTTCAGGTAGTTCATCAGAGCTTGATAAATACCATTTGATCACTATTAGTGATGGGTCGTTCTTGAACGATTCGTTCATTTTGAACGAATCTTTAATATGACTCGGGAACGACGAGTCCTCTCAGGGAGTGATTCGTTCATCCGCGCATGCGCAGATTGCGCACAGATGTGCAGGTTTCATTCATTTTTCAAGTCTTTTAATTCATTAATCACGAGAAAGACAAAAGAGATTTGATCTGTTCACCTTCCGAGTCCTCGGTCCGAGTCGTTCAACACGTGAAAGACACCGAAGCCAATCGTATGCATTTAGAGCCGGAAAGAGATTTGATCCGTTCACCCCCCGAGTCCTCGGTCTGAGTCATGTCTCTTTACATTTTGTCACGTGATGAACGAACCAGAAGACTCGAAAGGTGAACTAGTCATGGCTCCTTTCGGCTCAGACTGTGTACATTGGTTGAGATTATATGGACTGTCCGTGTGACGTGAACGAACCACTGAAATTTGAAGACATGAAGAGGTGAGCTGAGCAAAGAGGCAAAAATATCTTCATAGACAAAAGAGTAGGCAAACAGTGAATGATTATTTTCTCTTATAGCATTCTATTTATGACTTGTTTGTAGTGTGATCAACATTTGGGCTAGTTGTACACGTGTTTGAAAGCAATTCGTAACAGTTTAATAATATATTGGCAAATTGAACGAAATGAACGAAATGACTCGAAAAAAGATTCGTTCATCTCGATGAACGAGACTTAAAGATCCGAGTCAGTAAAATCATCCGAACTTCCCATCACTAATCACTATCGTCATAGAAGTCTACAGTATGTTGTACTCTGTATGTTGTAACAGTGAAAAGCACTAAATGAAACAAAGCTAGTTTAACTAATAATTCAAAAACAAGTTACTTTGGCTTAATGAAAATGAGTTTTGTTAACTCATAGACTGATCATATTAAGCAGAACTTATTAATGAATAAATTAATTATATATTTTTACTTAATTCTAATGCTAGAAGTAATACCAAACCATTTGAGTAGCTGTATAGTTGCTTGGGCTTAATTCATTCTAATAACTGAACTCAAACCGATTTGATAACTGTTGATAAAAGTTTAATTTACCAATAGTGTCAATGCACTCCCTCAGACAAAGATAATTATCTGAAAAACACTTGAAAAAACAGGCTCTTCCTCAGTTGGGGAAGATAAACCATCATTTAGGATTCCTCAGCCCTAAAACATTCACTGTGATCATCTCAGCTTTCATTTTTCAAACAGTCTGTGCTGTCATGGCTGTGTCTGTGTTCGACAGTAAGCTTTATGGTTCACATACAAGGCTTCACTTGTCAGTTTCCACAGCTGCTGCCCTAAAAAATGCATGGACATTGCTTACACCTTTAGTTAGTGTGGCTTTCTTGTGCTTTTTTATGTTGAGTCATTCTCAACTCCATGGCCATTTGAAAAATCCCTGCAAAATACAGTAGGCTTTCGTCAAGTCACCTTTAATGGACTTTTTATTTTATTTTATTGTAGTTGCTCAGCCCTTTCATTTTAGCAGTGGAGGAATTGGGGCATTTACTTAAAGTCACAATGAATGGGAGGTTAAGATTGTCCTATTTTCTCTATCATGATGTACAATTGAGCTTGAAACAGTCCCGAAATTATCTGTAAAAATGTAGGGCAGTGCATGATTTAGTTTTTTTGGGAACTGATTGGATTATTGGATCATTAATGTTGTTTACAAAGTGAAAGTCAAAGTGATAAATGGATAAAGGCAGAGCAGAAAAGAGACGTGCCCTGATAGCCCCGCCCTAAAGGCATTCCATGTGACCAGAAGTAAAGAAAAGTCATTTTGAGCAATAGTATCTTTATGCAGCCTTTATGATGCAAGCTGAGATTGCATCACTCAGTGATGCATTGTCAGACACAATGTACTCAATGGAGCGAGAGACATCACTGTGGTAGGGGTAGGGTTAGGGGTGGGGTTAGGTGAGCCCATTAAAAAGCATTAGATGCAGCTCAGATTGCACTGCACCAGGTCTGCATCCAGACCCCTCTCATTTCGAGGGGGGAGAGAAGGTTATATTTGATTAAGATTCTTAGGGAAAATAATTTTTTACTAATTGATGACGTGCACAGTTTCATCATTGATAACATAAAAAAGTAAGAAGAGTATATTTAGATTTCCTTGAAACTTTAAAGTAAACTGATGGCCAGTGTCATGATTAGCACTGCTGCTGCTGCTGTTAGATCAGCACAGAGCAGTCAATAAAGAGGACAAGGCACAGGTCATGTACAGGACATATCAACTAGGCCCAATATACTGGATGTCCCAGACAATAGTAGACTATATAGTTATATAGTAATATAGTTAACTATAGGTGAAACTGAATTATGTAGTCCACAATGGAAAGTTTTGAACTACAATCAGAATAAATCAAAAAAGATATTCAGAAATTGATGAGGAATTTTGCATTAGTCGCTAAATAAAGTATATTTCAATTATTTCACTGTTTTAATGTTTACTCAGTAGCTTAACTGTAAAGATGTTTACAAACCATTATACATCGGAGTATTTTTGTCATATTTTACAATAAGGTTTCATTAATGTTTACAAACATTAGCTATATAAAATACTTATAAAGCATTTAAAAATAATGAATATTTTTAAACATTAGCTAATGCTCTATTAAAGGGCACCTATTTTACCCCTTTTACAAGATGTAAGAGAAGCCTTTGGTGTCTCCAGAGTGAGTCTGTGAAGTTTCAGCTCAAAAAACCCATCAGATCACTTATTATAGCCTCCAGAATCTGCCCATTTTTGTTTCTGAATACATTGTAGCTGTTTTTGTAGCCTCTGGCTTTAAATCCAAATGAGCTGCTTCTCTGCTCCCACGTCAGGGGCGGACTGGGACAAAAATTCAGCCCCGGCACTGTAGCCACACCAGCCCACATTACCACACCAACACAGCCCCACCCACGGACATGCACATTCACAATATAAGCAGTAGAGTGTCTGCTTCATGCGTTCCGTCAGATAAACACCACAGTGACAAAGACAGACTCAGATAAGGCTGAAATACAGCTCATTAGTCAAAAATACCAAATAAGTTTATTTTTATGTACTTGGTGAAAGTTATTCAAGCCTTTCTGAAATGATGAGTCACACACAAATGCGGTTTGAAGTACACACACATACACACACACCCATATTAGTTTTACTGACACCATGCAGCCGTGGTGATTCTAGCGGTTAAGAATTACGGTACATATCAATTTTACTGTCTTTATTACAAACATGCTGCTTTAAAAAGATTTTAAACTTATAAAACGTATAAAAGTGAGTTGGTCACAGCGAATTGGAACAAATATTTTAATCCCAATTTATTTGCAAAAAAATGTTCTGTGGACATGTGTGTAATGAAGTTCAAGACCACCTGGCCGTCATGAAGAAGGAGACGGAGAACCGACGAAGTTTTAACATTTTTTAATAAGAAAATAAAACAAACGGACAACAGCTCCTCTTGGAGACTGCCGTCAGACTGAAAGCAAAAGTAAAACAATATGTCCGGGCCCAGTCCTCTCTCGTCCTCTGCCATCGTTCCTCCTCTTATAGTCCAGAGCTCCTTCCGTGGGATTTGAGGCAGGTGTGCGCCACAGGTGTTTCTCATCTGTGGTGGGCCTCCTTTCCTTCCCATGGCTCTCGGCCACGCCCCCTCGCCACAGTGTGTACATGTTCTTATAAAAACATGACCCCTGTCTATCAATTCAGTGGACGGGGAAAACCGCACTGCTTTGTCTGGTTGAGGTGGGCGTCGAAATCACTAGGATTTGGATCCTATTGTAAGATCAGACAATTTAAAAAAAGAGACTTTTTGGGTTTATTTCACTCCAGTATGACAGTGGACACACTAAACATACACACAGCACTGTCCAAAGAGCTCACAAAGGTTGATTTTCATCACAGGTGCCCTTTAATAGGTACCCGCTTAGAGGTAGTATATTTGTGTGTGTACAGGAATGCTCATAAACGAGAAAGAGACCAGCACCGACCCCTCAGGCACTGCAAACCAACTCTAGTCCCGTACACCAGTGGTTCTCAAACTAATAATTCCCCTAATAATACCAAGGGGTCGCGGGAGTGATTTAAAAATTGTGTAAAAATGTTGTCATTTTCTGTGATTATAATATAGATTTTTCAGTATTACAAGTGAAAGCTACAAACAAATATTTTCAGACTTTTTTTAAGATATTACTGATGTTTTTTAAAAAAAAGTGAATCGAACATCATCACTGTGCAGTGACTAACTCGCTAGTTATCCCTACAGTGTACTTCTGAACGTGAAAACCACAACTTTGTAATTCACAAATCTAAAAATGTTAAGGAAATTGTGGACAGTCTCCCCAAGTCATCGAAACCATCTACTTCTCCTAAGCATAAGAGCAAGACCCCAACAGATCAAAGTAGTAAACATCAAAAATATCATGATGAAGTCATAAAGTATGGATTCACTTGCTCTTCTGTCAACAGTACGCCCATCCCATTTAAAGGTAAGCCAAAATTATTTAAATGTATAGTAAATATAGTTAAAATACTGCAAATTTATTGTTTTTTGTATATGCTTTCGTAATGGGGGTAATGAGTTCTTGACGATCTTACATTGGGGGTCTCTGGCTTAAAAGTTTTGAGAACCACTGCCGTACACTAGTCCATTCTTTTAAATGAAAGACCTCTCCATGTACAATCATCGGTTCTGCAGCATTCCAGCAGTGGAAAACAGAGCAGTTAAGCTGAATCAGATTCCCTGAGAGCTGGTGAAGGGCTGGTATTAATGGGGCCCCAGACAGTCAAATGTGGGGTCAGCAGTTGCTGTGACCCCTCGGCTCTCGGAGCAAACCACACTGAGAGTCAAGAAGATGAAGCTTTTATGATGTATTCAGAGTTCAACTGGTCTCCATTGAGGCTTTACTACGGCCCTCCCGTTTCCCACAAACCTTCCCAAAAGCCTCATCAAGGCATAATGGATGGGGGTTGTGCTCAACATGAACCCCTGGGGGAAAACAAACAGAGATGGCAATGATGACGCACTTTTATGAGAACACAGCCATTATAGACCCGCTCAAGTCTTGATGTAGTATTGATGTTGAGTTGCTGATTTTAAAGGGACAGTCGTGCAGGTTTGGAATGATGTCAGAACGAACTGTTGCTTAAAATGTGTTTTACAGGCCAATACTAAGAATAAATCAGGACATTTTTCAGTTTACTCAACTTGAATCAAGTCGAGTGCAGTAATTGGGTTGAAAGTTGAGTCAACTCAAAAATGTACTGAAGTTTATTGCCTTCAAATTTTAAGTTGAGTGAACTTTTTTTTCCACAGTGTTGCCGATATGTACCCAGGTCTACATTTCTGTGGAAAGCAAAATACATACCTGGAGGTGTACGTCACGCCGATTTGTACACTTTTTGATGATCTCAAATTTCTCTCTTGTGTACTCTTCTCGTCAGAGGGTGTAATATACAATACACTTCAGCCGACCAGGTCAGCTTGCTGTCGATTGACCGACTGACCTACCCACCTCCTTCCCTAAACACGAACGGTTTATTTTCAAAAGATATTTAAAAAAAGAAAAGCTGTCACAGCCGTGTGATTTTGTCATGTTTTCAGCCTGTTGTTTATTTATTGATTTTTTGCTTTTGTTTTACCTGGTTTCTGGACCCGTTCTTCGCCGGCCTCCGTCGCTGCGGTCCACTTTGCCCACACCTAAGTCCATCAGTGTATACACGCCGAGCCACTGAGCAATCTGGTAGCACCGGCAAAGCTGTCTACATGAAGGTAAGGTCAGCAGTAGCGCGAAAAGGAACAGAAGCCGTCTGTGGCGCGGTATGACGCCATATTCGTTTTACAGATGTAATGAAGCCAGACGTACCTCTGGGGACATATTTCATGGTCTCCAGAAATGTAGACAGGCGTAGGTATCCACAATGAACCTGTGTTGCAACATGCATATTCTAAAAGTCTAAAAGAACATAAATATATCAGATTTGGGCCTTTTTTTCAGTCTAATGTAAAGAAAACATCCTGTGTCCTGTGAAAACATCCTTTTGTCGCACTCTATCTTGTGTCAGATTTCAGTTACAATATATAATTTTAATCTGTTTTCTCTAAATGAGTTTTCTCAATGAGCCATAAATTTTCACTTCAGCTGCTCTTTTTACTTCACAGTCTTTGTATTTGACAGCACTTATCTCACTGATTTCACAGTTTTATTCGTATTCACATTCTGAAGGTTTTTAGAGATTTTTTTTTCATAATTTGCTTAATTATATAAAACATTTAATTCTAAAAAAGTGCTTTTTTCAGTATTTTCTGAATTATGGAGGAATTTAACATAAATTTTATCATATTATAAGTAAATATAAATATGAAATATAACACGTAGAAGTTGTATACAGTATATACCCCTAATAAGGTGACTAAGCCGAAAAGAAAATGAATAAATGAATAACATTTAGAACATCTGTAATACAAAAAAAATATTAATGTATTCAATCAGTTGGGAAATTATGTATGATTATGATTAATTACTTAATAGGTAATTAGTTTTTATTTTATTCATTTATTCATTTTCCTACGGCTTAGTCCCATCAGAGGTCACCACAGCAGAATGAACTGCTAACTTATTAAGAATATGTTTTACACAGCGGATGCCATTTCAGCCACAACCCAGTACTGGGAAACAATCATACACTCTCGCATTCACATATACTCTACGGCCAATTAAGTTTATTTAATTCACCTATAGCGCTTGTCTTTGGACTGTGGGGGAAACCGGAGCACCTGGAGGAAACCCACGCGAACACTGGGAGAACATGTAAATTCCACACAGAAATGCCAACTGGCCTGAGACTCGAACCAGAGACCTTCTTTTATTTATTATTTTATTTTTTTATAAATTTTGGCTCTTCATTGAACACTGCTTCCTTTTACATGAGGCGGATAGAGACACATTGCCCACACATGCAATGCTTACTTAGATCAGGTTCAGTTGTTGACAAGCATTATACTGAATATGATGGAATAATAATGAATATGATGGAATAATAATGTATAAATCATAAATAATGTGCTAATACGACGAGCTAAATACACTGGGACTCATGGGTTTGATTGGCCCAGCAATGGGTTTTTAATTGGATTTGACTTTTATTCTCTGTTGTAAGGCATGAGGGTATTGTGAATTGAAGTCTTTGATTAATCACTTTTTCTGACTAATCGTGTTTACATGAACAGATCTTGGTCCTGCCGAGGTGCAAAAGTGGATTTGTGCGCCACTATCTGCCACGCTACGCACGTTATTACCACTCACTTATTATCAGTGATGGGCACACAAAGAAATGAATACAAGAAAATGACTCAGCTGTTTGGAAGGCAATTTCACACAAATGATGCCCGCGAAGAAACTTGCTCAGGGACAGAGGCTCAATTGAGGAGGCACATTGGTTGTTTGCTAGCAAGGACGTTATCAGGAATTTTTTCCAAACAATTATTTCCAAATTGGTATTCTCATCTATTGCATGTGTGTGTGTGTGTGTGTGTGTGTGTGTGTGTGTAATACATTTCAAATAAGAAAACTGTCATTCCAGTGGATATCTTTTTTTCATAGATGTGTATACAGCTGCATTAAGATCTCTCTCTCTCCCCCTCTCTCTCTCTCTCTCTGTAGGCTATGTGTTTGCAAATACTGGTAAATACAGTTAAAGTCTAAATAATTAGCACTCCTGTGATTTTATTTCATTTTTTTTTCTTTTTCAAATATTTTCCAAATGATGTTCAACAGAGCAAAAAAAAATTCACAGTATTTCCTTTATTATTTTTTCATTCTGGAGAAAGTCTTATTTGTTTTATTTTGGCTAAAATAAAAGGCGTTTAAATTTTTTAAAAATCATTTCAAGGTCAATATTATTAACCCGCTTATACAATATTTTTATTTGATTGTACAGAACAAACCATCATTATGCAATGACTTGCCTAACTCACCTAGTTAACCTAGTTAAGCCTTTAAATGTCACTTTAAGTTGAATAGTATCTCGAAGAATATCTAGTAAAATATTATGTGCTCTCATCATGGCAAAGATAAAGGAAATCAGTTATTAGACATTAGTTATTATAACTGTTATGTTTAGAAAAATCTTGTCTGTCATGACTTGTCTGTTAAACAGAAATTGGAGAATAAAATATATAGGGCTGATAATTCAAGAAAACTAATAATTCTGACTACATACAGTATATGAAATAGATATATTATTTCTTAACAAATGAATGTTTCTACAATATAAAAAATAATCAAGTGAGTTCAACATCTTTGATTGTGACTTTGTAACTGTTAATAATGGTGGGGGGGGGGAGTCAATGGAGGTAAAAATAGAAGTTGGATGATTTTATATTGATTTTAGTGTCCCTGTTACATAATTGCAGTTGTAAGCTGCTGTACACACCATCACAGGGTGGTCATGTGGTCCAGTGTCTGCTTGTTCGTTCCATATTTTCCTTCAGCTGACCTGCAGAATGCAGACTAGTATAGTTATTAAGGTAGGGAGAAATTAATCGCCTCCCAAAAGTTACAAAAACACGTTTAACGCCATCTAGTGGTGAAATAATAACATATAAGTTATAAAACATATACTGGACAGTTCTTTGAAGAATCTTGCAGGATTATTCTGATATGACATATGCGAAAAGGTAATATGTGCTAGAATGTGCTGGAATGAATGAATACCAACAATGGAGTTATTTGAATCTTGATGTTTCGCTAAAACGGCGCACTTTTAATGTATCTTACATTATGTACAGATGAATGTGACCAGGCTCTTTAAAAAACACAGGCACATGACTGTGCTCCGTTATCATTTTCCAGGAATAAAAAAATCCCCTTATTGCTGAAAAATGTGAATCTCCCGAAGCAAATCCAGTAAATCGCTCTGACACCATCTCTTCCATGACTTCCTGAATGTGGCTCGTCGTCGCTGCCTCGCTGAGAGAGAGATGTTTAAGTCACAGGTATCACCACTAGAGGGAGCACTTGAAATTAGAAAGAGCTCGGTTCAACGTGTCAGCGCCTGTTGTTTAGTCCGACCAACCGAACACTTTCCTCCCACAACCTTCTTGCCACCAAATCGTCTTTTCCTTCTGGAGCAGGGTCTTTTTCAGCACAGTCACTGCACAAATCACAGATGCACCGAAACAGAAATCTAAAGTAAAACATAGACTGTAGAAATTATATATAGCACATATTTGGCTTTGTAGATTGAAGCCAAAATTCCACAGGGAAGACTGATGTCGTCTTCTAAAGATAATTTGGAGCCAGAGTTTGCACAGTAGTAGTCATGAACTGGAGCCATGCTATCAAAACTACCTAATCCCATTTTATTAAACCTTTATTTGATTTATAACTAATTCATTTTTTGTTTGTTTGTTTGTTTGGCACACATTCCTTTCATTTATATAAAGAGTTTGTGACCTGTACAGCACTCAGCCACCAGAGGGCGATCAAAATATTTTGGCTTCACTTTTTTTCAAATGGCCAGTAGCTATGCCTCCATCTAAACATGTGAATTAGACTAATACACAAAACTGGAATATTTATAAAACATCAACAAACAAAACCATCAAGTCCTGATAATCTGGCATCAAATATCAAAAAGAAAATGGAATTTGCTGCTGTAGAAGAAGTCACTGTGGGCCTTATTTCTTATATAATAAATACTTAAGAAGAAAAAAAACAATGAACATGCTATGGAAACAATGACAATTCTGGCAAGTAATAATACTGAACCACTTTGATGACTATTATCTAAGGCAGTGGTTCTCAAACTTTGGCACGTGTACCAGTAGTGGTACGTAGAGGAATCGCTGAATAATTAAAGTTAAAAAATGAACACACTTTTAACCCTTTGATGCGTATGATAACAGATGTGATCAGTGATTTTATTAGGCAAAATCGTTTACTTTATTTTACATTTTCTAATGTTTGTTATGTATTCTCTCATTTGAAGCTATTTCCCTCCCTGTATTTGTAACGTTTGTTGTATGCAGTATTTCTATATCCCAGTGTTGACGGGTATAGTTTAGTCACTTGCTTTTGCCTACTTTAATGCGCAGTAAGCAGATCTAATTTCTAATTTTCTCTGTTCAAACTATTTCGAATGTTTAAAGTGGCTAATAAACAATAATAATAATAAATATTCATAATAATAAGAATTAATCCACAACGTTTTTGAACTGTGCAGTGCTGGAGCTGCTTAATTACGCCTACTATGCTACTGTATTTCAGTACTGGTCATTATGGTGGTACTTGAAGTAACAATTAGTATTTTCTGGGGTGGTACTTGGTGAAAAAAGTTTAAGGACCACTGATCTAAGGCATTTTAGTGTGACCAAAACAACATTTCAGATATTTCACAGTATATTCAATCCCATACATTCCCATTGAATACATTTTTTATGCGCATTTTCAAAATGCATCCACATCTTGGCCTTAAGCCCTTCACATTTTTTTATGCAACATTCCAAAATGCACATAAAAATAGTTGGAAGGAAACATTGCTTGTGTTTTAGCAATGTAACCCATTTGTATCGCTTTTACCTGAAGTAGCAACCAGACTTGCTCTCTAAGCCCTCAGTAACAGCACAGTAGATCGTGGTCTGTGCTCCCTGCCAGGGAGTCTTCATCAGCAGCATGGAGGGCAGAGAGAGTATAGTTTTCAACATGGGAAACCAAGACAGAATATGGCGACTCAGGTCCGTTCGAATCACTCCTGGATGCAGGCAGTACGAAGAAACTCCAGTGCCTATGAAAGCATCCAGAGGGATTTAAAACAGCACAAAAAGCAAAGAAGCATTCATGTAAGTTTTAGGCTGTTTTTGACATCTCAATATTCACTCTTTCAAATATATAGGAGTTGTTTTTAAACCGCTGAAATAGTACTAATATTTTTACCTTGACATGGTTTAAAATAAACTTGCTAAATCTTTATGGTGCACTTAGTACACAGTATACACAATAGTAATTAGAATAAATCATATATAATGCATGCAAATAACCCTAACCATATAGTAAGTACATGTAATTAATCATAACTCCGTACTTAAATGAGTGCAACTACAAACTTTTAAATCATATGTATCAGCACTAGGGGGAGTGCTTGAAATCAGGGAACTCAGAGTGCTGAATACAAGAAGTTTATCCAAATAAGAACTCTTGAATTAAACAGTGTCATAGAGTTACAATGTAACGCTGTATTCTAGAATACTATCTACTTTATAAAGCATAAACAAAGAAGATTTGTTAATTAATTTGTATATTTACACTGCAATCTTTAATATTACACCAAGAGCTGTGTTATATCCTACCTTTCATCCTTCGTGCAAGTTCTCTGGAAAAAAGCACATTGGCTAGTTTACTCTGCTTGTAGCTCACTAAAGCACTGTAAGGCCTTTTTTCAAAGAACAAGTCATCAAATTCAATCTTTCCTGTGGGAAAAACAGAGACAAAAATGGATATAGTACATTTTTTTTACACCAGGAAGTTATAGGAATTAGTAGACTATAGTAGACTATAGCTGACCATTTTGCTAGTTGCAATCACACCTTCACATGGAATTCTAAAATGATGTAACCTAGTTGACGGCAACATTGAATGTTGCATTTAAAAAAATCACCAACTAAATGATGGAGTGTTGTGTGTTTCATGAAAATTAGACATTCATTCCATGCCTTGTAAACCTTTATTTGTATTGGTGATTTCAAATATGAGCAGTTTTTCACAGAAATCATTTACTGCACATCTAACATTCAATGTTTAAAGGTCTGTGGTCAATCTGATTTTATTTTGTATAGAAATAACCACTTTTATTCAGTAAGAATGCATTACAGATAACTTTCTATTTATCATAGACTCATATTTATACAAGAAATCATGGTGTTCAACATTGATAATGACCAGACATGAGCACCAAATAAGGATATAAGAGTGATTCGAAGGTTTATGTGATTGTTTATGTGAAGAATTGATGTTGAAAATTCAACTCATTCATTCATTCATTCATTTTCTACCACTTTTCCGGGGCTGGGTCGCAGGGGCAGCAGTCTTAGGAAAGAACCCCAGACTTTCCTCTCCCCTAGACATTTCCTCCAGCTACTCCAGGGGGATCCCGAGGCATTCCCAGGTCAGCTGAGAGACATAGTCCCTCCAGTGTGTCCTGGGTCTTCCTCGAGGCCTTTTCCCAGTGGGACATGTCTGGAACACCTCCCTAGGTAGGCGTCCAGGAGGCATCCGAAAGAAATGCCCAAGCCACCTCAGCTGACTACTCTCGATGTGGGGAAGCAGCGGCTCTACTCCGAGCTCCTCCAGGGTGACAGAGCTCCTCACCCTATCCCTAAGGGTGTGCCCTGCCACCCTGCTTGTATCCGAGATCTTGTTCTTTCGGTCATGACCCAAAGCTCATGAGCATAGGTGAGAGTAGGAACGTAGATTGACTGGTAAATCGAAAGCTTTGCCTTTCAGCTCAGCTCCTTCTTTACCACAATGGAGCGGTACATCGACCGCATTACAGCTGCTGCTGCACAAATCCGCCTGTCAATCTTATGTTCCATCTTTCCCTCACTCGTGAACAAAACCCCACGATACTTGAACTCCTCCACATGAGGTAAGGACTTTCCTCTAACCTGGAGATGGCAGACCACCTTTTTCTGGTGGAGCACTATGGCCTCGGACTTGGAGGTGCTAATTCTCATCCCAGCCGTGTCACACTCGGCAACAAACCGCCCCAGTGCATGTTGAATGTCCATGTTCGATGAAGCCAACAGAACAACATCGTCTGCGAATAACAGAGATAAAATCCAGTGGTCCACGAACCGGACCCCCTCCAGCCCAAGGCTATCCCTTGAAATTCTGCCCATAAAAATGATAAATTCCAACAAGTCTGGAAACAAGTCTGACTTATTGCCGGCAATGCGAACCAGACTCCTACTCGGTTCATACAGGGACAAGACTGCCCTTAACAGAGTGCCACTGACCCCATACTCCCAGAGCACCCTCCACAGAATGCCACAAGAGACACGGTCGAATGCCTTCTCCAAGTCCACAAAACACACGTTGACTGGTTGGGCATACTCCCATGAACCCTCGAGCACCCTGGTGAGGGTATTGAGCTGGTCCAGTGTACCACAGCCTGGATTCAACCATTGGCTGGATCCTCCTCTCCCTGGCATAGACTTTCCCCGGGGGGCTGAAGAGTGTGATCCCCCTATAGTTGGAGCACACCCTCCGGTCCCCCTTCTTAAAAATGGGAACCACCACCCCAGTTTCCCAGTCCAGAGGTACTGTCCCTGACCTCCATGCGATATTATAGAGACATGTCAGCCAAGACAGCCCCACAGCTATTTTGGTCACACTTTATTTTGATGGTCTGTTTGTTGAATTTAAGTAACATGCCAACTAATTCTCATTAGATTATAAGTAGACTGTTAGGTTGGGGTTATGGTTGGGGTTAGAGGTAGGGTTATTGTCGATGTACTTGCAAAGTGTCTTCTGGTCAGTTAAATGTCTGTTGAACGTCAGTATCAACAGATATTAAGTAGACAGTCTACTGATACTCAAATGGAGCATCGAAAAAAAGTGTTACCGCTATTTTAAATTATAATAACATATGATATCGATATATGACCCGAAGTTTTGAAATCCAAGCAATATAGTCTAGTCTGAATATATATAGTTGGATTGCTGATGTTTAATGAAAAGAAAATTACCACCAACATGTGCAATACTGGACACGTTGACCACACGGCTGGGTGACGATCTTATCAGCTTTCCAAGCAGTAGATTGGTCAAAAGAAAATGTCCCAAGTGATTGACCGCCAACTGTGTCTCAAATCTATCTTCAGTGATGCACTTTGGACACATCATCACACCTGTCAGAAAAAAAAAGACTTAACCTCTCTCTGTTCCTCCTGCTTTTGTAAATCATATCAGTCTATGATGAAGTCTCACCTGCATTGTTTATGAGTATGTCCAGACGTTCTTCTGTGGCTATGAACTCTTTGGCAAATTCACGGACAGAATAAAGAGAAGCCAGATTTAAGTGTCTGATCACTACATTGCCATTACCAGTGGAGCGACGAATATATTCAGCAGCATTTTCAGCTCGAGTTAGGTCCCGACAGGCCATCACCACTCGAGCCCCTAAATGGACACAAATTCAGTGTGAACCGGAAGTTTGCTAAGGACTTTTATTTTGATATGTTAATATACCCATTCAAAAGGAATATTGAGTAGTGGACGGGGCTTTCTTTTGCACATCATTCGATTATAGCAAACTAATGGTAAGAGGGGCTTGGTTAAGGTTATTGATAAGCAGTTGCTTTGGAAGCCCTAATGTTGACCTTAACAGAAGGACTGCCACTGTAAATGATAAAGCAGATGTTCAGACTTTGATTGTAGACTTTGATTGTTTGATTTTTTACTGCATCAACTTGCATATTAATTATTCATATTAGGTATAACAATGTGAGCTAGCAAAATAAACATTGTAAATTTAAATTCACGCGGACTTAAAAGGTCAATAATGATACCTCAAATGTGGACCTGTTTGGTACCAAAGTGTACCTTTTAAAAAGGTTGCATCCGAGTACAGGGGCGTCGCCAGTGGGGGAAAAGGGGACAGACTGCACAGGCCCCCTATCCAACCACCACCTGTGCACCCCTGTTCTCTTTCGTTGAATGCACAACCCCCACCCCCCAATCTTTCATTTATGATTAGAGTGACAGCTTTTGTACTTTATTCAATTCAATTCATCTTTATTTCTAAAGTGCTTTTACAATGTAGATTGTCAAAGCAGCTTCACATTGAAGATTATAGTGAATAAAGTATAGTGAGGGTATAGATGTTAAAGTGTCATACCTCTAAAAGCCATGTCTTTTGCTGTTTCCCTGCCAATCCCAGTGTTGGCACCAGTGATCACAACTGTCTTTCCATCCAGACGAGCATGACTTTTGCAGACACCACCAGCTATCCATTTCCGCAGCAGCATAAAGCCTGTATGGAAGATAAAACAAAGCTACATAAGCAAGGATTCAAAATGGTCACTTTAAATCTTGAAAACCGGTTGATATTTTTGTGATTAATGTGTAATATAATGGGTATTATGGATGGCTGTTATTTGTTTAGGGGTTGATTGTGCTGACCAAGGGTGCATAATAATACAAAATAGCATTCATTCATTCATTTTCCTTCGGCTTAGTCCCTTTATTTTTCAGGGGTCACCACAGCGGAAAGAACCGCCAACTTATACAGCATAAGTTTTACGCAGCAGATGGCCTTCCAGCTGCAACCCAGCACTGGGAAACATCCATAAACATTCACACACATACACATACACTAGGACAATTTAGTTTATTCAATTCACCTATAGTGCATGTCTGTGGACTGTGGGGGAAACCGAAGCACCTGGAGGAAACCCACGCCAACACGGGGAGAACATGCAAACTTCACATAGAAATGCCAACTGCCAACTTTCTTGCTGTGAGATGGCAGTGCTTACCACTGAGCCACTGTGCAACTGCACAAAATAACATATAACACAATAAAATTATATTTTTTTATGGGATTACAAATCTTTAGTGTCACTTGTTTTTTAGAAATCGTAATAAGCTGGTTTGGGAGTTGTTTTTATCTTTAATAAATATAAATAATAATAGAAATATGTCATTTAGGTTGTGTAACGTTTCTGTAAATTTTATAAAGGCAAATTTAAGAGTTTTTTAAACCAAATGATTAAACTCTAATGAATATTTTAAAGGGATAGTTTAATGCAAACCTATGGTTAGCGTAATAACACAATTTTGTTATTAAGATATTATAGCACTGAATGAAGATATCCATTTATTTGTGGAAGTGTATGCATTTAATGCCATATTGTTTAAAGACTTAAGTTTAATAGAATGAACCTTTTTAATACATTACATTGTGAAGCAGCTAAAGTTTTAAAATCAGAACACGTTTTAAAATATCAAATAAAGATTATAATAAAGCATCTGATTATGTTAACAAACGTAACTCACTGATCGCCAGCAGCGCGAGGACAGCGCCATAGTTCACTCCAGCAGATGATGTGCCCGGATCCCTCATCTCGCATGCAGAAGTAAACAACCTGAAGAAAACCCTCTCACGTTGTGTCCTCTCTGTGCACAATGCTATATATAGGGCTTGACTTAAGCAACTTAAACAGAAGCTTACCTACGCTTCGGCTGGTTATGAAACGTTTATCTCGGCACAATTGAGAAATGATTAGTTGTCAGAATGTAGTCTAAATTTAGCTGGTTATCCAGGACGAGAGTAGCCTATTCTACTTATGAAAACTGTAAAACGTCTATTGTGCTGTGGATACTTTGAATTAAATAATTCAGCTTTACATTCGATGTCATTACTGTGGTAAATTATTGCTTCAGACTTTTTGATTCATAATGTGCGATTAACTAAAACAATCGGTTCAAACGAGTCATTTTTTTGAGAGAGAGAGAGAGAGAGAGAGAGAGTGAATACATCTTTTGAATGTTTTTGATTCAGTACATGAACCGAGTCATAGGAGTCGTTTGTTTGTGAATTAGATCAGCGGTCGTGCCTGAATGTTTCGTGCTGGATTCTCTGTTGTTCTGAAAAGTGGAAAAGTGCGGTGAACTCTGCAGTGTGCTGTTCTGTCCATATTGGCGGATGAACGCGCGTCCAGGGCAGGGCCAATAATGAAACCGGAAATCGTGACCATCTCAGTTCCAGAACGTTTTTAAACATTTTTCAGTTTTCTGAAAAATGACACGTTTTAAGTTCCTATGCAATTTATCAGTGCATTGTGCATGCCAGGGCTAAAATATGATTATTTAAGCCTATATTTTTTATAAAATAGATATTTTGAGTGAGCAATTATTTAAAATCATAAATTGATTTCAGAAAAGACCAGTTTGTGATGGTTTTGACAGGTCCCTTTTAAAACACCAACAATGTGTTAAATAATTAAATAATTTCTTTATTCAACCAGCAGTTGGCTAGACAGTAAAAATGTTGTCGTTTGTAAGGAAGGACGCCATTTTCTTGTTCCAGTAACCACTCCTCCTTATTTCAGAGATTACAGCCAATCAGCGCTGCGAATTCAAAACAGGAAGTTGCGTTTTTAGCGTATCAACCAATCGCAGCAGGAGAAAAAAAAAGAACCTCTGCCCATTTAGCGCACTTATTCGTCTCGTCTGTGACGTACCGGCAGGCTTTGTGTTCTTTCAATATATCTCGTTGAATATTTTCCATACAGACTATAATCCGGTAAGTATTATTTTACAGATAGGACTGTATTCGCGCTTTAATTCACGCGTTAGATGGCCGTCGTTCGTTATGTGCGCAGAGGACAGTATGCGGAGTGCGCACTCAGTAGGCGACGCGCGAGGGGGTTGCTGCATTATTTGTGACTGAGTTTTTTGTAACAGACACAGCGCTGGGTCTCGTTCAGACCCAGTTTGTATTTACAGCCCTATTTTCTGTTATTGTGCACACATCTAAGGCTCGCGCTTTTGCTCTGATCAGTCAGATCATCCAGTCTCAGACAGTGCATATCGGTGACCAGGAACTACTTTTCTCTTCGCCCCTGTCGGTTAGATGAAATCACATTACGCGTACTGACACACTTTTTTTGGAAGATTTTTAAGAAGTGATGCGGCAGCGCTCTCAATATCCGACATTAACTTAATTAATGCAATTTTTGATTGTTTGTTTTACATGTACATAAATACAAAATATACCACTATTCGTGTTTTATTTACCTACTTATTTTTGTAATTTACAGGATGAGGGGATTTTGTAAACGCCAGCTTTATCGTTGAAACTGGTCGGACCTGATTCCTGTCAGAAGGTGAATATTGTGAGGGTCTTCACTTCAAAAATGTTATTCACTATTACAAATGTTTTGACTTATGATTAAATGTTCATGTGTCAGATTGTCATCTGTAGCCTTCACTGTTTGTAGTTAACGTATGTTTTAAAAACATGTTTACTGTGTTTAAGAAACATGGATTCGGATTTGTTTATGGAGTGTGAGGAGGAGGAGCTGGAGCCATGGCAACAGCAGTCTATGGATGAACCAGCCGGAAATGCTGAAAGCAGTACTCCAACCGGTGTGTCTTTTTATTTTGTAATATGTATAATTAATTGTTTTTTAACATAGATTTTTAAGTCATCTTTTTTAAAGTTAATTTAATAATTCTAGACATTCGTAATAAGTTTTACTCTATTTTAACATCATTATAATATCTAAAACATGTCTTCCTCCAATGTTAAGTGACTTCAACTCCAACCCCGGTGGTTGATGTTCCAGCGCCGCGAAAGACCATGGTGATCCCAAACCTACCGTCTGTAGTAAATACGGCAAACACGGTTCCTCTGATCACAAATACAAGTGAGTCTCGTTTTCCTTAGCCATTATTTACTCATTCCCATAACTGAACATACTGAACATCTTTTTCATTTAAAACATCTTTATAATTTAAGAAAAGTGAACTGGGAATAGGGTTATGACACTTTAAAATGACAACTAAAAAGAAATGCAATTTTTTAAGAAATGCAAATGACAAACAATTTATTAAATTGTTAAAATTTATTTATAAATGAAATAAAGAATAAAATGTGTTTTTTATTTGTACTATATGTTGCAATTGTGTTGAAATCATTTGTTTTGTATGATTGAAATCCAGCTAAATATATTCTGCTAAATACATCACTCATAATCAATGTCCAAACCTATGGACGTTATGATGAATACTTTTTACACATTTTGGCTATTCATTTATATGGAAATAGCATTTTAGCTACCTATAAATCTACTTTTTGTGAACTGTTTTCAAATAGATCATCTTTTTGTAGCAAATAAAAACTTTTCTGTACATTTGCTGTTGTGTAAACATCCTTATAGGGAGCACAAAAGTTATATCAACTACAAAAATTGTACATGAATGCAGTCTTGTTAATGTTCAGTCTGCAGTACTCTTGGTGATCAGTTTTTTTTTTTTTTTTTTTTTTTTTTTTTTTTTTTTTTTTTTTTTTTAGTAACGCAACGTGCTGTCGTGCCGACTGAGATCCCTAAAGCAGTGCAAGGGCAGCCGGTCATCTTGGCTCCAGGAGGAGGACTGGGCACTGTGGCTCTGTCACAGGTTCTCCTGCCTGGAACATCTATTGCCAATGTTACCAACAGTCAGCCGATTTACTTTACTACACAGGTGCTGCCATTTCACCATATAGATTTTAGTATATTACAGTTGTCTCGACAAATGTTAATCAACGTGTGTCCTCCTATCTGATACAGGGTCTTCCTGTCCAGAATATCCAGCCTGGCCAGAGTCCAATGAGTTTAGTGCTGAATGTCCAACAAGGGCAAACTGTTCGCCCCATTACTCTTCTCCAGGGTATGTCAGTGTGCTCTTGTTGTGGTCTTATGCTATAGTTCAACACATAAATTAACAGTGTTTTGTTTATGTCTTTTTAAGCACCTGGCACACAAATTTTTAAGCCAGCTATCGGAGCAACCCAAATAATTACCCAGCCTGCTCAAATAAGGGCTGGAGCTCCGGTTGCAAACAGAGCCCAAACACCTAGTACTTTCAGCACAATGCAGATCCCTGCTACTCTCACATTTCGTACCACAAACGCGGTCACCCCAACAGCTGCCAGTTCTCTACCCACCATATCTACTACAACCATTACTCAGCCTACCAGGACCACCACTAAAATTGGTAAGAATGAGAATTTAATTTGACTTTTTAAAGTTTGATTTTTAATGCCTGATTCCACAATATTCACACAATATTGTTATCTATTACATATTATTGTATGTATTAATTCTTCTTATTTTTCATTTTTGTTTTTTGGACTACCAAGTTTGACTTTTGTTATGGTCATGAAATATATTAGACTACAGATTGCTTCCTGACCATTCGCTGCCCTCCATCTTTTACTTTGTGTGTAATGACATTCAGAGGGCAGAACTAGTGACTAGCTTCCAAAAAAAGAGCAGGATGGCTGCGTGGTCTTAAAAATCTTGAATTCACTGAAATATTGTCTTGTAAATCTTAAATCATTTTAAACGAGACTTAATTTTCCTTTGTTTGTCAAAGCTACTCAGTCAATTCAACATATCCAATCAATATCCATTGACTGACAATACATCTCAATAACTTAATAACTTTTAGCAATATTATAACATACAACAATATTATAATATTATAACAGTTTGTTGTGCATACATTTAGTTTACTAAAGTTTTATTTTTAAGGAGCTTTTTATTAGCATGTATACAACTAGGGTCTGCTTGTTTTGAAACGTTATTTAAATTATGTGGCTAAAAAATAACTAATTAGAATTCTTTTTTTTTGATCGGGGAAGTAAAAAAAAATTGTTCGCATTTAGCTCTATATAAGTCTAAAATTTCATTTTTGATGGTCTTAAGAACCAACTAAGGCTAATGAAAACCCCCCCAAAATGAACGAAGATCCAAACAAACAAATTTAAATGGTACCTTTTGCCATGTTTATGGAAGCTGTGTATGGAAGAGCTTCAGTGTTTCTATTGGTCAGCATCACAGATGTGACAGAAACCGTTATGAAGGATCTTAAAAAATAAGCTTATCAGACTTTCTGTCGCTATGTTGTGAAGCATCTCAGATGTTGTTCAATATGATGCACTATTTGGACGCCCATTGTCATTTATGAATCATCATCATCAGATGCTAAAATGTGTTCAAATCAGACATGTATTGTGCAGTCTGAACCAGACATAAGAGTAATTTGTTGTAAAATTAAATAAAATAATTTGAAATTAGGTTTTATAAGGACTGTCATTTTCTACAAGATAAAAATAAAGGACCAGGTATTTTCTTTAATAAAAAATAATTGTTAAAATAATTGTTTGTTGCTATATTGTGTATTTTTCACAGCTGCTTGGCCAATCAGCATTCAGGATTGTAATAATCTGTTTTAATATTTTATTTATTTTTTAATTTACAGTGACAATAAAGCAAGGAAATGGACCCTTAGACATGCAAAACCTAATGAATCTTGTGAAGTCGGTTAACCTTCCTGGTGGGGCTCAGGCACAGACATTTGTTGTCATGAGCAATCAGAATACCAAAAACGGCCCTATTGTTTCCTCTGCTGTTCCTATCATCTCACAAAATGTCATCCAAAGTAAGTTTGTTGTTCTAGGTTTTGCATCAGTTTCATACTATAGTAAAGCCATGCTGATAAATTCCAAATATCTTTCTTGCAGCGATCCCACTTCCAAATGCAACACCATCAACAACCACCCATTTGTGTCCTCGTTGTGGAGCTCAGTTCAAAATGATAGAGGCTCTGCGGGGTCATATGTGTGTAAGTACATACTTTGTGAGGATACTGTAAATGTGTTTGTTCACCTAAAAAACTAATCCCTTTCTCTCTTAGTTTTGCTGCCCAGATCTGGTCCATATGACTGAAACTAGCAGTACCCCAACAGCTGTGAAACCCCCAGCAACGCCACCTAAGAGTGCCTCTGTTGTTCCTAGTGCCAAGCAGGATAGCCCACCTAGCAAAACAGGCGATAACCATCCCAGACTCGTCATGCTGGTTGATGATTTCTACTACGGCACATTTGAGGGAAATCGAGTCTATGTACCAATGGACAACTCAAAAGAACCATTATCATTCAGATGCCTGACCTGTAGCAAGAAACTGAAGAATAATATCAGGTATGTTGATGGACGGACATTAGAATTCTTATGTTTCGTTCACACCAGAAGCAGCATGCGCAGATAACTCGAGTTATTCGCAAGTGAATAGACGCGTGAAGATTTTGAGTTTACTTGCTTCATTCGCGTTTCAAATTTGCTTCATTTGTGTGTCAAATTCGCATAAAAATAGAAGTGGATTTGCGTCATGGGCGGGCTCTGTCTGCCTGATGACTCTAGCTTTGATGCTAAATGGCTAACATGGATTTAATTGAGATAGTAGCTGTGCTTCATGAAAGCTGAAAAACACTGTAGATTCGTTCGGCGCCATGTCTTGAGTCCACTAGATTTTTTTCTGAGGTGCACCCAGCTCTGTGAGTTCATAAAGTCCTCCAGAAACTATACCTAGATGATAGAGGCTTTCAGCGGTGCTTCAGACTGAACCGAGCCCAGATTGATGAACTCTTGTCCGGTGTCGACAAGAGGATTATCTCTCGGGAAAGCAAACTCCTGATTGGTTAATGCGACGCAAATGTCTGCTGAAGTTCAGATTTTCCAACTCGAGCGATTTGCTCATCAAAACACTCAACTCGTGCTGCTTTATTTGAGCAAATCGTGTCATGTTTCGCATGAATGAGATCTATTTGCATTGACACGCAAATCACCCGCTCTGATGCTTCATCTGCTTCTGGTGTGAACACGGCATTAGTGTAAATATCAAGTTCAAGATGATAGTTAAGGAATTTTTTAGTCTTTGCTTAATCTGTCTTTCATATGTTGGAACTGTGCCATTAGTGATCATTTGTTCTCTTTGAAGACTTATGAACCATATGAGGTACCATGTTGAGTTGGATCAGCAAAATGGGGAGATGGACAACCACACATCCTGTCAACATTGTTTCCGTCGCTTTCCCACACCATTTCGTCTGCAGTGCCACCTGGAGAGTGTCCATACTGCCATCGAGTCATCTAGTAAGAACTATTTCTACTTTATTAATCCTTATGTTCAAAGGTGCCATATACTCCATTGGTTTAATAAGTTAAATTGTTCTCTGATTTCCACATAGTAGGTTTATGGTTTCGGTAAGTTCAAAAAAAATCTCCATACATGGTTTTATAAGCACATTTATTTCTCCATAAAATACCCAATAGAATCAGAAGGTCCATGATTGACCATATATGGCTCGTGTCATAAATATTAATGAGCTCCACTTTGACGTGCCGCTTATACAGACTCACACACAGAACATAATGTACACTGAACACAAACAAATATAAACCCAATCAGAGTAACGTTAACATATTTTGCTCATCAGATCTGTTGTGGATAAAGGTTAAATTATAATTAAAGTTGACAAAAGAGATTGATAGAGATGTATGGCGTTTTATTTTGAAGCTATAGTCAAAGAAAACAGCCAGGAATTATTATCAACCTCTGCATAAACAGATGACATTTGAGCAGAGTGTTTGTTAAAACATTCGCATCAAATTTCACAATAAACATCATCAATTAACAAAAGATGTAACTAAACATACATTATGCCTCTTCAGAGTGGAGATGAATAAATGTATAATCTGTAAATCTTGCATTTTGCGTTCTGAGACAATATTGAAACATGTCTCGTGCTGCCGTTGCCCAGTAACGCACAGTAAACAATTTGGCGCTCACATTTTCAAAAGAAAAAAAGAAAAACGGGGTTTTACACTCATGGAAGTGAGGAAACAGTGGTGTCTGTGGCTTACAGTATGCCCATTTCCATATACTGATCTTTTATTATTCTACTTTGCTTTGGTATACCCAGATTTTCATTAAAGGGCACATTTAAGGCATAAACTGCAGTTCTAGAATAAGGGGTCTATAAGAGTTTTTAAAAATATATATTTTTAAAGAATGTTCAACAAAGCTACATTTGTTTGATGAATAACATAATAAAAAACTGCAATACTGTGAAATTTGCAATTTTAAGGCTGCTTGAGTAACTTTTTTTTCGTATAATAACTTTATTAAACAAGCAAATGCATCTTTCAGACTTGTTTTTGTCATATTTTGATATACATGTATAGATAAACTGTTTTAGACCCGGGAAGTTTAAAATGTTTTCTGCTCAGCTTTTTATTATTTTTCTATTCTGCAATATGATGATGATTATGGATAAGATAGATGGATGGATGGATGGGTGGATGGATAGATATTACAAAAGTCAATGTCCTTGATAGGTTCTTACTAGCACAACTAGTCTATTTAGACCCAGTTCTTCAACAGACACACACTCTTGTCATGCACTTTAGTTTATTTGACTAAATTCAAATATGGAAGGGTCACTGGGGCAATGTTCAGTCCCAACAAATGTTCATTAGTGTGCTTCGTTCATCATTGTTCTGCAATGCTGATAAGACAGTAAATGATAAAAGTTTGTATTTTGGTTTGCCACAGTGTCTTTAACCTGCGGGAAGTTCAATTTGTCAGCCGTTTAAGTAATTGTTGTGCTTTTGTGTTCAGCCAAGTGTAAGATATGTGAGTGGTCCTTTGAGAGTGAGCCAGTGTTTCTGCAGCACATGAAGAACTCCCACAAACCCGGAGAGATGCCTTATGTGTGCCAGGTAAATTAAATTAATTTGACTGACAAATGGATGAATCACAATGTTAGTGGGAATGTCGCATATAATGCCTCTGACACTTTCAGGTGTGTGAATACCGTTCCTCCTTCTACTCCGATGTGTTTAACCACTTTCGGACCTGGCATGAGGACACCCGTCACCTTCTGTGTCAATATTGCCTGAAGGTTTTCAAGCATTCCACCAGTTACCAACAACACTACGTTCGTCATCAGGTGAGGATAAGAAGCATAAAATTCTAATATAAAATAAAATAAACTGCATATTAACATTGAACACTTTCACCAGGTTTTCATTTCATCAACTAATTTTTTTTAAGTTCGTGTTTATTTCTATAGCGAGTTTACAATGTAGATTGTGTCAAAGCAGCTTCACCTAGAAGTTCTAGTAAATTGAAACTGTATTAGTCAGATTTCAGAGTTTAAGTTCAGTTTAGTTCAGTTCAGTGTGATTTAAATATCACTGCTGAAAGTCCAAACACTGAAGAGCAAATCCATCAATGAAGAGCAAATCATTAATGTTAAAAAATATATATTTTACCGTTCTAAATGGTGCTCATCATTTTTTGTAGCATTTGTAATTTTTTGTAGCAATTTTAATGATTCAATTTTAATGAAGTGCTTTCCTAAACAGTGATCACTCTCATATGTTGGGTTGGAATGTTTGAAAGAACACTTCTCATTTCAACTCCATTTCAACTTCAAAGTTAAACAGTTGAGTTTTACCATTTTGGAATCCATTTAGCTGATATCTAGGTCTGGCAGGAACGCTTTGAGCTTATCTTAGCATAAATCATAGAATTGGATATGACCATCATCATCATGGAAGTTCCTTGATTATTACAGCAGAACGAAAGTATAGTTCATTTTCTATTGGTCTTTGTACATAAAGCAACTACAGAATAGTCAGGTTAGGTGCTAATGGTCTAATCCGATTCAATGATCTATGCTAAGCTAAGCTTAAAATGCTCCCATAAGACTTGGAGATTGGCTGAATAGATTCAAAATTCAAAAAATTTCCAAGATTGAAAATTTCCAAAAAAAGTGGAGTCTTCCTTTGTCTTCCTAGCCATTTGGGTTACTCTAATTGGGTTGCCTTTTTTCAAAGACTTATGAAGAGATGGAGAAGGGACGATGTGGATGTCATTAGATACTAACAATGACTACAACAGCATACAATAATCATTGACAAAAAAAGATGAGACAAAAATGTAGTCAAAAAGATGAATAACTATTCATTTATTTTCCTTTGGCTTAGTCTCTATTTCAGAGGCCGCCATAGTGGAATGAACTGGCAACTATTCCAGCATATGTTTTATGCAGCGGATGCCCTTTCAGTCGCAACCCAGTACTGGGAAACACCCATATACAGTCATTCACACACACTCATACACTACAGACAATTTAGTTTGTTCAATTTACCTGTACCGCATGTCTTTGGACTGTGGGGGAAACTGGAGCACCCGGATGAAACCCACGCGAACATGGGGAGGACATGCAAACTCCACACAGAAATGGCAACTAGCCAAGCCAGGACTTGAACCAGCGACCATCTTGCTGTGAGGCGACAGTGGTAACCACTGAGCCACAGTGCCGCAATCTTCAGTCATTAGATGAGAGGATAAGAGATTGCACATAGTTTTCAGTCATGTTAATGATACAGTCGACATGTCAAGTTTCTGTTTGTTTCAAGCCACAGGCAACAATCATTTTTCATCTTTATTTCTGTTGAAGAAATTAACACTGCTTTCACCTCCCGCAGAATATTTGAAACATTGGTCTTGCTTTAGTATTCTGTGAAAACATTTTTAAATGTGTATTTAGTTTTTTAGTTTATTTATTCATCCATCAGTGCTTGACTTAACAGACAAACTTAATTTCTACAATTATGTGGTTGTTCTTTTTTCTTCAGAAATCAACGGTTTACCACTGTAACAAATGCCGTCTTCAGTTCCTGTTCACAAAGGACAAAGTTGAGCATAAAATTAATCATCACAGGACTTTCCGAAAGCCCCGTGAATTGGACGGACTGCAGCCTGGAACAAAAGTAAAATCTTTTGTTAATTTCTTTATGTGAGTATATTTGCAACAAGTGCAAAAATATAGTTTGATGTTGTTGTTTTTTTTTTAATTCTTCTTCTCCAGGTGACCATCAGGGCATATGTTGGAAAAAAATCACAAGGTCAGGCATCTTCAAAAGCATCCACTAATGTTCAGAAGAATAGTATTAGCAGTTCACAATCGACAACTCTGAGTGGAGACCAGCAATCAGAACAACAGCAACAACCTGGGAAGAAACAGGTCAGCAAGATGTTTCAGTTCCTGTCCAAGTTCCAGGAGCAGAGGTAAGCTCGTGTTATAAAATAACAGATAAACTGATCCGTTTCCACTGGAAATTACAACTCTGAAGTATTTATATTTGGTTCTCCTCTTTCCAGGGCACAACTGGGCAGACATAAGTGTGTGGAGTGCACTTTTGACATTCCAGACTTTGCGAATCACTACCCTACCTATGTTCACTGTTCACTCTGCTTCTATAGCACATGCTGTTCTCGTGCTTATGCAAATCACATGATCAAGTAAGTTGAGTCATATATATTCACATAATTACATATGTATATATCCTTCTGTACTGTAATGATCAAACTGTACAGTAGGAAACAGTTTCATTTGAAATTGCAGCTTGAAGTTTAGTTTGACATGCCATGCAGTCACTTATTGCAATTATCTTTTTTAATTTCAGCAATCATGTTCCTGGAAGGGCTCCAAAACCTTCTAAAAAGGGGCCTCCGAGGTAATTATTATTTGTATTTTGAGCTTGTTTTGCTCAGTCTGAAACTGTACCTTATGGATATTTTGTTGGGTTTTTTGTAGCGTTGTGAAGCTGAGTTGCGCAGGTTGTGAATACTCCACTGCTCACGGAAATTTGATGGCCAAACATCTCATCAAGTTCCCTGCTCACTCCTACTGTTTATTCATGCGTAAAGGTGGGTGTTCTCCAGCTCAGTAGAACATTACTGCATACTTGTATTTTTACTGCATTTCTCTTACTGCATGGGCCTCTTAACCTGCATGCTCATTTTTCTTTCTCTGCTTTCTTACTTCTGTAGTTAGAGGGTATCCAGCTCTGTTGTAGGTGTCTTTATTTGCATGATTACACTAATACAGTGTAGACGCAAAAGTAGAAATATACTGAAACTAAATTACTGGCATCATGGCATATTCATCTAATTGAACTTTGTCACTTACAACTAATCACTTATCTTAACCTCTCACATGTGCAAAGGGCTCGATTCATACACCCTGCTTACCACTGCATATGTATTTTCACAGATTGAATGTTATTTATCCTATTGATAGACACCTACAATAAAGAAGGATTATTTAGGAAACACATTCCGTGCATTCTTAGCTAAACTCGACAATAGAGATACGTCAGTGGCACTTGCAAAGTGGCCCATCTTGAGTAATACCCCACAATATGTGATGCTCAGCAAGCACAGGTGTGGGGTATGAGCTCAAGCTGTCCATTGTCAAAATGGACAAACATGGCCCCTTTGTACTTGGTGTGACTTTACAGGATTTACTGACAAGCCTTTGCGAGAGCACTCTGGATGCGTAAATGAGTATTTACACAAATCTACCGCACACCACCTGAACCGGAGAATGTCAGAAGAAGTACAAAATAAAAATCCTAAAATGGATTAATTTAGAAACATGACAAATGAATAACGTCAAGGAGTACCCATCGGGGAGTTATCTGCTGCTTCTGAGCTGCTTATTATTTTCTTTTTCAAAAGCTAACTGACCTATCAGAACTACATATACATTGAGCATGTTATAAAATGGATTATTGGTGATGGTAGAGACTCCAAGGAGAAGACTAACTCTGTGTTCCTATAATCCCTCCCCTCCCCTACAGAGTGTTTGGAGACAGATATTGAGTTCTGCCATGTTGAGGAGGAGGTGGAGGGTCCACAAGGGGATGAAGCTAGTGATGTTGAGACACAGCCTGACTGGTTGTCCATGAAACAGTGGAATGTGCCCAAAGAGGAAGGAACGGTGCCAGAATTCATGGAAAGTTGTGGCCCACAGCATATAATGACCAGGAATCATGATGTCCTCGACTACTTTCAAATTCTGTTTCCTGACGCCCTCTTTGAGCTGATTGTTTGTGAGACCAATGCCTATGCCACTTATTGCTGCTCTTCAGGGCAGGGAGACACATCCTGGCATCCTGTGTCTGTACAGGAAATCAAAGGCTTTTTTGGTCTCTCTATCCTCATGGGGCTTCAAAACCTGGTGGAGCCAGACTCGTACTGGACCTGGGAACAACACCAAGGCCGCTATGGCTCTAGAACATGGGAGCTTGTTTACAGGACCATGTCAGTCAATCGCTTTAAGCAAATCAGCACCTATATCCGAATGAGCAGCATGCTTGTGGAGAATGACAGCCAGAGTGCTGACAAGTTGTCATTTTTTAAGCCGATGCTGAGCATCCTGGAGAAAAGCATGCAAGAGGCCTACAGACCAAACAAGTGCTTGACAATTGATCAAGCTTTCCTACCAAGCCACGATAAGGGAACGGCTCAGGAGAAGAGTAAAAATTCCCAACCAAGAATATGGCTTCTGTGTGATTCAAAGTCAGGCTTTTGCCATAAACTGCTGATCTCAACACGACAGGAGAAGCACAAAGACTTGGGAAGATCAGTTGTGCCACATCTCATAGAGGGCCTTGAAGGTAAACATCACAACATCTTCCTGTCCAGCTCACTTGCATCTGCGCAACTTATGAAGGAGCTCTATGATAGTGGCATATTCTGCTCCAGCTCTGTTCTGCCTCAAAGTTCAGTTTTGCCCAAGGAGTTTTGGGAGGAACCTCCACTGGAAAATCCAGGCAATTTTAAACAGTACGAGTTTGCGCCACTTCTTGCCACTAGATGGAAAGATAACAAAGAGCTGGTATGTCTCTCCACAAATGCTAACGCAGGCCAGGCAGATGTGGTGTGGAGGAGGTCTCCCACTAAAATGGGTGAGCTTTGTACCATTGAAAGACCACAGGCCTTCAAGCTGCTCCAGGACAACATGCGGGGAGTCGATATCTGTAATCAGCTGCTGACTTGCAACCAACTTGGCGGGCTAGATCTTGACACCAACTGGCGGCGTCTCTTCTGGTTCTTTGTCAACTTGAGCGTCATCAACTCTTTTATTGTCTTACGAGAGACCCGCAAAGACAACCCACCAGTGTGGCTCCCAGGGGGTCACTTTTCCCAGGCCATTTTCCGTAAACGTCTGGGCTACCAGCTGGCCAAGTGTGCCGAAAGACACACTCTCCAGAACCAAATCCACAATAGCATACTTGAGCAACAGACTGTGAAAAAAGAAATTCAAGAGGTGCAAGAAGAAGTGAGACATCGACTTGGCAAAATTACTCGAAGGACGAGGAGATGTAAAGTTTGCAACTTGAAAAACATACGTCATGAGAGCATGTATGGCTGCACCGTCTGCCATGTGAATCTGTGCAAAAGTTCTCGCTGCTTCTGGGACTTCCATGGTTTCCCAACTAACTATCAAGGTTATAAAACTCAAATACTGATATTAAACATTTCTAAATGTTTTTGAATGCTTGTTCTAGTTAATATGTTATACATAATTAATACTTTTACAGTTTCAACTGCTTTTTAAATGGCATGTATTAAAGTGGTAATTAAATATTTTAAAACATTCATTGTCTTAAAATATTATAATTGATGTTAATTTTTTTTTTGTACAGGTAATGCTAAAGTTGGATTCGTTGACTCCAAGAGGTATGTATCTTTGAAAAATTTAATTAGTTTCTTAGTTATACCCAAGTCAAATATTTGCAACCTGTGACGTATACCTAGATACTTTCTGCAAATATTTTAATTACGTCTCCTTTTATTTCAAAGTTAGTTATGCGTGCAAATTTTTTTTTCTTTCACATGTGCCAAATGAAAAGGGGGCTATCTTCAATTCACAAATTCTTCCCCACATTTTTCAAGTTATACAGATTTTGCAAAGTGACACATTATTTCTCTTCCAGGGACGGCACAGAGTCTGGACTCAAATATAAAACAGAAATGTTGGATAGAGGCCAGTGCAAATCCTCAGTGGACATCAGTAATGTTTCACAGGAGGCCAATTCTGGTCTGGACGAAGACGTGGACCAAGAAATGGCTCCTCTGGAAGACGAAGACACAGAAACTGACACTGATACGGTTGAAAGCAGTGAGGAAGTCCCACATCGAACAGTGGCTGGTGAGAAGGAAAAAGGATCGCTAACCAAGCCAACAGTTTCACAGCCTGTGAAAAACAGAGAGGAGTCTCTTACTATTCACCAGCGGCGAATACTTCTTCTTGCACTATGTGCCGGAATCCAAAAAGCAGCTAAAGAAATGGACACCAAACCACAGCTCATCAAGACCTGGATTCAAGACAAAGAGGATCAGTTAAATGAATGCTGCAGCAGTATCTGCGGAGAGGCTGTTGATCGTCTAGTGGAGTGGGTTCTGACACAACGGGAACAACAGCGTCCTATCAACGAGGCAAAGTTGTTTGAAAAAGCTTCAGAGCTCCAAAGCCAAACCAATGAGACCAGTTCATTCCGCATTTCATACGAGTGGGCTGTGAACTTCATGATGCAACACAAACTGGGCTTGGATACCTGTTTCACAGTACAACGGGAACTCCCCAGTAACATGGAAAAGAACTGTCGTTGCTTCACAGATTTGCTGCACAGTCAAATTAAGACCAACAACATCCCACTGTGCGTCATTGGTGTTATGGACCAGCTTTCCGTGTTTGTTGACGTCAATTTGTTGAATGACAAAAACAAAGTAAGAAGAGACACAGCTATTCAGTTTGCCGGGTCTGGGAAACCTTTCGTAAAGATTTACCTTGCAATGCTCGCAAATGGTACGATGCTACCTGCAGCGCTCTTCACGAGTCACGCTACAAGCACACTGAGCAGCACACCAGACACAGTCCTGATTATCGCCAAAGAGGAGGGTTACAAGGCAACAGAAGAGCTAGAAGTTTGGGCCACCAAAGTGTGGAAGCAGCATCTCGACTCGCAGAAAGAGAACGAAGCCCTGCTGGTTTTGGATAGCCATCATTGCCAGACGTCTGAGACCATCATTTCCACAGTCAGTAGCACCAAAACCTTCCTTCCCACCATTCCGGTTGGTTGTACATGCCGACATCAACCTTTAGAGATGTGCGTGCGCCCTGTGCTCCAAAGGTTATTTTTAACTCGTTGGGCACAACAGCCTACAGATTCAGTTCAGCCTGAAGACCTGATGCAGCTTCTCGTATCCTGGTTAGACAAGGCTATGTCTTGCTTCTCTAGTAGGCCTGAATTTATTCAACACTCATTCTGCCTGGCTCATCTGCTTCCGGATCAGGAGACACACACAGATTTGCCTGGTACTTCATTGGAGTTGTTTAATATACTGTCAGAGGCCACACTGGGACCAGAAGTTGTAGATCTTGAGTCAGCAGATGAAGAAGAGCCAATGGACACACATACTGTAGACAACGTGAGTCAGGTAACTGAGAAAATAGATCTTACAGAGGAGCAAGAGGATACGGAAAATGAAACGAACGATGACAAAACAAACACAGAACAACAAAAGGAAACAACTGATGAGTGTTTGGAAATTGCAAGCGAGTCCACAGATTTTTCACATTCGTCCCCTGAACATGAAACCCCTTCACACAACTCTGAACCAGATCGTTGGTCGGAATCTGGTCTGGATGCTACCACTGACCAAACGGATTCAGCAAACAGGTGATATTTGATCTACTAACAGATGCTGGCAGATACAACAGAAGGACAGACCTTGCTGAATGTGACTGTGGTTATTTAATTTACAGCCTATTGTTTAATGGCGTGAAAATGTAAAAAAAAAAAAAAAAAAGTTTTTTTAATCTTGAATACTGTATAGATTTATAGGATAGACATTGCATGATTGGGTTTTGCTAAATTTTTTACTTTTATTTGGGTTGCTTATTCACTAGCCTAAATCAATACAAAAGCTCCCAGTGTTAGACTTTTTTTTTTGTCTGTTGACAGACAATATTTACTTCTATTCCACATCCTCTGAAAGTACATCACAGGCTTCTGCCTGCTTATATTTCAGTTACTTTGAAGGCAAAATGGTAGAAATTTCAGTTCTATAAGCCAGCTGCAACCTATATTGAGTAATTTGACTCAAGCGAGTGGGTATTGGGTGGTTTGATGAAAGTATTGTTTGTGTATTTTATGTTGTTGTTGTCCTGCCCCTCTCTTACAGTTTATGTGAAGCAGTGTGCCGACTGGGTGGAGTATCAAAAATCATGCGTTTTTAAAATCTGTTAACATTAAAAATGAAGAACGATACAAATGCTGTTTTGAATAATTCTATTTAAAATTATTTATTCAATGATTGATCATAAATTATAGGCTATTATTCCATAGCTCTACAGAGTCTGTTTGACATCCAACCTTATTACATTTTATGGCAATGCTAAAGTTCAGCTTGTAAGAATGGTTGACAGCAGACTTTCTTACAGCACTTCCATTTTGGTTATTTATGTAGTTACCATGTACGTTTTTTGAATTTACTGTAGCCACCATATGATGGTGTAACTAACTACTCTCCATCATCATCCATTGACATTCAATTCAAACAGATTCTAAAGCACTTTATTGGTGCTTTTCTATGTTTGTAAAGGTGTGTACTTTGATTTCATCTCTGTTTGCTGCAGCATTTTTGTGTATAATTTACGTTTACATTTACATGTGGGACTTTTTGTACGGTCTGATTGTGAAGGTAAGTGGAAGGTTATAGAGCTGAGCGTCTTTTGAATTTGCTATTTTGATTAAACTGCAAAGAGGACTAATGAATAATTGAAGAAAAAGTGTTGCATATGTGACTTCCCTTTTGACAATTCCTTGTGAATAAAATTTAATAAACAGCGTGTGCATAAAGCCGTCTTTTTTTTCCTTACATCTGCTTTATGCTGATATGGTACCTCGTTTTCAGTAAGAGACCAGCATTCATTCATTCAATCTTTTATTTTTGCCTTAGTCCCTTTATTAATCTGGGGTCGCCACAGCGGAATGAACCGCCAACTTATCCAGCACATGTTCTACGCAGCGGATGCCCTTCCAGCTGCACCCCGTTGCTGGGAAACATCCATACACACTCATTCACTCACATACACTACGGACAATTTAGCTTACCCAATTCACCTATACTGCATGTTTTTTTTGAGAAAACCCACGCAAACATGGGGAGAACATGCTAACCCAACACAGAAATGCCAACTAATTGTGCTACCCACTGCGCCACCGTGTTGCAGAGACCAGCACTTAAATTTAAAAGAATAATTGCACCGATATTTTTGTGGAGAATGTTATGTAACATTAATTGTTTCAGCACAGAGACGTGGCAGCTTTGGGCAGGATGTTGATTTGTAGAGCAGTGGTGTCCCCAGAAAATTTTCTCAGGGGTGGCCAGAAGAGGCCGTACCAAATCTTGGGGTGGCACAAAAAAATAATGAATTGAGTGTAATGTTATATTTTTGTTTATGGTAAATGAAATAATGTGGTTTTAATTCTTTTAATTAATTACTCTTGAAATATTGCAATTTATTCCTTGAAGTAATTCAGCAAGTGCATGTGCAAACCAAATCAAATCTGTATTTAGTTTAAAAACACTTTTCATATACAATATATAAATAACTTCAGTTATTTTTCACATACTTTTATTGTAAAGCATACAGTATATGCCATGTCTAAAAATAATGAAGATTAATGAATTAATTATTAAAACAGACAACTGAACAAATCGTACAAAAGGCATTCCTGTACACATACACTCTCACTCTACAGACCCTTATAATTCCATGCATCCATATCCCCCTTTGAGCCACAATGTTATTAATGCAGCTTCTTCTATTGATGCACCTTAAGGAAAACATTAAATTGCCAATCCTGTCTGATGGTGAAGGTGACATTGAATCAGCAATGTCAGTGGCACCAATCAATCCACAATAATTTAGTGGCTTCATTTTATTGATTTATTATAATATTGTACATTTAAAATGTATTTAATTAATATTTAAATTAACAGCAAAGGTGGCCACCCCTTGTTTGTAGGGACAAGATTAGACTTTTCTGAATTAAAATGCATCTTTACACTCTGTAAAGACCAAATAGCTAGACTTGTTTCTGCTTTGACCCAGTAGTATCAACGTGTAACTGCTGTAAATACATTTCTGCCACGTTTTCATTAAATAGTGCTTTTACAGAAACTTGTATGCCCCTTCAGTAGCACTTCTGTGCCAGTTAGACAAAGCGTTTTAAATAATCGCATCAATACGTGTTATGACTCTAATTAATACCTTGATTATGATTATAGGGGCGCCACGGTGGCACAGTGGGTAGCACAGTCGCCTCACAGCAAGAAGGTCGCTGGTTCGAACCCCTGCTGGGTCAGTTGGCATTTCTGTGTGGAGTTTGCATGTTCTCCCCGTGATTGCGTGGGTTTCGTCTGGGTGCTCCAAAGTCCAAAGACATGTGGTATAGGTGAATTGGGTAGGCTAAATTGTCTGTATTGTATGAGTGTGTATGAATGGTTCCCAGAGATGGGTTGCAGCTGGAAGGGCATCTGCTGCATAAAACATATGCTGGATAAGTTGGCGGTTCATTCCGCTGTGGCGACCCCAGAGTAATAAAAAGACTAAGCTGAAAAGAAAATGAATAAATGAATGATGATTATAATTGGATAAATCAGACATAAATTAAATGTGTGCAAATGTTAGCACTATTTTTTAAGTGAGTCTAAACCAGACAAGCGGACTTGACAAAAATGCCACCACTGTATGCGTATGTGGACCTTGTGCACATACAAGGAGTAGTTTTATCCCATAGCAAAACATTGTTTAGATGTTACATAAGCTCCGTTTGTCCTAAGTTACATTTTTTTTTCTTTTGTGTCGGAAAAGTTGATCTAAAAATAACTCTAGGAGAACCAACCTGAACTAATTGTATAGCCTACTGTTATAGTTTTTGGTCTGAATAAAGACAAGCCAGTGTAAACGCAGTCAATTTTATTAATATTAGCTAGTTTTTTACAGTTCGAGTACCTTTATTCAAATTGAGGAATTATTTAGTTCTGAAGCTGCAGATTACGAATTCATGTGTTAATAAAACTAATCTCTAACATGGATTTGTGGTTTGTTTTCGTTCGTCGAAAGGGTTGTTTGAAGCAGCAAGTTGGTTTTCAGTCACCAGACCAGTTCAACTCTGAGAGAAAGTTCAGATCCCCCAGAAGGGGCTGTCTTTCCTGTTAGCAGACGCATTTTTTTTTTTGCACAGACTGAGGTGCTAATCGACATTTGGTCTTTGTATCCTTTATATCCGGGTGTGGTTTATAGGGATTATCTCAGTCCCGTGTGGTTTTGCCGCGGAAAGAGTTGATTTAACAACAGCATAAAATCTTTCTGCCCCGCCGCCGCGTTATTCAGTTTCCGCCCGTGGGAGCAGCAGCAGCAGAAACATGGGTGAGTGTCACTTCAGAACTGATTAATGCACCTTATGCACCATTGCAGCTAATATTGCTCAGACTTTCCAGCATTCGACGTAATTCGCATGTTTGTATGCAGTTATTCCTGTTTGGAATGAGAAATTGCTTTATGTACATTCTACAGGCCTACCTGTCAGAAATATTCAGTTTGAACTTGTGCAATGTTGCAGATTTGGAGTGCGCAGTATTGGCATTTTAACATTGTTTACATTTAGTAAACTTCAAAATGGCCTCATTATCAAAACAGGCGTTTGTGTGGCACTGTGCACGAACTTTTATTATTGATTTCAAATTTCATTGCTGAAAAATGAATAATACAACGTATTGCTTTGTGTGAGAGAGATTTAAAATGATCAAACTTAGGTTTCTTTCTTTCTTTTTTGTTTGGTCATTGCAGGGATTGACCCTCATGTAACCCATAAACATTTTTTTTACAATCAGTGGAAGGATGTGCAACAATTCTTGGCAAGAAACTGAGTGTTCTAGATTGTAACATTACCCATCTGTTGAAGTTGGCGTGCGCGTGAGTGAATGTGTGTGTGTGTGTGTGTGTGTTTCTTTCTAACATTTACAGAGTAGAAAAAATCTAGTTTACTTGGCAATAAATCATGCCTTTTAATAACAAACACACTAATTTTAGACTCCACCATGTCATGCACAATAAAAAAAAAACTTTAGTTAGGTTAGTATTATTGTTGTAAAGCTATAACAGGTTTTATGTTAGGATTCATCTCAGAAACACCTGCTTAAGTTTTTGATTGTCTCACATGATGATATCTGAGATTTAACTTTGTGTGTGCTTGCAGCTTCAACCTGTTCAGGATGTGGTCCGGGGTATAAAACCCCTTTGGATGCAATGAAAGGCAAGTAGATTTGCTTTAATAACGCATGAGACGATGTGTATTTGATGCAAGTAAGTATGATGCAGTATTGCACAGTCATTGCAAAGCAGCAATGACCTTTACTCAGGAAAGTGAGCTTTATTATCACTGTAAGATCTGATACAAGCTCTTCCTCACCACTAGAGGCCCTCCTCACATTCAGATTGATATATTCCTGCTGTCTTTTCTTTCTTTTTCTCTTTCTTCTTCTTTTTTTTCTTTTTTTTAAATGCAATTTTATAACACAGAACATACAGACAATAACCACATTGTATTGACATCAAAACAAATACAATATAAAAACAAACAAAAAAGAAGTTATTAAATTACAATTATTCAAAAACAAAATTTAAGGCTTTAAAATAATCAGCAGTTCTTTTTTCTTTGGTATTTTTTTGTTTCTTTTATCGTGCATAGGTAATGATTTATTTCTATTTTAAAATGAGTAAAATTAGGTTTTCTTCTTTTTTTGCTCATAGTCATGTTGCCAGAAACTGGGAGTCAGGTGTCTTACCAGTATCTAAATTTGTATGTGCAAAACATTGATTCATATCTCAGGAAGCTAGATCACATGTTCCCTGATTTAGCTTCTGAATTTGCCTGTTTCAGTTTTTAACAGGTGTCAATAATAAATCACTGTAGAATAAAATAGTTACTTTTAAAAATAATAATTTACTGGAGACATACTATATTTTTTTGCATTTAGTTATTTTAAGCACATTTATTAATACAAATAAAATGCTTTTACGCTGAAGAATTGTGAATGATCCACTTTTACAACTTTATTTTCTTCCTAGCATATAGAATGTTATTTTAATTTAACTTTTATATAATGACTGTCATATTCTAACCATGACTATTTAAGGTATGCAGCACAACCCCAAAATTATACTCATTATACTAATTTTCCTTCGGCTTAGTGGAGGGCTGTCCAAACTCAATGTCCAAACTCACCGTCCAAACACGGTGTCCTGCAAAGTTTAGTTCCAACCTGGGGCGCAATTCCCGGGGGGGACAGGAGGGACATGTCCCCCCCCCCACTTTTTTTAGATATAAATACCACGTTACTTTATGCTATAATTTCCCCTCGAGAGTCTGAAAAAAAAATCCTTAACTCACGATGTGTACGCAAATAAAGTTCGCCGTCACATCACTGGTAAATGTATATAGGTCTAACTAAACTTTCTTTGAACACTGAATGGTAACCAATTGACCCTTCTAACCCATGTGCAAAAACTGCCACCCACCAATCGTGGCTTAGCAACCGTAGCTACGTGCAGGAGCTCTGTCAAGCTTTCAAGAGAGGGAAACAGGCCAAAGAGTTGTGCATATGGATTTTTTTTTTTTTTTTGCACTTTCTCATGTAAAATTCTAATTTGTTCTTTTAATCCTAAAAACAATTAAATAAAATCTTTAAGTTATTTCCTAAAATTATAATCTTTCATTTGTTTTCATTTTAATAATACACTGTATATGTTATAATAAATTTTTAAATAAAATTGAAATATAGGCTTTTATGCACAGTTGCTCAACATTGCTACACGTTTCCACAACTATTACCAACACTCAGATTTGGTCCCCAATCCCCAATCAGACACACCTGGGCTAGCTAATCAAGCTCTTGGGCTTTCTAGAAACATCCTTGCAGGTGTGTTGAGACAAGTGGGAGCTAAAATCTGCAGGACACAGGCCCTCCAGGACTGAGTTTGGACACTCCAGGCTTAGTGCCTTTATTCATCAGGGGTCGCCGCATCGAATGAACCGCCAACTTATCCAGCATATGTTTCACAGAGCGGATACACTTTCAGCTGCAACCCAATACTGAGAAACACCCATAAACACTAATTCACACATACTCTACAGCCAACTTAATTTACTCCGTTCAGAATAAGACGGGGAGAACATGCAAACTCCACACAGAAATGCCAACTGACCCAGCCAGGTCTCAAACCAGTGACCTTCTTGCTGTGAGGTGACAGTGCTAACCGCTGAGCCACCGTGTCGCCCATGTAATTAATTGTAATTTTTTTAATGCATATTAAATCATCAGAGATTTAATAACAGAAACTGAATAAGTCAATTTAATTTCATAGCAGATTTTTTTATCAAGTGCTTCTCAATCAAGGCATTTGTGGTTCATTCATTCATTTTCCTTCAGCTTAGTTCCTTTTATTCATCAGGTGGTTGCTACAGCATAATGAACCACCAGCTTTTTCAGCATATGTTTTACACAGCTTTACACAGGATGCCCTTCCAGCTGCAACCCAGTGCTGTGAATCACCCATACTCTCTCTCATTCACACACACAGTCATTCATTCATTTTCTTTTCGGCTTAATCCCTTTATTAATCCGGGGTCGCCACAGCGGAATGAACCGCCAACTTATCCGGCATTTGTTTGGCGGATGCCCTTCCAGCCACAACCCATCTCTGGGAAACACATCCATACATTCTCATTCACACACATACACTATGGACAATTTAGCTTACCCAATTCACCTGTACCGCATGTCTTTGGACTGTGGGGGAAACCGGAGCACCCGGAGAGAACATGCAAACTCCACACAGAAATGCCAACTGGGACCTGCCCCAACCGGGGATCGAACCAGCGACCTTCTTGCTGTGAGGCGAACGTGCTACTCACGCGCCACCGTGGCGCCCACACACAGTCATACACTGGCTAATTTAGTTTGTGCAATTCACTTATACCGCATGTCTGTGGACTGTGAGGAAAACCGGGTGAAAAAAAAACAGGGGAAACCCACACATACATGGGGAGAAAATGCAAAATTCACACAGAAATGCCAATTGTTCCAGCCAGGACTCGAACCAGCAACCTTGCTGTGAGGTGGCAGTGCTAACCCATTTGTGGTTCATACTTCATGAAATCTATCAGTTCTAAGAAACAAAGATCAGTGGATGTTTATTAAGCTCTAAACTGTGCTTCAAACAGGTGAGTGGGCTTGATAAACCACCTGTAAAACACTATTCTCTCTATTAACATAAATCCCCCTCCTTACTCTAGCACTTAAATCTCTGAGCACTAACAGTTTCTTTGTATCATTAAAGCACTTCTTGTGTGTATCGCCTCTTCTTGTTGAATCACTGAATGCCTCCTCAATTGTAAATTGTTTTGAACATAAGCGTCTGCCAAATGACTAAATGTAAATGTAACTTAAACATAATTTCATCCTGAAGGGCCTCGAGAAGAGATCGTCTACCTGCCGTGCATTTACCGCAACACAGACATCCAGAAACCTGACTACCTTGCAACTGTTGATATCAACCCAAAATCCCCCAACTTTTGCAAGGTAAAGTGAAACCTAATTAAAAGCGCATATAGCTGAAGTCAGAATTATTAGCCCTCCTGATTTATTAGCCTCCTGTATATTTTTCTCCCAATTTCTTTCTTTGTCATGATCATGTTACATAATATTTTACTAGATATTTTCAAGACACTAGCCTTCAGCTTAAAGTGACATTTAAAGGCTTAACTTTTCGGTTAATTAGGGATGTTGGGGTAATTAGGCATCATGTATAGCATTGGTTTGTTCTGCAGACAATCGGGAAAAAAATATTGCGTAAGGGAGCTAATAATATTGACCTTAAAATGGTTTTAAAATAATTAAAAACTGCTTTTATTCTAGCCAAAATAAAACTTTCTCCAGAAGAGAAAATATTATCAGAAATACTGTGAAAAAATCCTTACTCTGGTAACCATAATTTGGGAAATATTTGAAAAAGGGGAAAAAAATCACAGCAAAGCTAATAATTTTAACTTTGACCCGTGTCACTGAAGTGTGCCGACAACAACGTGTCCTATTCTAGGTGATTCACAGGCTGCCCATGCCCAATCTGAAGGATGAGTTGCACCACTCCGGCTGGAACGCCTGCAGCAGCTGTTATGAAGATCCCTCCAAAAGACGCAATCGGCTCATCCTGCCGTCCCTCATCTCCTCCCGAATCTACGTCGTTGATGTAGGAACGGATCCTCGGGCTCCGCGACTTCACAAGGTCTGTTTGAGCAAATACTGGGATGTTCAGGGCTCAGCATAAATGGAAATTATTATTTGTATGCATTTCTCACTGAATACAGCCAATATACTTAGGTGCATTTTAACATCTAAAGCAGAGATGCCCAAAGTTGGCCCATGATGACCTTTGATTTGGTCCACCATACTAATACTTTTAAAATAATTTGTCATTTCTAATTTAATGTAATGTTTTGTTTGATTGTTTTATTGTTGCGCAACAAAAAAGCAAGCTTGAATTAAATGTTTTAAGTAAATGTTGTAAATGAATCAGATTTATTTAAAGTTCTTTGTGTTATAAATGGAATTGTTTGTTTTTATTGTATTAAGTTAATTCTAAAATGTAAGAAATATAGAATGCATTAGTAAGCCTAATACGAGTAAAAGAAAAGCTTTCTATTTATTTTTAAATATCACTTTTAAAAATGAGGAATTAACCCATATTAATACAGCTTGATATATTTACCTTCTGCCCACAACCCTCAGCTATGTTTGTTTCTTGGCCCTTCATCAGAAAAAGTTTGGGCACCCGTGATCTAAATTAAGAGTTTGGTCAGAGGAATAGAAGGAAAATAGATTTAAATGAGTTGTTGCGTGGAAAAAATTACAAACTACTAAATATCAATACGTTTTTCAAGTTTTTTTTTCCTGTTTATTGCAATTTTATTTAATATTTTTCCCCAGCATATTAATTGGTGTACTCATCTGGGCATTTTTTTCTTTTTTTTGTCAGATTAGTTCTAGTTAGAGTTTGATACTGGCTAATCGAATGTATATGCACAAATATATTATTGTGACGCGTCCTATAGAAAATTACAACCATTAACAATAATGATCTGTGAGGGAGGGTACTGTATATATAAGTATATGAGCACTGTATATATAAGGCATAGGAATTGCATTATGTTTATGTGCAGATGAACATCAGAAGTGGTCAAACTACAGAGGAGTTCCACTGATTGAGAGATTTTTTTTCATTCTATTCATACTCTTTTAATTTGATCTGTTATTGCATGCTGAAGTAGCTCATACTTCAAGGTTGATAAACTCAGATGGGCAAACTCACACCATGATGATGAGATGGTCAGAAATTAAAAAATGGTTGCTTCATATCATTCTGGTCCGATTACAGATATTATTTGAAGAAATATTTGTACTTAAACACATTTTTACAAATAAATAAGTTTTATCAACAGCATGTGTTTACCCCTTAAACTTCAGTTTAAGCCAGTTTTGCAGTCCACAGCAAACCTGGGTGTACATTAGCAGTTTGATATTTACTTTAAAATCCCAAAACTAAGCACAGTAAATTGTAATGTGTTTTTATATCAAGAATCACTGTCTTTACAAAATTTAGTATGTAAATAAGAGAATATCATTAGTTTACAGCAAATTTTGTTAAATATATGATTTACTTGCATACAATATTTAATAAAATCTGTTTTGTTTAATTGTTTAATGCATTTGTTTAATTAAAATGATAATATTTTAACAGTTTTTTTCCCCTTTTTAGTTTTGTGCATTCTTTTCTACATTCACTCTGGAGGACAAAAATGCTATAAATGCATTCTATTCTATTCTATTCTATTCTATTCTATTATATTCTATTATATTATATTATATTATATTATATTATATTATATTATATTATATTATTACTTCAGCTTAGTTCCTTATATATCAGGTGTCACCACAGCAGAACTGCCAACTATTTCTGCATATGTTTTACGCAGCAGATGCCATTTCAGCTGCAACCCGGTAATGGATATATTATATTATATTATATTATATTATATTATATTATATTATATTATATTATATTATATTATATTATATTATATTATATTATATTATATTATATTATATTATTGTGAAAATAAAAGTAATTCTATTTGGCATGCAATCAACATATTGGCATTTGCTTAAATATTCCCTTCTATGTTAAGCTGCTTTGACACGGATCTACCTTGTAAAAGCGCTATAGAAACAAGGTTGAATTGAATTGAATATTTTTGAATTGAATTCACACTGCATGATCTCAAATAATTTTGATTTGATCTGAAAGACATTTTATTAATCAACAATTGTCTTGTCTTATCAAACAAATAAATAAGCATCTATCTTCTGTTGATCCACAGACTCAAGTTAAGACACTTTGTACAGCAGAACAGAAAACTTGAGTGTCCGGTTTGATTGTAAATAAAGCCCAGTAGCATCACATCATGTCCTGTTATCCCACTCATTTGGCTCCAAACAAATTGTGTTTTCCAGCGACGTATTGCTTAACATTAAGTGTGTTATTCTTTCTGTTATATAGCATGCTTGTTTCCTGCCAAATTTGTGAATTGTTACCATCTCTCTCCTCCTCCTCCAGACAGTGGAGCCCATAGATCTGTTCTGGAAATGCGGTCTGGCAAACCCTCACACTTCTCATTGCTTGGGCAGTGGCCAAATCATGATCAGCACCATGGGTGATCCCTCTGGCAACGGCAAGGGTAAAATGCTGCGTTCACCACACTGACGCCATTCAAATGCATCTTTATCAATTTAATCACAAGTGGATGATGCCAAATACAAAGTAAATGAAGTAGTGTATAAAATGTTTGATCTTATCCACATTTAAGCACTTAATGTGAAGTAATGTGTGTCATGTGAAGTGCTTTAAAATGTGTTTTTTTTATTCAATGTGTGATCTAATCTCAACGGAAAAATTAAGAGAGGGTGGGACATAGAGTAGATCCTCCCCTTTAAATAAATTGCCAATAGCATTTTGTTTTTATCACAGCCCCTCCAGTGAGAGTGGTTAATATCAAGTGCATCAAATAAAAAACAAACGAGAAGCATCTTAAAGGGGGCGGGGCATGTCAGATACTAGAAAGGATTTGATTGGTCAAGATTTGTTAAGAAACTGAAGTATGAGGTGATGTGGAAAAAAAGTTGATCCATTTAGCTTTGGATGTTTCTATCAGTTTTATATTTTGTTCTCCATGTGTTTATACAGAAATGTATGTTGTGCATAAATTTTAGTTTATTATAGTTTTTAAAACTTGCCTTTTTTTAAAGTACGTAACTTGAGTTTGCTTGTTTCGACACTATTTAGAATATGTTGCTAAGAAATAGCTGAATTCTTATTTTAATAGGTCAAGTAAGAAAAAAAATCCACTGGCCATTACAAAAATCCTTAGCATTTAACCTCTGAAAGGCTAACATTTCATTCATAATGGCCTTAAAAATGTCTTTCAAAAAGTCTTAAATTTGACTTGGTGAAACCTGCAGAAACCCTGTTCTAAATCGAATTTTGCTACTGTTTTGGAGCACACTAGCTAATAGATTTCCTTAAACTAACAGACTGTAACAAACTTCTCAGATTTTTTTTATTATAAATTGTCAGTTTAAAAGTTCAGAGTATCAGATTGATTTTTATCACGTTAATTATGTTCAAACTGCTACAAAGCACCATCTACTGACCTCATTCTTAAACAGGTTGAGTTGGAGTATGCTGACCAGAAGACATCCTAGATTTTAATAATCCTAGATTTGGACTGAAGGTTAAAAAAAAGGGAAAATGCAAATGTTTTTTTTTTACCAATCCCAATTCTCGTCATTCATTATTTTCGGTTGTCACCCGTCATGTTCATACAACATAAACTATTCAGTGGCTTTAAAAAAAAAAAAAAGTGATAAATAACTACCATACCTAAATATCTCCAAAAATCGCTTGAGTGGTGTGGAAAATTTTAAAATAACTGGCTTAAATTAAAATGTACAGCAATAAATTTAACAACAAGAAATTAGTGTTTGACTGAAAATCAGCATTTCTTGCTTTTCAACAAGAAGCTGTCATGCAGTGCCCATGTGAGTGTTTTATTTAACCTGTTGTTGGGCAAAGAATCATATACATGTATGATAACGTTATTGACACCGATTAATATAGTATGTATTATTACATGTATATTTCTAACTGAAATGTTCACCAAATTTTTTTTTTTTTTCGTTTTGAACAATGGAAAGATCAGAAAACTCTTCACATTCACCCATTAATAGAAATCAAAGAACAAAAAACAATCAGAAAAATGGTTTAACGTTGACAGAAGAGACTTTAAACCAATTTAATGTGTAAATGAGCAATATCACACTCACACTCTACAGAGATTTCCCAGTATTTCTCTTTTGCAATTGAGATATCACAATTATTAACTCCAAAAATGCCAAAGCAAATGCTACCAGATTACTAGGGTATAAATACAGCATTACAACATATAAAAGAGAGAGATCGACTTAGAATCGACTTGTTCTGTAATAATTTGATCAGCTGTAGTTTGAAATACAAAACAAAAATGCTGAGTTGTTCTCCCCCAAGTACTTATTATGCGGTCTCTGCCGCCATCTTGTGGCGGAACGTCAACCGTCTCTGCTCTGCTCATTAAGGCAGGCTGGCCACCACTGTGCTGAATCTCTGAAAGTATGCACATTTTAAATAGGCACTATCCTTATAAATAAACTGCATAGTTGCAATCTAAACAACTATGTTCTCATCTCAAAAAACTTATTTTGTCTAACAGCTGCAATATTTATCAACCCGTAGTCTCTGCTTGCCACTCGTGTGGGCGGAGTAATACACAAGAGTGAAGAGGTTGTACTAGTCAGCCAATCCGATTCGAGAACCAGACAGAACGGTTGTATAAACTGCAATACAGTATGTCTCCCTCATCTACTTGTGATCCAGTTGACCACAATGTATCTTAATATGTGTGAACATGGCATGTGTGCTTACTTTAAATGCTAATTAGGCTAATTTGACATTTATTGTAAGGCGGTTTTGTGTTGCTGGATGGCGAGACGTTTGAAGTCATTGGTAACTGGGAGCAGCCAGGAGACGCGGCGCCGTTTGGTTATGACTTTTGGTACCAGCCTCGCCACAACGTCATGATCAGCACTGAATGGGGAGCGCCTAAAGCACTGGGATACGGCTTCAATCCTGCTGACGTCAAAGCTGGTATGTGTGCATTCAAGAGTGTTCTGTGAAGAGATGGCAGTGGTGAGCATGTGTGTTTGTAGGTCACTATGGTCAGCGGCTCCATGTTTGGGACTGGACCACACATAAGCGCATTCAGACTCTGGATTTGGGGGAAGAGGGGGCTATTCCTCTAGAGGTCCGCTTTCTGCATGACCCGGCTGCGGCTGAGGGGTTTGTGGGCTGTGCACTTCAGAGCACCGTCTTCCGCTTCTATAAGACTCCGGCAAGTGCATAAATAAAACCTGTAAATGTTTTAATCTGTTTGTGTGTGTGTGTGTGTATGTGTATATATACAGCAGGGAAAATAAGTATTGAACACATGTTTTTTTTTACTGGGAATATTAATTCTAAAGGAGCTGTTGACATGGAATTTAACCAGATTTTGGTTAAAAACTCAAACAATACATACATACATACATACATACATACATACATACATGCATACATGAATATTTATTTATTTTAATCTGAATGAGTTTGTGTTTTCTATTGGATTCAAGTCAGGTGATTGGCTAGGCCATTCTAAATCTTGACTTACTTTTTCTGAAACCATTTGACAGTTTCCTTGGCTATGTTTGGATCATTGTCCTGTTTAATTGTCCATCCTGGTTTCATCTTCATCATCCTGATAATGTTGATGTTAGACTGAAGCAGCTATTCAATGAAAAAGGGCAGAGGGTTGCTGAAGAACTATTGAGAGGTTTCAGATGCTGTCTGGGCTTTCAATGCCTTTTTACACCTTCCTTTCTTCATGTGTTCAATACTTTTCTCTGTGTAGTTTCATTTTATTGCATATAACTTAATTTGTAAACTAATTAGATTTATCTTTGCATATATGCATTTCTTTGGTTGTTGCCAACATCCAGTGTAAATTCCAAGTAAACACCACCTTTAGAAATGTTTTCTGAGAAAAATGGTGATCCAAAACATCCTGCTGAGATTAAAGTATGAAAGCGGATCATATATAGAGTTATTGACTCTCAAAAAGTAAGAGTCGTTAATATGAATCCCCATTAAATTTAATAATTTTCATAAGTATCATCAGTTGTCTTGTCTTCTTGCATGTGCAGATCTGAGAAAACTTGACCCTGCATGTATATCAGCCTTTTGTTGGGGACTCCTAAAACCAAAATATAATCTTTTATAATCCATAATAGGGGCACTTTAAAGAATGAACAATTTAGCTCTATATTTTGTTTTGCAGAAGGGAGACTGGGCTGCCGAGAAAGTCATCAAGGTTCCTAGTAAAAAAGTGGAAGGTTGGGCTCTTCCTGACATGCCAGGTTAGTGCTTTTAAATGTTTTTTTAATTAATAGAAACGTAAGTAACAAACAACAGTTCTTAGAAGCACATTGGAGAAAGTGCAACTGAACAAAGTCATTAGAAATGTTCAGTGATGTTAAAAATATTACACAGTCATTTCATTATTTTTTTTTTCTATAGGTCTCATTACGGACATCCTAATCTCATTGGATGATCGCTTCCTCTACTTTAGTAATTGGCTTCATGGAGACATTCGACAGTATGACATCATTGACAGAAAGAATCCACGAATGGTTGGTCAGGTAAGAGGACTTGGTTTAACAGGTTTGAACTACATTTATTTAAATTGATCAAATCATCAGTACATTAGAACTTGTGTTTAATTGAATTAAATGTGGCTCTGGAAGGTGTCTTATGTTGCACAGGTATATTTTGGCAATGACCAAAAAAGTAACATGGGTTGAAATTTTTTAATATTATATTTTGAATATTTTTTTCTTAAAATTCTTACTATAAATATTAGGGATGTCCCGATCCGATATTGATATCGGAAGTAGGTCCGATATCAGCCCCAAAAAACTCTATCGGACTGCGTCAAAAATCTCCGATATTCCGCTCTAAACTCCATTACAGCTATTCTATCCAGCAGCGTCCAGAGCCAGCGTGCAAAGCCCACGTGATCAAAACACTGCTTGCTAGCAAAGTAGCAAAGAAAAAGAGCGATGTTTTCATTAAAGTCCAAAAAAGACAGTGTGGCTCAGCTACACATACTTGTCATGCACAAGTTTCCCGTGATTGAACAGAACCGGAAAAGTTTATAACGTCCAACCTCATCGCGCGTTTGAAGCAGCATCGCTTTGCTCTGCATGTAGACTTTCGCAAGACCGCTGAGTTAAAGAAACAATCCTCTGGCAACTTCAAGAAACGAACGCTGCCTGAAACCATCGCAAAGCGTGACAAATTCCCAAGAGATAGCAAAACGGCATTAACCTTAACAGAAAAAATATGCCAGTTTATTGTGCGGGATGATCATCTACTCGGTGGTGAGTAATGTCGGGTTTAAACGCTTAATTGAACACCTCGAGAGTCGCGACGCTATGCCCAGCCGCCACTACATTGCCATACCACAGCATAAAGAAGTTAAAGAGTGTATTGCTAAGCATTTGGATAAAGTAAGTGCTGTTAGCTTCACCACTGACATCTGGAACTCAGAAAACTGTCCGCTATCTTTATTGAGTCTGACTGTGCACTGGATGCTGCACTGACTTTACATTTCAGAGCGCAGTTTTACATGCACGCGAGTTCAGAGGTTCACACACAGCTAATGACATCACAAAAGCCATAGAGGAGCTGCGTGACTGGAAAGTCGACAAAAAGAAGGTCCATGTCTTTCTAAGAGATAATGCTGCTAATATGAGAAAGGGATTGGATCAGGTTGCTGTGCCAAGCTTGGGATGTTTTGCGCACAGTCTCCTGCTTGTAGTCCGTGAAGGGCTTTTGTCACAGCGAGCTGTGAGTGATGCACTAGTTAACGGGAGAAAAACAGTATGAAATGCTTATCTTCTTTAAAAAAACAAATCTCCACATCATGCTCGGACTGCAGAAAGTTGAGTTGGAGTAGGAAGTGTAATTATCCTTTTAGTTAGTTATTAGTTTTCTGGAGTTATATTTATTTTGTTTGCACCATTTTATATATAGTGCTAACAAAATATACTTTATATTTTATATACTTTATATTTTGTGGATAGTAAATGCAATGATCTCATTCTTTCGGGCAGTGTGTGTTCCTACCATATGCTGATGGTAAAAAATAACTGAAGTAATCTTTAATTATTTTCCACTTTAAAAATATATATTTTTGTTTATTCAATTAAGATATTTTTTTTAGGGTCTTAATATTTATTCTTTAATTCTTTTTTATATATTCTTATGTGAAAGGTTCACATTTATGCAACCTATAATAAATTTCTGACTTTTGTTCTCGGTTTGATCGAGCCGTTCATACATTCCACTGAACGAAATAGGTCAAAGTAAAGTATTCATGATTTGTGCTGATTATTGTATCGGATTTGTATCGGTATCGGTTAGTACTGAAGGCTGCAATATCGGTATTGTATCGGAAGTTAAAATGTTGTATCGGGACATCCCTAATAAATATATCAACTCAATTTTTGATTTGTAACGCCATTGCTAAGAACATAATTCAGACCGCTTTATATGTGATTTTTCATTTATGGTTATTTATTCAGCTTTCAGGTGCTGCATTTTAGAAAGTTGACACTTATGACCAATACGTTTTAAAAGGATATTTCACCCCAAAATGTCACAAATCTGTTTGATTTT
>CAIGQQ010032566.1:6908270-6957478 GCA_903798035.1 Danio albolineatus
TATATATATATATGTACAGTATGTCACAAAAGTGAGTACACCCCTCACATTTCTGCAAATATTTATTTATATCTTTTCATAGGACAACACTGCAGAAATGACTCTTTGACATAATGAAAAGGAGTCAGTGTAAAGTTTGTTTAGCAGTGTAAATTTAGTGTCCCCTCAAAATAACTAAAAATACAGCCAATAATAGCTGAACCCCTGGCAACAAAAGTGAGTACACCCCTAAGTGAAAATGTACAAATTGAGCACAATTAGTCATTTTCCTTCCCCTGTGGCGTGTGACTCATTAGTTTTACACTGTCTCAGGTGATTCCAGATAGCAGGCGAGTTAAATTTGGTATAAAAGCTTTTCCTCTCTCTCAACCTGGCCACTGAAAGTTCAACATGGCATCTCATGACAAACAACTCTCAGAAGACCTGAAAAAGCAAATTGTTACTTTGCATAAAGATAGCCTAGGCTATAAGAAGATAGCCAACACTCTGAAACTGTGCTGCAGCCAAGGCCATTCAATGCTTTAAGAGGACAGGTTCTTCTCAGAACAGGCCTCGCCATGGTCAGCCAAGGAAGCTGAGTGCACGTTCTGAGTGTCACATCCAAAGATTGTCTTTGAAAAACAGACGGATGGGTGCTTCCAGCATTGCTTCAGGTATTGAAGGGATGGGAGGTCAGCCTGTCAGTGCTCAGACTGTACGCCGCACACTGCACCAAATTGGTCTGCATGGTTGTCCTCGAAGGAAGCCTCTTCTAAAGACGATGCACAAGAAAGCTCGCAAACAATTTGCAGCAGACATTCAAACTAAGGACCAGGATTACTGGTATCATGTCCTGTGGTCTGATGAGACCAAGATAAACCTATTTGGTTCAGATAGTGTCAAGCGTGTGTGGTGGCAACCAGATGAGGAGTACAAAGACAAGTGTGTCTTGTCTATCATTAAACATGGTGGTGGGAGTGTCATCATGTGGGACTGCATGAGTGCTGCTGGCATTGGGAAGCTACAATTCAATGAGGGAAACATGAGTTCTGACAAGTACTGTGACATACTAAAGCAGAGCATGATCCACTTCTTCCGGAAACTGGGCCATAAAGCAGTGTTTCAGCATGATAATGACCTCAAACACACCTCACTGGCTTGCTAAAGGGGCTCAGGGTAAAGGTGATGGACTGGTCAAGCATGTCTCCAGGCCTAAACCCTTTAAAACACCTCTGGGGCATCCTGAAAAGGAAGGTGGAGGAGCACAAGGTGTCAAATGTCCACCACCTTGGTGATGTTGTGATGGAGGAGTGGAAGAGGATTCCAGTGGCAACCTGTGAAGCTCTGGTCAACTCCATGTCCAACAGAATTAAAGCCGTGCTGGAAAATGATGGTGGCCACACAAAATATTAACTTTTAAATTTTTTTCTAAGGGGTGTACTCACTTTTGTTGCCAGGGGTTCAGCTATTATTGGCTGTATTTTTAGTTAGTTTGAGGGGACACTAAATTTACACTGCTAAACAAACTTTACACTGACTCCTTTTCATTGTGTCAGAGTCATTTCTGCAGTGTTGTCCTATGAAAAGATATAAATAAATATTTGCAGAAATGTGAGGGATGTACTCACTTTTGTGACATACTGTGTATGTGTGTATATATATATATATATATATATATATATATATATATATATATATATATATATAAATTATTAATTAATTAATAATTTTTTTTTTACGTTTTTGTGTTCAACAGAAAACAAAACTCAAACTTTATTTATTTTATTCCCTGTGTACTAATCCTGACCCCCAACAATTTATAGAGTAATTGTAAAAAAAAAACTCTTTACCCATACAAATTATGTATCTTATTTCTTAGTTGACTTCTCAGCTATACGTTAATGATGCATTTTGGGAAATGCATCATTTCCCAAGTATCTAAATTTCCCAAAGTATCTAAATAAGTATCTAAATTTAATTCAAGTTGTTTCTGGATATTGATCTAGGTGTTAGGTGTAGAATTCTGCTGGTTAGTGATAAACCTAAAAGATCACAATTTATGAAAGAAAATGTTTTGTCCAACCATAGAGAGGCATTCGTTTTACTGAATGTGTCCAGAAAAGACATTTAAAATAAATATTCTGTCATATAGACGTTTTACAGTTGTTGCTTTTTGAATCATCTGTTTTCACAAAATAATCCCAAAGAAATTTGACAGAACGGGGGGACTGTTGTGTTTGTGACTGTTTTTAAGTTTTTTTTGTGTTATAAAGATGAAGGAAAGCGTTTTTTAAACCTTAACTATTTTTAAGTTAAGTTTCAAATAAGGATTAAGGGTGTGTGAATGACTGTGATTATAAAGATGATGATGATGATGGTTTTTATTTTTGGCTGAACTATTCCTTTAAGATCTTCCTTGGGGGCAGCATCTTGAATGATGGACCAGTGAAAGTATTGAAGGACAAAGAACTAGACAGCCAGCCAGCACCACGTATACTGAAGGTACTTTTTAAACTCTTCAACTGAGCTCTGTCTACGCATTTGTGTTAGTGGTTTATGCAGGGGAAAACGGCCTGAAGCTAATTGCCAGATGACCCAGCTTATCGTCCTCCAAATCTCTAGGTCAAACAGACCTAAACAGAGCTATTAGAGAACATCGTTTGCTGGAGGTTAAAACTGTGTCTTTGTGATCAGGGAAAGCGGGTGCAGGGAGGCCCTCAGATGCTCCAGCTCAGCTTGGATGGAAAGCGTCTGTACGTGACCACTTCTTTATACAGCGCCTGGGACAAGCAGTTCTACCCCGACCTCATCAAGTGAGACTTAATAAGCAACGTGATTTTATTTAATGGAAATTAGAAATGTCTCGTGAGCCGAGACACACTGTTAAAGTCATTTGCACAATCTGGCTCTGTTTGGACCCAAAAGAATCATAGCATTTATGATTGAACTTCTTATTAATGATTAAATGTGAAAATGTTTACAAGTACTATTTACTAAATAGTAGTAATATATAACAGTGCAATTACAGTTGACTAAAATATAACTGTTTTTACCATGTTACTACTGCGGATTACTTGTTTTTGATTAAAATATTTGTCATTCTTTGAATTTTTTATTTACATATGAAAAACATCCAACAATTATGATGATTTTCTTTATTTCATTCAGCATTGATAAGAAATCTTGTTTGAATATTTGAGTATTAACTTAAATTATAAAGATTTACAGTTACAATTAATTAGTTTTTTAATATATGATGAAAAGATTCTGGTTCTAAATATGCCAGGCATGATTAAAAATAACTACCAAATACCAACTAATAATTTTTTTATTACCAGTTACAGCTGCAATTTGCAATTCCTTTTTTCTTTTTCTTTTTTCAAACTCAGTATCACATGCTGCAAATGAAAAATATAAATTCCAAAAATGTGTGAGATCTGGAGAAAATGCTGTGAAAATGTTTATAAAGGCTTTTTTTTATTTTGTTTTGTCTTCATAAATATTTTAACAAGTATTTGCATCAGTATATGTATTATTTTCATAATACCATATCAATCAATGCACAAGCAAACATTATTTTCTAACCTCTTTTCGACCCTACTTCACCCTTTCTGCACAGACTATATATAAATGGACCTTATTGTGAGGCATTGGGATACAGTGCATCCGATGAAATTATTAATTTTTTTTTTCTTTTTTTTTTTAAATAATTTTGTAACAATTTCTTTTTCACATTGTCATTATGGGGTATTGTGTGTAGAAACAAATTGAGGAAACAAATCAATTTAATCCATATTGGAATAAGGCTGTAACAAAAAAATGTGGAAAAAGTGAAGCGCTATGAATACTTTCCGGATGCACTGTATATCATTCAACATAGGAAGGAAAAACAACCAAATAAATAAATGAAACATACCAGTACATAAATAAATAGCTATAATAAAAAAAAATATATACAGAGGGTAATTTTACCCATTCACATCATCAATTTCAGTCAACGATATCCAAATTATTCAAGTATACAAACCTTTTTAAACATTACTTTTTAAATGTTAATAGTATTAAATGTTTATTCACCTAATAGTACTCCATACATCTAGCTCAAAAACATGAAGCATACATTTTTTTTTAATAGGTGTAAAAACTCTCAGATCGCCCAAAACTGAAGCATTTGCTCACCCTTCACTTGTTACAGACTGGTTTGAGTTCCTGTTTTCTGTTGAACAAATAGGAAGATATTTTGAAGAAAGTTAAAAGTCAGTAGCCCTTGACTTCCAGTAGCCTTTTTCTCTTTTACTAAAGTCAATGTTTAACCGTTTGCACCATGCTCATTCATTAAACAGAACAAAAATAAGTACTCAGTAAATGGTGAGTGAATTGTCATCGTTTTTAGGGTTAGCTTTGCTTATGAAATTAAGTTGTGTTCCCGTTATAAAAAAAAAACCTCTAGTTAAAAAAATAGAGTTCTTACTGACCCAAATGCAATAAGAGGGTTAAATAGTTTCAAAAGTAACCTCTGATTTGTTTATAATGCTGCAGTATCCTTCTTTCTTTGCTGCAGGGAGGGTTCGGTCATGATGCAGATTGACGTGAACACGGATAAAGGAGGCCTGAAACTCAACGAGAATTTCCTTGTGGATTTCGGTGCAGAGCCAGAAGGTCCTGCACTCGCCCATGAGCTCCGATATCCCGGCGGAGACTGTACTTCCGATATCTGGTTATAAAACTTGGGCCAAACCATTACGTTCCAAGTCGAAGAATTATCATTCCTCAGATACATCGTCATCAATGTGATCATGTTTAGTCTTTGTGTGGACCAAATCATATAACACAAACTAATTTTCATCTACTCTTGTGTAACATCTATTACTATTATCAAAATTACTACCAAACTATTTGTAAAATAAATATTTTGTATTGCAGCGAACTCTTTGGCTTTGTCAGTTGTTGTTGTTGTAAAGCTTTCAGAATCATTACAATTGCAAAGTAGATTTTAAACATGTAGTGCGAGTGCACTGAAAGAGGACACACTTTCACCATTACCATAAACATACATATTTTATTGTTTCTAACAATCTAAAATAAAGCTATTATGATGTATTTTGGGTTTTAAAAAGAGAACAGTGCTTAAACATTAACTGAACATGCATTATAATTTTACATCCAGTTATTATTGAGGGGTATTTTCCTAATTAAGCTAATGAGCAAGACAGTAAATGTGATACTTTTAGCATAAGGAGTTAAAGCACTAGTTTGGTTTATTGCTATTTTTGTGTACAAGTATGAAGTTCTCACTTCAAGTGTGCAGATAGGGAGAGAGGGGTCTGGATGCAGACTTGGTGCAGTTGCAAGGTGAGCTGCATGCAATAGTTTTTAATGCACACACCTAACCCTACCCCTCACAGTGACTTCACTAGCTCCACTGAGTGCAGTGTCTGACATTGCATTTCTGTGATATGCAGTCTCAGCTTGCAAATCCAGATACTATTCGAGAGGGACATCACTTTGTTCAAATAAAAGAAAGAAAAAAATAGTATATACATAAAATTACTATAAATTTAAATATATATATAAAGTATTTACATGACATATATTATTATATATAAGTATTTTTTTTATAGTATATCCATTACATTTCCCACAAATATACTATTGTAAAATGTACAACAGTAAATATGATTAGTGGTAAACATAAAATTATGATTATGATCATTAAATAAACATGATTAGTGATAGACTGAACAAATATCAAATTAAATGTCATCTTCTGACCAAACCTGATTAAATTTACAGTAAGGAAAATTCATATTTATGTACAAATAATATGAAGAAATGTTAGGAATAATGTATCTATTATCCTGGGGAAAACTTCTGTAATGGTAATACAAATATTCTCAACAAGCAAAATAGTATTGTTATTAATATATTAATTAATAATAATACGATTGTTACATACAACTTAATGGTGTTTTCAGCTCTAACGTTTTCACTTTCAATAAACCTCATGTAAAATGTTTATCACCTTCTCTAGCCGTGTCTCAAAGCCCAGTGAGCGTCCTACCTAGGTAACATTTATGGGCATCACCTACAGGGGCGTGAATGCAGTCTCAGTAGGCACGAGTGTGTGTTTTGAGACGCAGGCAGCGAGTGGGTCTTCTGGAATCAGGCAGTTGATGCGGGCAGCCCGGCGTGTCATCCTACACTCACTTTCTTAGCGAACCACACCGGCTATACAGCAACAGGAGACGCGCAGCTCCCAAATGGGGCACTTAAAACACAGATAAACCGATTATTTAAGCATTCGCCCGGTTTAATTTGAGGTAAGTCATTCGTATACGTTGTTTTCGGTCGTTCAGAAAGTAGGAGAACGTTATGAAGTATAGACGTTTCGTTAGCTGCTTGGCTAAGTGTAGCATCCATTTGTGTTTTTATGAGGCTTATCCTTCTAGGCCTGCATAATAGTTGAACGTCCGGTCGTAATTATTATTTTATCGCGTTTTCTCTTTTTAGAACACATACTGTTATAGTGTTTTATGAGAATTTTGTTGTTGAGGTCTTCAAGAGAGAAAAGTAGTCGACGTGTCTTTTAAAGGTCTCAGCTAAACATGCTCAGATGCTAACTTGAGTGCAAAAGTCATCTGACTGATAGACTGCTTAATACTTAACGTTTAAAGTAAACCAGACAATTGGAAAAACTGTTAAATCGATCTTTGAAGCCTTTAGCTTGTTTATTTTTACCTAAAGCTGTTACGTTATATGTATTTGTGTTGTTTTGGCTTCGTTATAAGGTAGAGAAGTTATAAAACAAGCAATATTACGATTACAAACCACAACGTAGTATAAATGTGGGCATTATTATCATATCAGCCTTCCATAACTCCAAATATTTAGCTTGTAGTGATTGTCCTCTGATTTCTGTAAACCTGAAACTTCAAAACAGAAAACTTGACTGCTTGGGTGTTTATTTTATGGCAAGTTGATTAAATATATATTTTTGCTGCTATTATTTTAGTATCTACATCTTTTTGTTCTCATATGATCCAATGGTGAATCAAATCTATCACTGCTGCTGATTTCACTTATATGCTTGGCTTTAAGTTTGTTGATTTTGTGCCACTGTGTTTGTTTGATCACAGGATTATTGGATTTCATGGTTTATTAATGCTGTGATTGTCTTGTAATCTGAGTTACTTAAATCAACTAGTTTATTGATAATGATTTTGGAATTGAGGTACAGCTAGGTTTATATTCACACACTCATTCATTTAATGCTCCCTTTATTGTTTACCTCACTACTTTGAATATTGGGTCTGAAATAGCATTTAAGTATGAATTCAAAACAACACTATTTAATTGACTGTAAACAATGTTGTACTTGGACAGTCATTGGTTGCTAATATGATTTCCCTATTTAGAATTTGCAAATAATACTTTTCTGAAATGATATTAAGGATAAAGTCCAAATATAAAACCAACTTTACCTCAATGAATTTGAATTGCAGAAAGTCATGAGGGTGTTGGTAAAAAGGTTTCACACTTGTCTTGCTCTCACATTTCAGGGCAATGGCTGATTGAATTCACTCTTTCGATTGCAATTTGAGAAGTTCAACTTCAGCTAAATGTTTGGATGGTAATTGCATCCTTTACTGATATCAGTTAGGCTTGTCTGGCAAGCAAGAGCAACACATAAACTGTAATTTCGGAGTAAAACGTCTGCCAGGGTTGGACTCCGCATGTGATATATGAGAGGAGAGCTGGCATCTTCATCACAGATGACTCAGTCTCAACCTACTGACACATGCTTTAATCTTGTCACTTTCAGAATCAGTTTTGATTAATTTTGTTTTGCTTTCTACTTCTGGTTTTGAGTTTCAGAGATCTGGTAAGGACAATGCTCACTTGTCTTTCATCTAGTTAAACCAATCAATCTAAATTTATCTGAGTTTCCACTGTTAACTTTGAGGACTTTCCGTCACTGCAGTTAAAACGTGAAAGCAAAACCAGCGTTAGGTCTTGAGGTTATTGAACTTTATATGAAATGCCTATTTCTAATATCGTGATGACTTTGAAAATACTTAATTAATCTCAAAATAAAAAAGTGCTCTTAATTTCCTCATCCTCAGGGCATCTTGATGACTTTTTCCGTGGTTGCGTATTAAAGAAGATTTTTATCTTAAACCAATGTTTCAACCTTTGTTGTATACTTAAACCACCTTCTTTGGTGATGCTTAAAATGCATATTAATAACCACCATCATATTCAGAGTCCAAAAAGTATATAAAGCAAAACTAAATGACTCCTGATAAACCTGATTGGTGTATTATGAAGTGCAAGATCTAAAGATATTTATTATAAGATAATAACAAATGCTGGTGCAAACTCAAAAATGAGCTGATGCTGTTTGTTTACGGCTTTCTTTATATAACTTGAAGCATCCATGATAAGCACCAATACCATTTTGATAAATAACTTACACACACGAAGGTGCACTTCAGACTGGTGTGAACACACCGACTCAACCACTTTCTGAGCCTGTGGATTTAAATATAACAGACCTATTGTTTTGCTCAGGAACCAGATATATTCATTTTGTTTTGCTTGTATGCTTTTTGAGGGATGGTAACCATCAACTTGCATTTTACAAATCACCAAAGGCTTGTTTCAACTTAACAGTACAGTTTGGTAAAGTATGATACACATTTATCTCCGTTTCCACTGTCAGAAATTCCAAAATAATGAACTGGAACACTTTTTTGCGACCAGTAAGGGTACCTATAGCACAACAGCTCAGTAGTATAGGGTAGGGCTGCGCAATATATCGATTCAGCATCGATATCGCAAAGTGCGTGTGTCCGCAAAAATCCCATCGCAGAATATGCAAAGTTTTGTTGGGTTTACAGTTCATACATAAATAAAAATACATGAGATTTGTAAAGTCATTGCTAAGTATAACCATAATTTTTATCATTTGCATGTGTTTTAAGAGCATTTCAAAAGAGTTAAGCATTCTGGCATAATAACATACAACATTTGTAACTTTAATGAAGAATGCATTTACTGAATTATTAATAAAGTGTTGAATACTGTTTGAGACTCAGGGAAAACTATAAAACACATTTTTCTTTGCTCTATTGTAATTATTCTTGCTCGCAATTTGTTTTTTTTGTTTGTTTTTTTTTTGTTTTTTATAGATTCACACCCTTACAAAATCACCCCAACCAGTCTAAAATAATGATAATAAAATAATTTTAAAAACACGACACTGTTGTAATGCAATGACAGAGTCCTGCAATGAACCACGGTCAGCCTGAACTCAAACAAAGCTTGTCATCTTCTTGTGACAAATAGCATGTACAGGATCTGCTGTATGTCCTCCGTTTAAAAAATAGGGCCTTTTGCATGTCACATCATAAATGTGTGGAGAGCACGAGGGACACTGTTTTTTCAGTTTATTTACTTGATGCATGTCTACTTTTGAAAAAGAGTGCACAAAAAACATGCTTTGTGAGTGATTATTTCGAGTGAGAATGATATCAGTCACAACTTTCTGCCTTACACCACACCTACTAAATAAGGGTACTATTGACAGTGGAAAAGCAAGCCTGATCACGATGACCCGCACTGAACTGAACCATACCGCTCAGTGGAAATGAGGCACAAGTTGTATGGTTTCAGCAAATATCTTTTCAAAATATTCATTAAATGTTCTATTGAAGAAAAAAATCACATTTTGGATGGCTTTAGGGTAATTATTTTAACTGCAAGTTTAATTTTTTTGATGAACTATCCCTTTAATGCACAATGGGTTTTATAGTGTAGCAGCTTTGCGGAATCTGAGACCGATGCTTCACTTTATCTGATATTGGCCTGCTGGTAATGGTGAGGTAATCTGCTGGAGGAGGATTATGGCGCTGTCCTACGTAGCTGTGGATCAGTGGAACGGCGTGACCCTGAGGAAGTGACTCTTAGTATAAAGCCTGTTCCTCTGAGTTATTGTGAATTTTCCATTTCAATTGCTGCTTACTAGATTTGTGGTCACATAGTGGTCAAACTTTCTAAACGTTTTAGGAACAGTTCATTGTGGGAGTTTTTGTTCTCTTTATATTTTTTTAACTTTCATTTGCAAGTAGGAAATGTAAAGGCAAATAGACATGGGGCTAACCCTGTTTACTGTGTTAATAAATGTATGTCTTTATATAGTGCAGAATTTATTTATCACATTTTTGTAAGAAAAGGTGTCAAAATACACTATTGGAAATATTTTAAATTGCTTTTGATAAGTCTCTTAATCACCACAAACCTGTATTTATTTGATTAAAAGCATTTACATTTACTTGAAATGTAAATAGTAGGGCTGTCCAAAAAGTAATCGTGATTAATCACATCCAAAATAAAAGTTTAACATAAAATTTGTGTGTGTACTGTCTATATTTATATTATGAATATATAAATACACAAATGCATATACTTGATAAAATGTTGGTTTATATTTAGATATCTAAAAAATATATGTGTATGACACAAATTTTACATTTGAATATGATTTAACTACTTTGAAGTAACTTTTTTATATATAGTTTTGGCTTCTATGAATGTGTTTATCATATATACATAATAAATATATATAACACACACACATATTATGTCAAAACAAACTTTTATTTTGGATGTGATTAATCACGATTAATTTTTGGACAGCCCTAGTAAATAGTGTTTACTTTTAAAAAAGTAATGTTTGTAATATTATCATATATAAATCTCTTTATTGTAACTTTTAAGACATTAAGTTTTTGTTTTTGCTGTAAATCCTATGTGGAAAAAAAAAATTATGGACATACTATAGATGTTTTTTTTTGTTTTGTTTTTTACCCCAAAATCACTTTTCATCTGATATAATTAAGGAATAGATTCAAACTTAGAAAGTAAATAATAGTAACGTTTGAACAGCAAAATTTTATTGGGCAAAATCAAGTCTATCCAACCTCATCTTTTTTCTGCCAGTTTTTCTATTCACTCAAAAATGTGACATTACAGCAGTTTAAATGCATTCTGAATGTCATTGTGTTGTTTTTATGGAGACTTTCTGCTTTATCAAGCTCGTTAATCACTTGTCTTGTTGTGCATTTCTCTCTTATGTTCTTCAGGGGCTTGAGAGTGTGTGGCCATGGGTGACACAGAGCTGGAGCTTTCTCCCACCCATCTTGAGGAGCTACAGAAGAGTCCCTCCACCTCTACCACCTCCTCGCTCTCCCTTCCCTCGTCACCCTCCTCTGGCCCACATCCCCTCACCAGCTCCAGCCCGAGCACCAGCGAAGGCCTGCCCACCTCCAGCCCCCCTCTGGATGTTATATCTGAAGGATTGGGTGAACTCAGCCTAGTCATCGACACTGAGGTGGCCAAGAAAGCCTGCCAGGAAGTTCTCCAAAAAGTGAAATTCCTGAAGGCCGATGGAGAAGTATCTTCAACCAGCTCAGAGCCCGTTTTGGTGAATGGCACAGCTCACCCCGAGGCCAACGATGGAGGACAACCTCCCAAAATCAATGAGGAGGAAGTGGAGCCCATAAAGAGCGTGCGTCGACGACAGAAGAACAACTCCTCCAAGCAATCCTGGCTCCTACGGCTCTTCGAATCCAAGCTGTTTGACATCTCCATGGCCATCTCCTATCTGTACAATTCCAAGGAGCCCGGTGTGCAAGCCTACATCGGTAATCGCCTCTTTAGTTTTCGGAATGAAGAAGTGGACTTTTACTTGCCGCAATTGCTCAACATGTACATCCACATGGATGAGGACGTAGGTGATGCCATCAAGCCCTACGTGGTGCACCGCTGCCGGCAAAGCATCAATTTCTCCCTGCAGTGCGCCTGGCTGTTGGGGGCCTACTCTTCTGACATGCACATCTCTACGCAGCGTCACTCGCGTGGCACCAAACTGCGCAAACTCATCCTGTCAGACGAGCTCAAGCCCTCCAGCCAGCGCATCCGCAGGGAGGTGCCGCAGCCTCCCCCTCCCTACCCCCCACCCCTCCATCACGGTCCGGGCATGGGCGAACACAGTCTCTCGCCCTCCAAACGCACACACCAACGTTCCAAATCCGACGCCACCGTCAGCATCAGCCTCAGCAGCAACCTGAAGAGAACCGCCAGCAACCCCAAAGTAGAGACCAGTCAGGATGAGGTGAGATGCTTGCAGTGTCACATATCTTTATCTAGTTAGTTGTCTTAGGCCCCGTTTACACTAGTGCGTTTTAGTTTTAAAACGGTGTTTTAGCATGAAAACGATCCGCGTCCACACTAGCGTTTCACCTAGCGTCTCTCAACAGATGTCCCTCCACACTCCCCCCGTGCAATGTTTATCACGTGACCATTCGCGCACTCTGGGCATGTGCGTTCAAGTATAAACAGGAAGCATGTGTCTCGCTCTGCATTTGGTTATTGTTAGTCAACAAACGCTGGTTGAATGATGAACGCGATGGCAAAGAAAGCAAGAGAGGTCTTTTTGAGGACAGACGACGAGGTTGAGTTGTTACTTAAAGTAATAAATTTATATAAAACATCCATGGCTATCGAAAATACAGTGTTTACAGTGAAGGCTGGTCTGCTGTCTGCCGGTGGCGTTATAGCCATGTGCGCTTGACGAATAAGGGAAGGTTACGCAATGACCAAAAAGCCCCAATCACGTAGCCAATCTCTGCAGCCACGCCTCCATTTTCAAAGGTCTCCGTTTTCCTCCATCTACACTGAGACGCAGCAGCAGCGTTTTTAGAATGAAAACGGCCTCTCCAGTGTTTCCAAAAAGCTCCGTTTTCGCGGCTTAAAAACTCCGACGTAGTGTGGACGTATGGCGTAACCGTAGCAAAACGCATGCGTTTCAAAACGAAAACGCACTAGTGTAAACGGAGCCTTAGTTGATCAGTGTGTCTTGCTGTCACTTCCACCTCCCACTGATGTGGTTTCTCAGCTGTTTCATGCAAACGAGGAAAGCAAACAGCTCAGATTTGTGTTGCTTCTGTGGCTGTTCTGGAAAGGCGTGTCAATACTTCAGATGATGTGACATTGACAAGCTCAGCTAAAGAAGCATTCATGCTACTATTTTAAGCATATTGGTAGCTTCTGGTTGATAAAGGGGCCATATACTGCACTGATTCAACAAGTTAAATTGTTCTTGGATATCTACATAGTAGGTATGTGGCTTGGGTGAGTTTAGAAATACTCCATAAATGCTTTTCACCACCTTTCAAAGTAGGGCTGAGCAATTACATTTTGGTTTTTACTTTCAATAAATTTTTAAAACCATGATTTGCTGGTTATTGTTATATTAGTCCATATTAATCAGGGTATTAAAGCAGAAAGAGAACTTGTGCTGTTAGCCTCAGCGAAAAAACAGAACAGAATATGCACATTTAGGGTGCTTTCATACTAGCACTTTTGGTCCACACCCGGGTTCGTTTGACGTTAGAGTACGGTACGTTTAGCTAGTGTGAACACGTCTTCTGAACTCGGGTGCGCACCTGTGAACCGTACCCGAGTCCGCCTAAAAGAGGTGGTCTGGGGTACGGTTCATGTAAACTCTGGTACGGTTCACTTGTAGTATGAATGCAATCGTACCAAAAGCTGGAAGTGAACCGTCAACAGTACAGCAAACTACAGTTTTTATAACGTTTATTCGTGTGTGTGTATCACGTACTGTACCTTGCTGACAAGCGGGACTGAGCCAGGGCAAACAAAGTGATAATGTCTGCTTGTCTCCTCCAAAAACAGATTGGACATCACGTGATGTTCTGAACGTGTATAATATGTTTGCGGCAGAGAGACGCGAGCCGCTTTCTATATGTCCAAAACCAAAAAGTTCAGCAAAACGCGATGTGCGGACGTCTTTCCATTTTGGTGCTTTGCTTTCGTGTCCGTCACCTGGCAAAAGACGTACACAAAACATTGGCTTGATGACGCAAGCGTACCGGGGTTCAGAAGGAAAAAAGTGAGTGTGAACACAAACCAACCAAGAAGGTGGCAAGGGGGGACAATCGAACTTGGGTACGGTCCAGGCAATTGAACCAAGTGTGAAAGCACCCTTAAAGTCATCTTTTAGCACACGGTGCACCTAAATGGTTAAGTACATGTAAAAATGTGTCAAAGCATGGCGCATAGTGATTGTTCCAATAACTTTTGTTTGTTGTGTAATAAATGAACAAAGAATTGAGAATGAAAATGTGGGTAATGGTAATTTTGATCCACATATTGCTGGCTATATTTCTGCTACTGACTGTGCGTATTTCCAGACAGTGGGATGACTAGATTTCTGTTTTAGCTCTCTGAAAATAATTAACTGCGGCAGTCTGATTCCCAGAAAAATGATGACATCTCTTCTGTTAAGACACCTCTCTCTTTGTGTTCATTTGCACAGTCATGATAAGAGTCCTTAGGGCTAAATGCCATGGCATTAACAAATCACCTCTCGTGCTGATAATAAGTGGCACATTGCGAATCACAGATCCAGGATTAGATCCGAGGTCATTGCAGAAGACACATCCGATCCTGTTTGTTACCACATGCATTGATTATTTTATAATGGTTGATTCCTGGTGTCTGACAGCAGATGGATTATTAAATTTAGAAGTTTTTTTTGCAAAAGTATGGGTAAATGTGTTGATTGATTTCAGAATTACTAAACGACGTACTGTTGATTTACTTAAATGTCAAGCATTTTAAAGGTTAGCTTTTTAATTGGTAGCAATAAAGAAATCTTTTTACTGTTTAATAAATAAAACCTTTTCACCAAGACAGGGTCAAAAAGCAGTCAAACAAATCTGCTAAAATAGTTTTACAATTTAACTATTTTCTTTTTAACAGAAGTATAGTTTGTGATCAGAAACTGAATTTTTTAGCAGACATTATTACTTTAGTTTCACAAGATCACACAGAAATCATTCTAATATGTTGACGTGGAGCTTAAGAAATATTAGCATTTAATAATACATTTAAAACAATTATTTTTCTGTCAACCATAATAGTTCATTTTTTTGAAAAGGAAAAATTTTGCAACATTTAACACATTTACTGTAATAAATAGTTTTAAATAGTATAGAATGTATTTTTTTCTTCCCCCTCTCATTGTTTATCTTTTTTCACCTTATTAGTTGGCTAATCGTTGTAGTCAAAGGGAGAGGAGAGCAATTACAGTTTAGAAATACACAGGAATACACCCTGTATTTATTTTGTGATAAGGCTTAATGGTTTTTAATCAAAAGACATGACAGTTTTATGCTAATATGTAGATAAAGGAATAAATTATTCTGTGGTAGGGCTGGGCGATTTGGACTAAAATCTAAACCTCGATTAATTAAACATTTTGACTCGATTATGAGTAATGAACAATTCCTTTATTTTACTTTTTGCCATTATAGTTCACTGACAAGTTTTGTACAGTAAATATGCTCACATATGTGAGGAAGGGGTTTTTGAAGGGTGCATTACTTGATTTTAAAATAATTGAAGAAAACACACACCGTCTATAATTATTGAACATCAACGTTGAATAACTAAAATTAAAACACACATTGCCTAAAACCAAAAGTCACTTTTTTCTTATCAAAAATTTAAATAAATAACTTGCACTTTTGGAAACAAGTTCAATTATTTTCAGTGTTTTTCATATTAAAAGTACAAAATAAACAGTATCTCTTCTAAATAATAATGTCTTTTAAAAATAATATTTTAAACAGTGCATTTCTTGCATCTCCTGTAAACAAATATTTTAATGTAAATAATAATTTGAATGTATTGGAAATATGCTGTCTCAAGGCATCTCTGGTGCAGCTTCCAATCATCGTCAGTGTAGTTCAAAGTAAGACACAAGAATGGCTCCATCGTCCTACTTGACCACAGATCAGATGTGACTGTAAAGTGGCCACAGAAGTATAAATAAAGGCTTGACAGAGTAGAGTCACGTAACTCTGCACGTGGTAGGGAAGGTTATCGAATAAATTGGCCTGGAAAAATTCGATTGATTAGGATCTAAATGTTGATATCGATTAATTGCCCAGTCCTATTGCCCAGCCCTATTTTGTGAGTGTCCATGCGATTTTCTTTTTTTCTTTTCTTTTTTTTGACAAATAAATTTTTCATCAGCTAAACTATTCATTATTTCATTTATTTTCCTTTGGTTTAATCCCTTTATTCATCAGGGGTCACCACAGCAAAATGAATCGCCAACATATCCAAAATATGTTTTGTACAATGGATGCCCTTCCAGCCGCAGCCCTGTACTGGGAAACATCCATACACCCTCGCATTCACACACACACTCATACACTATGGCCATTTAGTCTATTCAATTCATCTATACCGCATGTCTTTGGACTGTGGGGAAACCGGAGCACCTGGATGAAACCCATGCCAACATGGGGAGAACAAGCAAACTCCACACAGAATTACCAAATGACCTTCTTGCTGTGAGGCGACAGTGCTAACCACTAAGCAACTATGTCACCTGAGCAAAACCATTACCAAATGCTATTATTATCAAAACAGCTTTTTAATTGATCTGGCCTAAATACTGTCTAGATTTAATTTAATGTAACAGCTTTGAGTGTATGTAACCTCTTTTCACAAGCATAGATGAAAGCAGTTTTTTTTAATATATAGCCCATATTGTCATGCCCTTTGGCTTTTGTGTTTTTTGACCATTATGCTTTGTCAGTGGACCTCCAGGGCAGAATGTAATAACCTAGCATGGATCAAGTTCTATTGTCATGTGTAACTTTAGAGGTTTCCTCATTTTACCTTCGTCACACACCCTGCTTTCTGACATTCAGTCATGTGCACACAATCACTCTCCTTCCTCATTTGTCTTCCTACAATGTAGTTCCATTCCTTCCTCCCAACGTCATCTTGGCGCAGCTTGTGCTGCTATGGCAACAGTGATGTGGCCATTCATGTGGCAGCAAGACGCTGCGCTTGTAAGCATAATGAAGATCAGCGATTACGAAATGTGTTGCTCCACATCTCCACACCATTTACACTCTTCAGCAAGCTTCTGTTGAAGGTGTTTTCAATTTCAGCTTGGGATGTTTGATGTAAATTGCATTAAGCCCAATCAAACATCAATGCTTGTTGGGCTGCTCAAAGCAAGAAAGTGCAGCTTTATGATATTATTTATATCTAGAAATATCTGCTGTCTTGCCGTTGACCTTTGAGCACTACGCCTTGCTCACTCTTCTGTTTGAGGAATGGGTGTTGAACCTTATCTTTTATCCCACACAAGCAGCTCTGAGAAATACATCCACTGTGATTTATTTACACTTCTAAGCTAATCAGGCAGATAATTCAGCCTGCTGGGTTTTATTTGCTTTTTTTTTTTTTTTTTTTTTTTTTTTTTTTTTTTTTTTTTTTTTTTGAAAGGTTATGCTTATCTACCTCTTTTAAAAGCTTTTTTTTCAAGCATGAGGCTTTTGTGGAATTTGAACCTCTGTTTGACTATGTGGACTGAGAACTCTTTCACCCCATAATGCCAGTTCAGCTAGTACACAGAAAAACATTTGGGTTACAGTAAGGCATTTACAATGGAAATGAGGCCCCGTTTACACTAGTGCGTTTTAGTTTTAAAATGGCGTTTAGCATGAAAACGATCCGGGTCCACACTAGCGTTTCACCCAGTGTCTCTCAACAGATCTTCGTCCACAGTACTCCACCAGAAACGTATATCACTTGACCATTCGCACGCTCTGGGCATGCACGTTCAAGTATAAACAGGAAGCATGCGTCTCGCTTGGCATTTGGTTATTGTTAGTCCACAAACGCTGGTTGAACGATGAACGCGTTGGCAAAGAAAGCAAAAGAGGTCTTTTTGAGGACAGACAATGAGGTCGAGTTGTTACTTAAAGTAACAATCGAATATAAAACATCTATGGCTATGAAAAATACAGTGTTTACAGTGAAGGCTGGTCTGCTGTCTTCCGGTGGCGTTATAATCATGTGCGCTTGACGAATAAGGGAAGGTTACGCAATGACCAAAAAGCCCCAATCTCAGCAGCCACGCCTCCGTTTTCAAAGGTCTCCGTTTCCCTCCATCCACACTGAGACGCAGCAGCAGCGTTTTAGAATGAAATCGGCCTCTCCAGCGTTTCCAAAACGCTCCGTTTTCACGGCTCAAAAACTCTGGCGTAATGTGGACGGATGGTGTAACCGTAGCAAAACTTATGCGTTTTAAAACGAAAATGCACTAGTGTAAACGGGGCCTGAATCTGAGCAGTTTGTAAATGATATACTACTCAATTATTTTATTATAATAAAATATACAAGACATAAAGACTTTTAATGTGAAGTTAGTAATACTTAATATGTTGTATAAAGTTGTGTACTGTTTTGTTAGACCTAATAAGTTGCTATGTAATACCTAAAACAAGTACATATTAAAAGAACAACTTTACAGCTCAAATAATAATAACGTTTTTGTTATTTTAAATGCTTAATGTAAGTGCTTTTCAAACTTGTAAGCTTAACATTGCTTATTTTAAGGAATTTCTTGTTTTATTTAAAGAAAACAAGGGAATAAGTCAATTTCTGTTTGCTTTCACATTTTCTGAGTAGTGCAAGAGTTTGCTGCACAGTCCACATGACCACATCTTGTAAACAAGACTGAAGTGTAAAGTGACTGTTTGCATGGACGAGGTACAAGTAAACATGACAGCTGCTTGATACTGGCTGAAATTGAAGCAAGATTGTGGTTTGACACTCCCTGAGAACTGAAAAACTTCAGCTGTTTGACAGCTGTTTTACGGCCCTGGAGAGTAGAGCTTGGTCGATAAAAGTCTGAATGCAAAGTATGCTTATTATTAGTGCTGAAAGTAGGCTCGTAATTATTGTGCAGATCTGTTGAGTTTCAGGTAGCTGGCAAGCAGGTTAGGTGTCCAGTCATATGACGTGGGGGATGAAGTTTGGCAGATCTGGCTCAGCTGCTCTGGAGTCTTTTTCCAGATGGCTGCTTTTGGAGTGACTTTGCTCTTATTAGTTGCAGGATAGCGAGGAGCTGTTTTTTTTTGGACTTATCTGGCTCCAGTGCTCTTTTGTACGTTTGGTGTGCTCAGCTGATGTAGTGTGGATTTATTTGCTCACTAGTGCAGCATAGACAAGGGTTCAACAGTTACACTTCCATGCCGGCCTCATCAGCCAGTAGTTACATTTTTAAATCCCCTGCTGATAATTTTTTGTTTCTTTCACTTGTTTTGTATGTGCCATTTTAAATAATTACAGTACTCTTTAGAGACAAAATAATTAGCTTTTTAAACAGATGAAATAAGAATTTGAAACTAAAATTACTTGTGTATATATAAAATACTGTTTTATATATTTATACTTTATTATATTTATATATATATACTTTTTATTATATTTAACATTGTTATTGTAAACAGCGTTTATTGACTGCAGCACAGACACTTGTGGCTTACAGCTTTAGTATCTGACAGAAAAGGGCCCTTCATTCTAGCTGTGTGTCAGTGAGTGGAAACACGCCAGTGTCGTGTGAGTGAATGCATGATTTATTCATAGAGTCTGGAGGTTAATGCAGTAATGAAAAGTGCTGTGAGCACAACTGTGTATCTATCTCACACCCAGTCTATCACTCAATTTGCTGACAATAAGATGGTATATACATATACAATATATAAGTCAAAATTATTAGCCTTCCTTTTTTTATTTAATAATGTTTAACAGAGCAAGAAATTCTTTACAGTGTTTCCTGTAATATTTTTTTTCCCTGGAGAGTCTTATTTGTTTTATTTCAGCTAGAATAAAAAGTTTTAAACTATTTTAAGGTCAATATTATTAGCCCCCTTAATTGCCTAATTGCCCTTAATTTCCTAATTAACCTAGTTAAACCTTTAAATGTAACTTCAAGCTGAGTACTAATGTCTTGAAAAATATCTAGTAAAATATTGTGTACTATGTCATCATGGCAAAGGTTAAAGAAATCAGTTATTAGAAATGTACGGAGACCTGGAAGGGACATGATGGTGGGGGAAACTTTTGTTTCTTCCACCCTTTTTTTTTTTCCACCATCACGTCTCTTCCTGGTCTCTATAGAAGAACGTTATTAAAATTATGCTAAGAAGTGTGTTGAAAAAAACACACAGTTTTTCCAGTTATATAGAAATCGGAGGGAAAAATATACAGGGAGGCTAATAATTCTGACTAATTGTGTGATATATAAAAATGTAGTTTAGCCTAATATTGCTCAAAGTTTTCATGTGTAGCTGTTTTAACCAGGCATGGCATGTTCTAACCAGCCACAACTAGTGACAGTTATTTCATTGGCATTGACACACCCACTGTGAAACCCATTGCTTGCAAGTCCTTCTTTTCATTACAGTACATTAAGCATTGAATATCTACCGATCAACAAGTTCTTTTGTGTAGCATTTCATATGATCAAGGCTCATGGGGTGTGTTCACTGGGCAATCCTTGAATAATGCTAATGCTATAAATGTTTTATTCGTTCGTTTGATAAGGCTTTATGGTCGGTCCTTTAAATCATGCCTGATTTATGTTAATGTGTAGATGATAAAACAAATCCAGCCATGAGCCGTGTCCTTGTAGAAAAAGTGTGCATGTGTGTGTGTGTGTGTGTGTGTGTCTTCAATAATCTCTCCTCAGCTTGTACTCACCATCAGTCGTGGTGCTTTACATGGGTTTGATCAGAGCGGCTCTCAGAGATTAGTCCAGTCACCATCCAAAGCTAGAGATAAACATGAGACAGACATTTTTTCAGGCCAGGGGTAGTCATGGCCAGGCCCTACTGCTCAAACGGATGGGACGAGTGTAACCTTGAGCTGTGTTTTTGTCTTGTTCTGACCCCTTCCACCCTCCCCTGCTCTTGCACTCCCTCCTCCTCCTCATTTTCCCAGGATCTGAGCTCCAGCTCCGACAGTCTCGAGCTCGAGGCTGGTACAGTAAGTCTATCACCGTCTAAAAACGCTCCTCTGTGCGTTGTGGGATGATGGCTGTGTCTGTTTGCAGGCGGGGTTGACTCCACAGATTCCTTCAAATGTGTGCCTTCAAGATTTGCCATCATGCTATTCAGTGTCGCAAACTGGGCAGAAAATTGGGAACTTATTTCTCTTCCTAAAATTGGAGAAACTAAATGAATGTGTTATTTTACTGTTGGCAGAATTTGAGTAGTAAAAACCTTTAACAATAATATGGATATTTGGTGAAGAAAAAGGTTGAAGTCTTCTTAAATTGTTTTGAAATATGTTTAAACAGTTTTTATTATTATAAAGTTTGGGAGCCATCTTAAAGGGATAGTTCACCCAAAACTGAACATTCTGTCATCGTTTACTCTCCCTTGCTCCAAACCGGTTAGACTTTTTTTTTCTTCTGTTGAACTAAAACTAAATTAGATATTTTGAAAAGTTGGAAACCTGTAACCATTGACTTTCATAGTATTGGTTTTACGTAAACCTGTGCATAAACATACCTACTATGAAAGCCTGTAGCCACTGACTTTTATTCATTCATTTTCTTTTGGCTCAGTCTCCTATTTACCAGGGGTCACCACAGCAGAATGAACTGCCAACTATTCCAGCATATATTTACGCAGCAGATGGACTCATTCACACACGCACTCACTACACTACACTTCAGCAAAGTTTGTTTACCCAATTCAATTATAGCACATGTTTTTGGACTGTGGGGGAAACCGGAGCACCCGGTGGAAAAACCCACGTGAACACAGGGAGAACATGCAAACTCCATACAGAAATGCCAACTGGCCCAGCCGGGACTCAAACCAGGGACCTTCTTTTTGTGAGGCCACAGTGCTACCCACTGAGCCACCGTGCCGGCTACAGGCTTTCAGCTTTCTTCAAAAAAATCTTCTTTTGTGTTCAACAGAAGAAAGAAACCCCTAAAGGTTTAAAGCCGCTTGAAATTGAGTAAATGGTGGGTAAATTTTTGCATGAACTATCTCTTTAAGTTTAGTGCAGACATTATTTTATTAGTAACATAATTTCAGGTTCTCTGGTGGATGTAGGCCTTTAAGTTTCAAAAGTAATAAGACTCCATTTTGAATTGTAATATGAGCAATGTGTTCATGTGTGAACTGGTAGCATGCTTGCAAATACTTGTTCTTTGTGTGGTTGTTCTAGCTGTAGCTTTAATTATTTGGATGTGACATTTTCTTTTTCTCTTTTCTTTTTTTTTTAAATCAATCTCTGTGTTGGTTTTTGACTTTTATCATTTGAATATGGGGCAGTGAAATTTATTTTGGGTTTTGTGATCATCTCGATAACCTTTGGTTTCTTACAGTGATTCTATTTTTTTAAACATGGCCAAGGAGAATTCTCTGTGAAATGTTTTAATTTGGTGGAATGAGTTTTTCCTATTGGTGTTTTGGGTGTTCTTTTGCATATTTGCAAAGGATTATGTGGCGTTACTAGTTTCTAAAATCATTTTACGATGACATTTGTTTCTGTAAATCCTTCGACATGGATCGCAGATATCCATGTGTCCTTTGACATCTATGAGCCACAGGTCGCACATGTGGAGGAGTTTGATGGGTCTTTCTCCACATTTTCCTGTCCTTGGATGACCTCATTTATTTGTGTTTAATACTTTTCCTCATTTCAGGTGATGCTATTCATTCATGACTCACTTGCTCTCCCTTGTGGTCAGCTGTTGCTAAAACTCTCTCTCTCTCTCTCTCTCTCTCACCATTTCTGATTTGTTTTATGTCCATGCTTCACTTTGAGTTTAGAATGCTGTGCCGATCATGCATGCAGATTTTGTTAGAAGATTTGAGCACTGCTCCACACATTCCTGTGCTGAATAATATAATGGTCTTGAGCAATAACTCGTACATTCATAGAAATTCAGTAACTGTTATTTTTTGGTTGTATGGTCAACCGTCCAAAAAAACAGACTTTGATTTGATACTATTTCTTAACAGTATCAATTTAAAATTATGCTGTCTATATATTGTTTACATATACTATACCAAAAACAGAATATGCATACATATTCTGCCATACAGTTGAGATAGGAAAAAAAATGGCACTTTGCAATATATTAGTATCGTACCATTAATTCAATGGTACGCACTTGTTTTTATTTATTTTGTATCATTGTATTGTGCAACTTTTTTTAATGCCCAGTCTGCAAATGTCCAGATCTTTTTGCATCATGTTAAAAATATTGTTTCTCTCTTTTCCCTTCATCTTTCGTTTCCTCTCTCAATCTTCATTTCTCTCTCAGCCTGTGCGTCTGACCCCTCAGAGGGAGTTCATTAAGTCTCTGATGGGGATTGGAAAGAGACTGGCCACTTTGCCCACTAAAGAGCAGAAGACCCAGAGGCTCATCTCAGAGCTGTCACTACTAAACCACAAGCTGCCTGCCCGGGTCTGGCTGCCCACAGCTGCCTTTGACCACCATGTGGTGCGTGTGCCCCATACGCAGGCTGTCGTGCTCAATTCAAAGGATAAGGTGAGGCTGTGCTTGCATAGATGTGGATGAAAATCCAGATTTTAGGAAAAGTGGAAAAAATGTAGTTTGTTTTTGTTCTGTTGGGTTTGGAAAGGCCACGTATATATTGCATGTAGCTGTGCATTTATTTTAGTGTTCTGTTTGTGTTGCTTTGACAAAAACACTTCTAAAACACTAGTAGGCAATAGGGTTTCTATATACCTCTATTTTGAATTTCTTCATAGATGTTTTGATTTTACACCGTGTACGATGCTACTGTAGAAGTAGCTCAATCACACAGTCATTGAAGGAAGAAAGAGGCTGGAAATGGCAAACGCACAGCAACTTTAATTATAAAGTATACGCAAAACAAAAGTATCCATCTGAACATGACACTTGTTAAACACTCACACTATCGTCCTCGATCCGCTCCCACGGCCCTTAGCTAATTGTTAATATATAACATTTTAAATGCATTTCAAAATTGTCTTTGTCTCCTGTTTGAACTATTCAGATCTGAAAAAGATTTTAGTATGTGTTGACTCATTGTTGCCAGATCTAGTAAATGAATTTAAAAATGCACATGCCTGTAATAAACTACAATCCAAATGATTTGAGATATGACCAATGTTAAAATATTGCAACCTGGACCTGTCTGATTTATTAACTTCAATAAATTGGATCACTCAATGAGCCAACACAAACAACAGGCCCGGCAATGGCAAAAATAGGTGGACATGGCAACACTTCAGAGAGAGAGAGGATGCCTTTCAAAACATCACCATAAACGTCTTTAACTATACGGAGTCTTTGACTAATAAAACTTTGTCCAATAACACTGGATACCAAATGTGAGATTTTGTTATTCTTAGCATCGTGACCATCATTGCAGATTCAAGAGGGTTTTTTTTAATACTGCAAAACCATAAACTAATGTAAGGGATTCACTCCCATATTTAATTGCAGTTATCACTTTTAAAACTTTACATTGCACATTCAATTCAAGTCTTTTTGTATGGTGCTTTTCTTAATAAATATTGTTTCAATTGCTTTACAATAGGTGCACATCAAACTCTGAAAAGTTAAAGGTTATTAGATACCATAACTTTATTTGTTACTAATAACTTGAACTAACAGCTTTTAAGAGTTAAAGTTGTTATAGTTAACCATAACCACATAGTTAACCTGCAGTGATATAGTATATAGGTGATGTCTATATGTGCATGTTCAATGAAGTGTATAGACCGCAGATGTCAAGGCTAAAGTGTGTTAAACTCTTCTCCGCCAGGCACCTTACTTAATCTATGTAGAAGTTCTGGAATGTGAAAACTTTGAGACGTCGAGCGTGCCTGTGAGGATTCCTGAAACGCAGATTCGCAGCACACGATCTGTAGAGAATCTCCCTGATTGTGGCATCACACCTGACCAGCGAGCCAGCAGCTTCTCCACTGTTCCCAACTACGACAATGATGACGAAGCATGGTCTGTTGATGACATTGGAGAGTTACAGGTGGAGGTACTCGCTTATGGCGAACATCAGCACATCTTCTACAGATTTCATGATGTTCGATAGCTGACTTTTTTTTTCTTTTTCCTCCTCAAGCTTCCAGAAATCCACACCAACAGTTGTGACAACATCTCCCAGTTTTCAGTGGACAGCATCACCAGCCAGGAGAGCAAGGAACCTATTTTTATTGCAGCTGGAGATATCAGGTAAACTTAGGCTGGAGGTACTATAAAACCCTGTCCACAGCAAGCATGATAATTATAAAGATGATGATGGCGATGATGGAGAAACGTTTTAGATTTAAAACAACAGCAGGGGTTCAGACCACAACTATAACGATAAAGCTGCAGAGGAACAATATCATTGTGGATTACTTTCACAATTGTTTTTTTCTCAGCAAATAAATGCTAAAACACTTACAGACAGTCAGAATCCATTAAAATGGAAAGGGTTTGCACACTTTAAAGATTCGGATGACATTGTGGAGAAGCCCAGCTTGACTTTAATCCTTATTTTCAAAGATTATTAACAGATAGTGACTATCTAGAAAACAATTGGTTTTACCATAGTTAAGAATGATACAAATACATGTAGGGCCTGGTTGGCAAATTGAAGTATAAATGTGCTTTAGGAATCCAGTGCTAGTTTCAGCATATTTTTGTTGCCTCCTTTGAAAATGCTGGGGAAAACATATTGTTGAAATTATATTCCACTACACTGAATGTTATTACTAAGTTCGTTTCATTAGATTAATCAGTTTTTAAATAAAGAATTACTGGTCAGATGCACTAGTCGTACACTGAATAAATCTGCTGATTACAAGAGGTAATGCAGAATGAAAAGCATATACTAAAAACAAACAGGTTTTTATAATTCTTCAATGTGGACGCAGATATATTTATCTTGCTTGTTGTGAATGAGTCTTAATTAAAGCGGTAAACAATAAGAAAGACTGTGCTTATGTAACTGGAATGCTTTCTTATTTTAGACGACGGTTGTCTGAACAACTCGCCCACACGCCGACCACATTTAGGAAAGACCCAGAGGATCCCTCAGCTGTAGCCTTAAAGGAACCGTGGCAGGAGAAAGTGAGGTACGTGCATGTCTTTCTCTGAAAGGATCGGTTGATTTATTCATTAGTTGTGTCTGATTTCATCTGTCCTGTGTTGTTGAATAGACGGATCAGGGAGGGCTCCCCCTATGGCCATCTGCCCAACTGGCGTCTACTTTCTGTTATTGTGAAATGTGGAGATGACCTGAGACAGGAGCTTCTCGCCTATCAAGTGCTGAAACAACTGCAGGTTGCACGCTTTATATTTTAACTATCTTATTGGGGTTGGGTTTAAAAATATACAACATATACTGACTGAACATTTTATTAGGTACACCAACCAACTGTTAAATGTCCAACTGCTTGTTAACGCAAATTTCTAATCAGCCAATCACATGGCAGCAACTCAATGCAGTTAGGCATGTAGACATGGTCAAGACGATCTGCTGCAGTTCAAACTGAGCATCAGAATGGGGCTGAAAGGTGATTTAAGTGACTTTAAAAGTGGCATGGTTGTTGGTGCCAGAAGGGCTGATCTGAGTATTTCAGAAACTGCTGATCTACTGGGAGTTTCACGAACAACCATCTCTAGGGTTTACAGAGAATGGTCGAAAAAGAAAATATCCAGTGAGCGGCAGTTCTGTGTGTGCAAATGCCTTGTTGATGCCAGAGGAGAATGGCCAGACTGGTTTGATCTGATAGAAAGGCAACAGTAACTCAAATAACCACTTGTTACAACCAAGGAATGGAGAAGAGGATCTCTGAACGCACAACACGTCCATCCTTAAGGCGGATGAGCTACAGCAGCAGAAGACCACACCGACTGCCACTCTTGTCAGCTAAGAAAAGGAAACTGAGGCTACAATTCGCACAAGCTCACCAAAATTTAACATTAGAAGATTGGAAAAACATTGCCTGGTCTGATGAATCCCGATTTCTGCGGCGACATTCAGATAGGGACATAATTTGCCATCAACAGCATGAAAGCATGGATCCATCCTACCTTGTATCAACGGTTCAGGCTGGTTGTGGTGGTGTAATGCTGGGGGGGATATTTTCTTGGCACATTTTGGGCCCTTTAGTACCATATGAGCAACATGTCAACGCCACAGCCTACCTGAGTATTGTTGCTGACCATGTCCATCTCTTTATGACCACAGTGTATCGATCTTCTGATGGCTACTTCCAGCAGGATACTTGCCATGTCATAAAGCTTGAATTATCTCAGACTGATTTCTTGAACATGACAATGAGTTCACTGTACTCAAGTGCCCTGGTGCCCTGGTGGAACAGAAGATTCGCATCATGGATGTGCAGCTGAAAAATCTGCAGCAACTGATCATGTCAATGCTATCATATCATTTAATGCATATTTAATGCTTCCTCCTTTGTCCCTCCAAAATTGAATCCAAACTTTGTAATGGTAGTGTATATTTTCACAATTTACAAAGTTTTTATACAGCTGCGGTCTGGTTAGGCATCGTAGCTCTCCTGGATGATCTAAACGTTTCTGTGTTTTCCAGATTATCTGGGAGCAGGAACGGGTTCCCTTATGGATCAAGCCCTACAAGATCCTGGTCATCTCTTCAGACAGTGGCATGATTGAACCAGTGGTCAATGCTGTCTCCATTCACCAGGTGAAGAAACAGAGTCAGCTTTTATTACTCGATTACTTCCGGCAAGAACATGGCAACTTCAACACAGAGGAATTCCTTACAGCTCAGCGCAACTTTGTTCAGAGCTGCGCAGGATACTGTCTCATCTGCTATCTGCTGCAGGTCAAAGACAGGTGAGAAGAACCACAGGCAGTAAAAGCATGCTTGAACAGAAACTGAATGACTTGGATAAGTTGAAATAAACAACATTGTTTTATCTTGATTTTCAGGCACAACGGAAATATCCTGCTGGACTCTGAAGGCCACATCATTCACATCGATTTTGGCTTCATCCTTTCCAGCTCTCCACGAAACCTGGGCTTCGAGACATCAGCCTTCAAACTAACCAGTGAATTTGTTGATGTAAGCACAGCTATGTTCATGTTGTCTATTTATGGTGTCTTAAAAGTGTTCATATAAAATATAAAAGTGAATCAAATGTGGACTCTGTATAAGATTTAGGCTGAATCCGTCACACACAGCATTCACATTCATATGCCTCTCTGTGAATCAACTTTTAGCTTATGCAAAGCATTGTTGATTTATATCTATGATGCCTGACCGATCACTGACTGGGCATGCACATATTTTGATGGCATTCATACTAGACACCTACAGGTTGTGTAATTAGAGTGGCTTGACGAATCAGGGAACAATATGTAATAGTCCAGAAGACCAGTCAGAACATGACTGTGGATAGCTGTGCCTTCCTTTTCAAAAGACTACATTTCAGTCTGTCTACACTGACATGAATACCAGCATTTTCAAACTAAAACAGGTCTTTCAAAAGTTCAAAATGCTCTGTTTTTTTGTAGCACTAAAAGATTGCACTAGTGTAAAAAAAGACCTTAGCAGATGTGTAATAGCACCCTCTACTGTACAGCAGTGAAAGCATGAATTTCTTAAAGGGATAGTTCACCCAAAAATTCATTTACTCACTATTTACTCTGCCTCTTAAACAGGGGTGGGCAAACTCGATCCTGGAGGGCTGTTTTCCTGCAGCGTTTACCTCCAACTATAATCAGACGCACCTGCCTATAGCTTTCTAGTGATCTTGAAGACATTGCTGAAGCCTGATTTATTATTTCGCCTGGCGCCACTTCGCAGACCTCGGCTGACTGTGCGCACCTCACGAAACAGACAAGGCTTTTATACTTGACGCATTCGCCGTTGTGATATTCTTTAACGACAGGGGGGCAGTCAAAAGAAACCCACCCTCAGACCCACAAGCCAGACAGATAAACAGAGAAGTAGGAAGTTTCTGGAACTAGTTTCTGGAACTTTGATGCATCACTTGCTTTTGTTCATGTCTTGGACAGGTTTGCCTATTACAGTTTATTCTAATATTAATGACAAGAGAACATGGGTTGCTCTACAAATTTATTTTTTATTATGGCAAAACATTCACTTACTAAAAAATACAAATATTTTTTATAGATTTATCCCATTCCACAATTAACACATTACTGTCTGCGTAGTTTCTATCCTCTACTTGTATGCTCAACAGGCTATAATGGTCCAAAATTCCTGACCATTATCACCAATAAAACCTAAACAGGGCATCAGTATATTGTAAATCGATAGGTTCAAATACTCCTTTCCAGTTATCAAAGAAATAATTTGTTCCTTAATTATAGTTTGTAACAATTAAATTGTTTTAAATTCAAATTGTAATATATACATCAGTATAAAACCTATAAATGGTGGAAAAACATATTTCTGTAATTGTGTATCTGGGTCTCCACTTTTGCCATGGCCTCTTTTGGCTTTAACTTAGCTCTCAGGTTTTTCCAAACTTTTTAACAAAAACTTTCTTTCTTTCCCACGGCTGTTGCAATTTCTAGCCAAGAATTATTGTCATCTGGCTCTCCCTATGATCACACATGGACGGATCATAAAGATGTCTGTACAGTTGTACCTGTTTCAAACAAAATCTCTTCAAAGCGTTTCATATTCAGCTCAAATCAAATGCAGCGCTGCACGAACTGTTCGCTCGAGTCTCAAATTTTGTGTGCTCCGCCTGCCAAAATCATGTCACACGCACCCAAAGCGAACCTCCACAAACATCGCGATTACTTCACATTTGCAAGCACTCAAGCAAACTAGCGAACACGTAGAGTGTTAACCAGGCTTTAGGATGTTCAGGTATTTGATTAGTGTTGGAGCAAAACTCTGCTGGACACAGGCCCTTCAGGACCGAGTTTGCCCACCCTTGCTCTTGAAGATTTTCAGAAAAATGCTGAAAACCTGTAACCATTGACTTCCATTGTATTTGTTGTTCCTACTATGGAGGTCAATGTTTTCAGCTTTTTTTCAACATATTAAAGAGCCCATATTATACATTGAAAAGGGTCATATTTTGGTTTTGGGGGTCTCCAACAGCAGGCTGATATGCATGCATGGTCAAAAAACACTTTCATTGTCTTATAATCTGCATTTATTTTTACCTCATTATCCCAGCGACTCCTATATGAATCGTTCAGTGATTCATTTGTTCCAAAACCCCTCCTTCGCCCCATGCTAAACTGCGCTGATTGGACCGATGACTCAGTCTGTTGCGATAGGTCGACAGCGCTCAGCGCGAGAGAATGCCCACCACGGCTGATCAATACTGAAGGAGTCATAGCGTGTGCGTGAGCTAATCTGCCAACACTCGTTTTTATCGGGAGTCGCCCGTATTTCAGACACCTCCCCCCCGAAACTAACCCCCGATTTCCCAGCATATCACTCTAATTCTTAACCAGAAGTAAAAACAGCGACATACATTCAGTATTAGTGCACACAGCGGCAAAACCGCCGCACGTGTGTAGCAGAGCTCATGGTGGCCATAGCAACGACACACAGCAGAGGAACACGAGCTCAAACGCATTTTAATCCGTAAACACAGCGGCACGCGGCGCGTTTACAACGTGCTTTTAGACGCCATATGAGAATACAAGTTAACCAGAGATACTACAAGCGGTTACAAGTTACAAAACACAGTTAAATGCATCATTTACAAGCTAGAGAAAACAATGAGGCGACCGTTTTAATCGCACTTACTCACACTTGCTGGATATCAGACCAGGGAAATGTCCTGGTGCTCCTAATCCTCCGTTGTAAGCACTCCTCGGAGGGGGAACAGCACATGGCTGTGGTATTTCTGCAGAAACTACTAACTCTTCAAAGTCTCATCTCTGGGTTCTCTGCACACTTCCAATCTCCAGCTAAGCACAGTGCTCTTCACTGTGTTGCCAGATGTAGCTGACTTATTTCAGCCTAAACCCTCTCCAAAAGGTTTTACCTGCACAATCAAATTTAAAACCGCCCAATCTGGCAACTTTTTCCGCACCGCTGTTGTTTGTGGGTAGGGCTGGGGATTTCGAATCTGCGCGCGCATAAATGGGCGGGGCTTATGTTTCGTGTTCACGTAATGCCGAAACGGCTAAAGACTCGTTAGCACGGCGACTCGTTTGAGGAACTATGAGTCGACTCTTTTATAGATGAATCAATAGTTTTAAACACTGTGCACTTTCAGATTTAAGCCTTAGCTGGACATTTCACTTCACTTAGAGCTGTGTGACACACAGCATACAAGCTCATTTTCAAAAACCCATAATAGGGGCTCTTTAAGAAACTGAAACAAGAACTATCCCTTCAAGTTCTATCAGTGGCAGGAAACCATTGTTAACGATGAAAAATTCCATCAATATTGAAAGTGTTAATTTCATTTCATTACAGTAATATTAAACATTTCATATTATCAGTTGCTTTAAAACTGATCCATGTTCAAGCAAAGATGTGCAGCACAAGTCAGGGTTTGAGTCTCCCCCTTTCTTTAACTTCAATTCGGTATACACTTTTACACATGAAAAAAACTATTCAGCTATCACCATCCATAACTGTAATCTCTTCATCTCCTGCTTTCAGGTAATGGGAGGTCTGGATGGAGACATGTTCAACTACTACAAGATGCTTATGCTCCAAGGCCTCATCGCTGCCCGTAAGCACATGGAGAAGGTCATCCAGATTGTAGAAATCATGCAGCAAGGTACCGTTCATCTCGACCTTCCCTTTCATTAAACATCTGATGATGATGTTCGCGTAACAGTCCGTGTGTCCTGCAGGTTCTCAGCTCCCCTGCTTCCACGGCTCCAGCACCATCCGCAACCTGAAGGAGCGTTTCCACATGAACCTGACGGAGGAGCAGCTGCAGGTGCTTGTGGAGCAGATGGTGGACGGCTCCATGCGCTCCATCACTACCAAACTGTACGACGGCTTCCAGTATCTGACCAACGGCATCATGTGAGCGAGGACTGGAGCGTTTAAAACTGGAAGAGAGAGAGAGAGAAAGGCTGCACCACTTTAAATACCACTCCCTTAAGCACCCGTTTCTACACCCGTCAGACTGATTAGATCTCTAATGATGGATTATTTTTGTTAGCTTTTTTTACCCTGACTGAAGAGAGCTGTGAAGTTACTGTTTGTCGTCTTTTTCATCAGCCTTTCCTTTCGTTTAAACCCTCCTCTTTTTGCTTCTTCCTCATGTCGTCTTGCAGTACTCTGAATGCCCAGAGTTGAGTTTTATCCAGCTTTCCAGTGCCTCATTTAAACACTAAGCTGCTTTGTGACTTCTGGTTTTACTCTCACCTGTGTACCGACTGACTTCAACACCCCATATTATCATCATCATCATCATCATCTGCTTTCTTTTCTTTTGTTGTTGGTATACCACTAATGCTATATGTACTTTGGATGAATGACATTCAAAAATTCAACAGTGGGACAGGAAACAGGAGATGGTGAATCAAAGCCTGTAAATTGCATTGTAAAGCGAGGGAATCGGGTGGTAAACGCTGCTGCGTTGTTCAGTGTTATGTGAACCGTTTGAGATCTTCAGCTCAGTGCTGCACAATTATGAGACCGTCAAGTCATGAAATGTTCACTCAAAGTGCTCTCATGGTCCCTGCGATGAGCACTTTTGTGCTGTAATGGGGTTAATGAAGCGCTTTTTAATCCAGTATGGATGTGTTAATCGTCAAAACACCAAAGACAGACCAGTGACTGCACCGATCACTTGAGAGTTTTAATCTTCAGCTGAAACGGAAGATAATTAGGACTGAATTAAAAGATCTCGGTCTGTTTTCTAGGTCAAAATAAATGTATAAAGAAACTGTTTTGAGTTTCCAAAGGTCTGGACTGAAATGCGTCGGCCTGAGAGATATGCACACACTATTTATTGCCCCTTTCACACAGATATGTCATATACTTACACTCTCAACTTGTCTTCTGTGGATTTCATTTCGCTTCGTTCAGTGCAAGTTATTGAGTTGTGCTAGATTGTACAGCTAACCTGAACTGTAATGTGCATCTGATCAGCTGACCTCAATCTGAGGTGGGCAGCCATGTTTAATTGTGACTGTGAGCCACTGGAGTTTTTTTATTAACTAAACAGAGAGACGTTGTTTAGAATCTGTTGCACAGGAGAAACGGAAAGGGCTATGAAAAACAAAATCTACACATTAAGTCTTTGTTTTTATTTCCTACACATGTACAGGTATAAAAATCCCTTCCTATTTTTATTATTATTATTATTTTCTTTAATTTCCTAGAAGTTGAGGTGTGTGATGAGCCTCGTCTTATTTCCCTGTGACTTCAGTGCTTCTCTTAATAGTTTTAATTTAGCTTCTTTCAGCAGAAGCCATGATTTCCTTTCTTTTGTTTGCCCTTGCGAGGGCAATTTAGACGATGTGTACGTTTCCAACAGCTTACCTTTTCTCTTTTATACTTCTATGGTTTCAGTGTCAAACTTTCCTTTGAAACTTGTAAAACGGACCAGCTCTTAAGATCATGTGAATAACGTTCCTTGTGAATGTTCCTTTGTATAATAAATTAAATGTTCCCGTTCCACGGCTTGTATATTTCAAGCTTTTTCAGAACCTGTTGTGTGTGAGGTAACATCATAATGCTTACAGAAATCAAAAATATTTAAATTGTACAGGGATTATACGGTCATGGAAAACCTGGAAAAGTCATGGATTTTTGACATGGCATTTTCCAGGCCTGGAAAAGTTTTGGAAAAACCCACAAAGATTTGGAAAAGTCATGAAAAACAGATATCTGTATACTTGAATATAGGTTGGTTATTTCTTTTCTGTCCTTGGCCAATCACATACTCTCACATTCCTAGTGTGGTGTAAGCATAATCTAACTCAATTTTACATAAATATAAATATATTTGAAACTATAAATGAAATATAAATGAAACTAAATAGATTGTTGCGTGTTTTACAATATGCTGTAATAAAGTTGAACATGCATTGTTTTTCTTTTACCACGCATATGCAGACATTGCATGAAACATTTGTCATGAAAAATTATGGAATTTCATTCATTCATTCATTTTCTTTTCGGCTTAGTCCCTTTATTAATCCGGGGTCGCCACAGCGGAATGAACCGCCAACTTATCCAGCATTTGTTTTACGCAGCGGATGCCCTTCCAGCCACAACCCATGTCTGGGAAACACATCCATACATTCTCATTCACACACATACACTATGGACAATTTAGCTTACCCAATTCACCTGTACCGCATGTCTTTGGACTGTGGGGGAAACCGGAGCACCCGGAGGAAACCCACGCAACCACGGGGAGAACATGCAAACTCCACACAGAAATGCCAACTGGCCCAGCCGGGGATCGAACCAGCGACCTTCTTGCTGTGAGGCGAACGTGCTACTCACTACGCCACCGTGGTGCCCCATTGTGGAATTTTAGAAGTAAAAATGTGTATGAACCCTGATAGTGATAAATAATATCATTTAGTTAAATGGGACTAATTATAAATTGTTTCTAAATAAGTTGTCATATTTACTAATTATTAGAACTGGTGACTAAGTGGTTAGCACTGTCACCTCACAGCAAGAAAGCTGCTGGTTTAAGTCTCAGCTAAGCCAGTTGGCATGTTTGTGTGGAGTTTGCATGTTCTCCCCATGATCGTGTGGGTTTCCTCCAGGTGCTCAGGTTTCCCCCACAGTCCAAAGAGATGTGGCATAGGTGAATTGGGTGAACAAAATTGGCCGTAGTGCATGAGTGTTATATTATGAATGAGTGTGTATGGGTGTTTTCAAGTAGGCTACTGGGTTGCAGCTGCAAGGGCATCCGCTGCGTAAAACATATGCCGGAATAGTTGGTGGTAGTTCATTCTGCTGTAGCGACCTCTAAAGTAGAGACTAAGCCGAAGGGGAATTAATGTACTTTATTAGAAATAAGTAGATCTTTACTGCATAATCAAATGTTCTTTAGACAAAGAAGCATTAAAATTGCTAAAGAATAATTAAGAATTTTATATTTCTTGGTTAAACTATCAGCTACTTGTGTTTAATTGAAAAATTAAACATTTGATTTACTAAACCAAGATACCCAAGCAACTGCCTACCAACGACTCAGAACACACTAGCAACAACCAAGCAACACCTTAGCAACCCCTCAGAACACCCTGGCAACCAATTAAAATGTATTCTACCCCATCAATTTGCCACGCAAACTCCACTCACATTTTCTTTAGGAAATGTACAATTCTGGTTAGTTTTGTTATGCAGACTACTAGCATTTCATCTACGTTTAATTACAAATAAAAAGATGCCATGTTTATATTGTTAACTAATAATTTACAACACTATATCAATGTTTTTTAATTTAAGTTAAGAAACCGGCCAGATTTCACAATAAGGTTTCATGAGTTAATGTATTCACTAACATGAACTAAGAATGAGCAATAATTGTGCATCATTTAATCATACTTCAACATTTTCTTATTATTAAAATCTAAACTCATGCTTGTTAACATTAGGCAAATGAGTTAACATGAACAACTTTATTTCCTTTATTGTTAACAAAGATGAATAAACACAGCAAAACGTGAATTGTTTATTCTTCGTTCATCCTTGTGAATACATTAACTCAGTGGTTCTCAAGCTTTTTTTAACCAAGTACCTCAGAAAAAAATGGTCTCTCCAAGTACCACCATAATAACCAGCATGGTATTGAAGTACAGTAGCATAGTAGGCCTAGTAAAGCAGCTACAGCCCTGCACAGTTCAAAAACAAGGCAGATTAGTTCTTCTAATTGAGAATATTATTGTCAGCCACTTAAATAAAAGGTTTAGCCTATTAAAATCAATTCACTGATCACATCGGTGTTATCGTATGCGTCAAAGGATTAAAAGTGTGTTAATTTTTTTTTTACTTTAATTATTCAGAGATTCCTCCGCGTACTACTAGAAGGAAGCTTATGTACCACAGTTTGAGAACCACTGCATTAACTAATACAACCTTATTGTAAAGCGTGACCAATAAATCAATATTTGGTAAAATAACCTTGATTTTTAATCTTATTTTTAGTCTTTTTATTTATTCTTTAATTTGGAAGAAATGTTTCTAGTAATTTTTTTTAAATAAACAAAAAATAGTCTTATATTTTTATTGACATCTGGGAAAGTCTTGGCTCCAAGAAGTAAAGAATGCTGCTCTCTTACAATTTTTCAACAATACAGTTGAAAAATAAAATAAAATGGATGTTAAGCAGTAGATTCTGGGCTTGCCAACATCTTTTTTATTGTTATAGTTTTCAAACTGAGCTGAAACAAAATGGTACATACTCACAATATTAAATGAAGTAATGTCAGCTAATGTACACTATATCAATATACAGCTAACAAGAATAACCGTCAGTAAACATCAGTAGAAGATGAATGGTTTGAGTTCACCATAGAGGCTGGTTTGTAGTGTGCTGTGATTACCTGTTATGCAGGTAAATCCATTCAGGCTCGTGTGGTGGCGCCGTTATGTGCAAGTATCTGCGATTCCTTCCGCAAAAGAAAGAAGGAAAAACTCGGCGATACCTGTCTACACTTGCCGCTGCATGGACAACACCCGTGAAGCCGAATATTTAATCGCCTCACGACACATAAAACGCTACATGCAGACTCTTTTTGGATAAACTATGAAACTGAGAAGGTTGCAGCAGGAATATCAGATGGACGACTAGTTAAATTCTGGAGTTTCGCCTGAAGCCGAAAGAGTTCCTTGAAGAGTTTCACACGGGACTCAAAGTTTGTCAAGGTGTGATACAGGAAGTACGTCTAAGTCATCATGGTGAGTGCTTTTAAAACGTAAAAATAATCTGCTGAACTAATTTGGAAATGGAGTTCATAACCTTTTATGTAACGCAGCTGGCTCTAAATACCAAAATGTTTACAAAGTTATGATTGTTCGATACATAGATGTGACTACAGATACAACATGAAGGCTGCACTTTTGTTGACGACGTATTTAATTATTGACAAAATTGCAAACCATACTTTTCACTAAAATCACTATAGTTTTTGCTAGGAATTTTAAAAATTATGATTAGTCTTTTTTTTGTTGCAAAATAAATCTGATTTTGGTGGAAGGTATGGTTGTTTTACTATTGAAAACAATATATAAAGTAAATAAAAACTGCTGGGTGTTAACAGGTTGAAGTATAATCTACATTTAAAAACTATATTCTGTGTCTTGTCAGGTTTAAGGATCATGGATATCTTTATTAGAAGTCGTGTAGGAATTTTGGACATTTACTTAATGTTATAATTAATATTTACAATTTTTTGCAAATTGAATCACTTATCCAGTTATAATTTTAAAACAGGGTATCTGTGGGGTCTTAAAAAGTTTTAAAATGTCAAATCTCAAAAGCAAAATTTGAGGCAATAAAAAGTCTTAAATCAACGTTTAAGTTAACTTTTAATTACATTTAGTTACATTTTACATTAAGTTACATTTAACTTGGTGAAACCTGCAGAAACTAGATTTTTTTTATCTTAAATGCTCAACAAATTACATTTTAGATCATTATATGTTAACATTTTAGGTACATCAATACGATTTCAATCACAACAGCTTCAGAACTTTTTACAGATTCATTTTTACAGGACCAGCCAGATTATTTGTACAGTTCTTTTAAATAGTAGAAATAATGATATTTAATTTCAAAATCATTATAAGACTGACAATAAAATATTGTATATTTCCGTTTTTAATTTACCATGTGAGCCCAAGTATTCCTCGACATACCGGCTATGCATTACACAAGGAGGAAAGACTCTTGTATTTGTCACAGATTTTAATGCTTAATTCATAATCACCTGACTGAGCATTATAAACGTTTATTGCTGGAGGGTAAGAAGAAATGCCTCGTGCTGTTTTGTTGTGTTGTATTTTTAGACTGCATATGCTTGACGTAATAATACCCTTGTAAAGCTAAACAGCTGCACAAAGACACCTGACTTTCTGTTATTGTCAAATATCAGAACCTTAAACGTTTCATAGAAAAAAAAAATTGGTATATGTAATTTCCTCCTTCCTCTACTAACTCTGAGTTAATCAGTGTTTTCTTATATTTATTAACTGCAGCTAAACACCAGTGTGTTTGTCAAATGCAGCGCAGACCCAGTGCAATGCATTTGAATAATAGTTATTTGACTAAACAGTGCAGCGGCGTTCATTCATTGGTGACCACAGAGATGAGCTCGAACAAATAACTGGTCCTCTTTCTCTTTTGCGCAGGGGAGCAAGGAGAAATATCACTGGCAGACCCAGAATGTGAAGGTCAGTGGTGTGGACGACATGGTCCTCCTGTCCAAGATCACAGAAGACGCCATTACAGACAACCTCAAGAAGAGATACATGGATGACTACATTTTCGTATCCTTATGATTGCAATTATGTCATTTTAGACTTAACGTCCTTCATGTTTTCAGAAAAATGTTCTGCATCCCCTGTTTACTGGCAGCTAGCTCTCTTCAGTCATCTCAACTCTTCACATGGCCGCACACTGAAGCTAAGCAGGGCTGCACCTGGTCAGTACCTGGATGGGAGACCACATGGGAAAGCTGGTTTGCTGCTGGAAGTGGTGTTAGTGAGACCAGCAGGAGGTTCTCAGTAAATTAATGGGGACTCTATACTGCCCACTGAGAGCCGTCTTTTAGATGAGACGTTAAACCGAGGTCCTGACTCCCCATGGTCGTTAAAAATTTCAGGATGTCCTACAAAAAAAAGAGTAGGGGTTTAACCCTGGCATCCTGGCCAAATTTGCCCACTGGCCTCTGTCAATCATGACCCCCTAACCATCCCCATATCATAATTGGCTTCATCACTCTGTGTCCTCTCCACCAATCATATGATGTGCGGTCTGCCGCAATATGGCTGCCATCTCGTCATCTAGGTGGATGTTGTACACTGGTGGTGGATGAGGAGTTCCCCCCATTGTGCGCTTTGAGTGTCCAGAAAAGCGCTATAAAAATGTAATGAATTGTTATTATTAATTGAGGTGTGATGATAATATTAATCATTAATAATAATAATAATAATAATAATAATAGATGTTTGTTGAGCTCACAATCAGAGTATAATGACTTTTCAAGGGATTTTTGACACTTAAGGCTGGAGTAGTAAGGCTGGTAATTCAGCTTTGGCATCACCGAATCAGAAGACAGTTATTTAAAATTACTGTATGATTTCTCTGGTTAATTATTGTTCTGTTTTTGTAGTATTTTTTTTCTAATTAAGTTACCAAAATCTTTTCAGTTTTTAATTGTTTTACACCCCATTTTAATGGGAAAAATTATTTGTAATCAGAACTCTTGTTGGATTATTGAATGATGATAACATTGAGTGTCGTGATGCCACTAAACCGGACAAGCCTTTTGATTACAATTAATTCAACTGAATATAAAGTATTGAAGGTTTATGTTTTATATGTTAATGTTTACATAAAATATGAAATATTAAATAAGTAAAAAAAGACTAGGTAGGCATTGGTGCCAGTGGTGTAGTGGTTAGTGTATCGACACGTGCTCCGCTGTTCATGGCAACCTGAGTTCGATTCCCGCCTCGTGTTCCTATGCTGATCCTTCCCCTCTCTCTGCTCCCCATGCTTTCCTGTCAATACTCTATACTGTCCTGTCCATTAAAGGTGAAAACCCTGAAAAAATAATTATATCATTGTATTCAAGAGTAATATATTTCTGTCAAAATTTAACTTTTATTTTCAGGGTTATCATAAAGATGCTTGAGTTTCCGTTGTGTGCATGATATGATGATAATTTATTATATAGAAAACGATAAGAACTTCTGACTGTTTCATATTCCCAGACACTACTGCAGGTCATGATTTGATTGTGTATAAAGCACTAACTTTGATTTATTCATCCAAAATTAGCATTTTACTACTAATTGTGTTTTATGGCTGCATTCTACATGTTCTCCGTCACAGAAACGATAGAGCCAAGCTGCTTATCTGTTTTGTTGTTTTTGCCATAACTGTGACTCTTCAGACATACATCGGTCCTGTACTGATATCAGTGAACCCTTTTAAACAGCTGCCGTATTTCACAGATCGGGAGATTGAACTGTATCAGGGAGCTGTAAGTATTAAGATCTCTTAATAAGTTATACACTTATAATAAAGTGCCCCAATTATAGTTTATGAAAAGTTCATGTTTTGTTTTAGAGAGTGCCTGCAAGGTCAAAAACACTTTTATTCTTTTAAAATATGCATTTATGTTTAACTTGTTTATCAATGATTCCCATAACTTTTTTTTTTGCGCGATGCAAATTTTGGGTAATGTTCTGATGAATTTTGGGTCTATTTGAAAGAGAACACCCATCACAATTACTGGGTTACAAGTATTAAGTGCTGAGTATTCTATACAGCACTCAAATAATATTTGTTCCGCTTGTTCAAACTGCTAATTCAAAATGAGCTGAATCAAAACATTTCCTGAGTTTTCTGGGGGGACAACCTTTTTTTTTTGTTCAATTCACTTAAATTTGTAAAAAACTTAATTGAGTTAACTTGAGTTGTGTTGGGACAACATAAAGGGATTGTTTTGAGCCCAGCATTTTTTACAGTGAGTGTAGGAACTGACAAGATGGCTTTAATTTCACCTTATCAATTCCAGCCCAACAAAAGGTTGATGCTTCACTGCAGTGGTATTGATATAAAAACAGCCTCAACCTTTGACATTAAAATTGTGTTTTCCCTTACAGTACAGCTTCTTCTCAACATAATGCTATCCCTAGCGCTCTGTTAATGCTCCAGGTTGACATCAATATAAATGGTTTGAGATTCATTTAAAAAATGACTGATTTTAATGACTCTGAGTCGACTCTTTCTTTTCAGAGACAAATATTTTATACATGATGCACTTTTAGGTTTAAAACTTTACGAGATGTTTCAATCACAAAGAGATGTGTTACACAGAGCATGAAAGATAATTGTTTAGAAAATGTGTGATAGGGACACTTTAACTCATTCCTTGCCAGTATTTTTGAGGATTTGAACCTAAATTGACAGCCCTTTTTCAGCTTGGAATATATTGGAGCCTATTTTTTAAAAGGAATATGCAGTGCTCAACATAAGAGTACACCGCTCACAAATCTGTTTTTTATTTATGTTTTCTGTAGAATGCTTTACAATATTATATTTGTGCATATACATTAGATTAGTCAGTAGTGTAGTCAGATCAGGAGCTAATCTAATGAAATAACTTGTGATAATAGTCCAAAAATCAGCACACCCAAATTTATGTTAGGAATAAATGTTAAATAAAAATGTTAAAAAGAGAAAAAAAATCAAGAAAAACTAAAAATATCAATAATTTTGTTGAAAATTTTCAGTTTGTCATTTTTTGCAATATTTTGCTTAAGATGTTCGGTGACTAAAATGCTATTTTAATAAATAAATCTGTTTAATAAATTTGTTTCGTTTAAAAGGGCCAAAATACATTGGCTATATTTACTGAGAAATAGTTAAAAATATTCATTTTCAAAATGGGCTGGACTCATTTATGCTGAGCACTGTAGGACCATATTATATATTAAATAAAGAAACAAGCCTCTGATTTTAATAAAAATGTGATTTATTCTATCATTATATATGTTCATGTTTGTTTGTTTTTTGCTTGAATGTAGATTGGATTAATCAAAAATGACAGAATTTTTGACAAATATATATATATTCAGACTATACATGGGCCAGTATATTTTGACAGTATGTTACTATGATAACTATGGTTTCACGGTATGATGGTATTGTGATTACTGCTCTAAAATATATTCTTTTTAAATTGCTGGGTAAAAAAAAAACACAATTTTGAACACAAAATATTTTATTTTGAGAAACATTTATAATATTTTGTAATAGTAAACATGTCAGGCTAAACAATTCAAATGAATCTTTCACTTCTCCTGTTTCGAAAGTTTCAAAAACACTGATTTCTTTACTATTTAAAGTGGCATCTTTGGATATCTTTTCTGCTGGAAATACTGTTGTCCTTAAACCCATAAATAAAAGATGTTACACATACCTTAGGAACGGTATAGCAGTTATACCTTGAAAACGGTTATCATCCCATGCCAAATTCAGATACTATACCAGGACTTCCCTTACTGTAATATACCTGCAGTAAAACACAGATTACTGTAGCAACTCGTCAACGGCGGGAAGTGTTGTCTCTTAAATGATGGGATATCTTGTCAATGGCAGGGAAAGAGTTAATGTCAGTACATACTGTACTGTACCCCAAACACATGGATACAAAATGTGAATCCGGTTCAGATGAAAAATCATTTCTGCAGGGTAAGTCATTTAAGCATGTCCAGACATACCAGAACAATGCCAGTGCGTGTCCGGTCTTGCCATTGAGCTTCCAGACATCTAGATTTCGATGGCCAAAGCAAAGGAAGTGAATATGCAAAACAGGAGGTGTTTCTGGTTACAGAAAAATGTCACTGCTTCAATTTCATGCAAATGTGACTTTTAATTTTCTAAGACAGTCAGATTGAGTTACATGATGTGTGTGTACAGGCACAGTATGAGAATCCACCCCACATCTACGCTCTGGCTGATAACATGTACCGCAACATGATGATCGACTCAGAGAACCAGTGTGTCATTATCAGGTCAGGAACCGAGGATCATGAGACACCTTTAAAGTATTTGTGTGGCATCAGTGGTGTGATCTGGTTTTATCTGTAATGCAGTGGAGAGAGTGGAGCGGGGAAAACAGTGGCAGCCAAATACATCATGAGCTACATCTCCAAAGTGTCTGGAGGTGGACCCAAAGTTCAGGTGAGCGGATTAAAGGGTTCAAAACTTGGGCTTGAAAATCTCCCTCTGAGATTATGAGGAAACTTTAGCTCTTCTGTGAAATTTATATTATTTTTCATACGTTTCCCAAGCGGTCTTTAGCAGATCAAGGACTTTTTTTTTACAGTACATCCTATTATGTTTCTTTCTTCTGGAGAAAATTGTATTTCTTTTAGTTTGGCTGGAATTAAAACAGTTTTTAACTTTTGTACAACATCTTTTAAAGGTCAATATTATTAGCCCCATTAGGATTTGTTTCCCCGATTGGCCACAGAACAAACCACTAGTGTCCAATAATACTTTAAGCTGAAAACTAGTGTCTTGCAAAAAATGTGTAAAATATTACTTATTACCATCATGGCAAAGACTAAACACATGAGTTATTTGAAATCTTTATATTTAGTGCCCTTAACTACTATGTACTTTCATCAAAAAATAAATACAGCGTACTTGCAATGTTTATAATGTATTGCAGAACATTCCTGGTTCTCTTGAAGTGGGATACGGGTAGGGTTAGCGAAGAGTTTGGTGGTATGGTTAGGTTTAAGGGTGGGTTTAGGTGTAAGGGATGGTCAACAGTGTAATTAAAGATGTAATTACACAAATTAATTATAGATGTACTGGCATGAATGTATTTAATCAATCATAAGTACATTGTAAAGACATGTATTTACACAATAAATACATTGTAACAAATGATTAATTTCACTGTAAGTACATATTAGTTAAGGCCAATTATTATAAAGTTTATTCAAACTATCATGGTTAATAATGTGTTGAGAATCTCTTTATTAAATAGCACTTGGGACAATATTTGAAATATATTTTAAAGTGTGTAAGAAGTCGTAAACATTCTGTTGTCACGATCAGAGGAAGGAGAGGGAGACAGATGTGGAACACAGTATATATTTATTACTGTAACATCTCAGGGTAAACTCAGGTTCAAGTAAAGGCAGTCTTTAGAAAGGGGGAATCCAAACAGAGGCATGTAAGGTTAGTCACTTCCCTGAATGGCTGACGATGAGCAGGACGAGTGGCAGAGCAGATGCGAAGCAGATGCAGAGCACAGGAGGGTATCTAGGAGGGTTCTCTGGAAGGTACGGGTGATCGTGTCCATATGTGTGCAATACTCGACAATGGGCTAGTGACGGAAGGGAGCTTATAAAGGGAGTGCAGAGTGGAAACAGGTGTCAAGCTAATAAACTGGTGATGGTGCACGGCTGGAGGACGGTCTAGGTGAATTAGAGGGTGAGTGCTGGGCTGGGGACGTGACATCTGTAAGATTTTTTAAATTTCTGCAAAACATTGTATTGTCCTACCACAGACTAACTAACTTTAATAAAGTAAGACTTTATTTTGATGGTCCCTGTTAAATGTTTTATTGACTAAAAGTTTAATTGCAACTACATGCCAATTACTTTTCATTTAAGTATTAGTTGACTGCCTGCTTAATATCTGCTGATACTGCTCCTTCAGCAGACATATAACTGACTATAAGAAACTTTGCAAGTACATGTCAACTTGCACCAACACTAATCCTAACCTCAACCTAACAGTCTACTTATAATCTAATAAAAATTACTTGGCATGTAGATGCAATGTTTCCTAAATTCAGCAAAATGTGTTTAAGGGGACCATCAAAAAAAAGTGTTTCCAAACTTTCCAGCTACATTTGACTAACCCTAAACTACAGTTACCTAGTTTATGCTTCGCTAGTAATTAATGAGAGTAAGTTGCAAATATTTACATATTGGCCGTTTCCACCTGAAATTACCATTCATTCAAACGCATTTCTTCTGATGAATTGTGCTTGTATTTGGTTGAGACTTTTCCCTTTATTTCCTCCCACTCTTCATCATTTTCATAGGAGCCCTCAGTGTGATGCACAGCCTTGTTAAATGGTGTATGAGTGAGCAAATTAAAGGATGTTGATGGCAATTACTTCATTCATTCATTTTCCTTCAGCTTAATCCCTATATTTATTTGGGGTCGCCACAGCAGAATTAACCGCCAGTTATTCCAGCGTATGTTTTACGCAACAGATGCCCTTCCAGCCATAACCCAGTGCTGGGAAACACCCATAAACTCTCGCATTCATACACTACGACAAATTTTGTTTACCCAATTTAAGCGCATGTCTTTGGACTGAAACCGGAGCACCCGGGGGAAACCCATGGGAACATGGGGAAAGCATGCAAATTTCAAACAGAAACACTAAATAGCCCAGCCGGGACTTGAACCAGCGACCTTCTTGCTGTGAGGTGACAGTGCTAACCACTGAGCCACCGTGCCGCCCCGATGGCAATTACTTTTTGATTGTAATTCATGCTTTAGCACAGTGCATAAGTCTGAATATTTTGTTTCTGTGTGGATTTTTAACAACCTTGTGTTTTCACAACACATTCCAGAAAGCTCATGCTTGGTCAGTAGGCAGAGAGTAGCTGCTTAAATGTATTCAGCCACATGAGTGTTTACACTTCGAGAGAAATCCAGTCAAATGTTGAAATGGTCTAAAAGTAGACAAGCTCAAAAATACCCCATTTACTCCTGTATTTAGCATTGCCCACTTGTGATTGGACTGATATAAGCGAGATTATTTAAGTTTACGTAATCTTTACAAAATAAATAGTTGTCCTGTAGTCAAGTGTTTGGTCAAACAGGTTTATCTGAGACCAGATTTTTGGATGGTCATTTGAACTCAAACCCTGTGAAATCCAGGGTGTGGTTGATTCTTTTGTAGTATTGGCCACAATCGGTGCTCATTGTATGTGAAATGTGGCACCTTGACAGTTATCTGATGATCTCTTTCTTTGCTCCTCTGCCATTCACCAGATCCAGAAAAAAATGCAACGAACCAGAAACCTAAAAAACCTAAAACTTTATTGCAACAAGCTAAGAGGTGTGCACATTAAATGAAAGTGTTACATGTGGCACTCTTTATCTCTCTGTTACATCATGTTGTTTCTGCTTTCAGCATGTTAAAGACATCATTCTGCAGTCTAACCCGCTGCTGGAGGCTTTTGGGAATGCTAAAACCGTCAGAAACAACAACTCCAGTCGCTTTGTAAGTCTTGATTACTCTTAGATTAATTTATTTACATTTTGTCTGATAATTTGATGTCTTTAAGTCTCAAAAATGCACATTTTTTACTTTAGTTGATTTATTTTTGCTTTCTTTTAGTCGTGTGTATTTGCTTTCACAAAAACAATAATACAGCTTTAATATTTAAAGTCAAAATAAGAATTGTTTAATTTTCATATAAATGTATGTTACACTGAATAATGATGATGGAACATTAATTTAGAATTATGTTTTTATTATTATGTTAAACATGTTGTTTATAATTATTAACATTATTATATCATCACCAATGTTATCTTTAACATTAAAAGACACTTGCATTGATTGTTTTCTATGTGTATAGAATAGAGAACATTTTGCAAGTGTCATCTTTGACCCATAAATAATTAAAAATAAACCTTTAATTGTTCTGTTAATTCTGTATATAAAATAAAAATGGCATATTATGTACACGTATTAATCATTGTAATTCTCTTTTATTTTATTGAAATTTTATTGAGATAATATTTATTATATTTTAAATATTATTATATGTTCAATATCACATAGGCTAGAATAGTTATACTGACACTGTTATACATTTATTCTCATGCACAGCTCTGTGTTCGCCATGAAAGAAAAGCATGTTAAATGCTTGTCGTAATCTTTACTCTAAAATGCGATATGATTATTTAAATGATTTTTCGGTTTCATTTTCACTGTGTGGTTCATTCACCTTGTGCTGCTCCCAAATTATCGCTCTGTGCCATTTTGGAAGTGTCATCTTTGACCCATAAATAATTAAAAATAAACCTTTAATTGTTCTGTTAATTCTGTATATAAAATAAAAATGGCATATTATGTACATGTATTAATCATTGTAATTCTCTTTTATTTATTGAAATTTTATTGAGATAATATTTATTATATTTTAATTATTTTAATCCAAAATAAATCTTAAATGGCCTCTGTGCTGTTTAGTCTCATGAATCAGTGTATCCACGTCTAAGAATGTCATTTGGAGCATTCTGGTCCTCAACATGTCATAGCTTGTTTGCTGCTGCAGGAGGTGGTTGTAGAATTGCAGTCTGTGTATGTATGTAGTTCTGATAGAGCTGCACGATTCTGGCTAAAATGAGTTTTTATCTATTTATTTTTTGAGCTGAAATAGGCATGGGCCGGTATAAGATTCTGACGGTATGATAACCTTGGATAAAAATTTCACGGTATGACGGGATTGTGTTTATTGCTTTAATATATATATTCTTTTTAAATGTCTGGCTAAAAAACAAAACCTTTTTCCCCCATGAACACAATATATTTTATTTTGAGAAACATTTAAAGTATTTTGGGGCAGTAAACATGTCAGGCTAAATAATTTAAGTGAATTATTGACTTCTGCAGTCTTCATTTGTTTCAAAAACACAGATTTCTTTACAATTTACACCTAAAACCTAAAAAACTGTCAATAAAAAATCTTACACATACCTTAGGAACAGTAAGGCAGAAAATTTTGGCGGTATGAAAACCTCGACTTTTCCATACCACGTTATACCTTGAAAACGGTTATCGTCCCATGCCTAGGCTGAAATAAAGATCATGATTTTCTCATGATTGTATAAATGTAAAATAAAGGTTATGAGATATGAGTAGTCTATTATTATTGTTGTTTTTCAAACATATGGTAAAACAGCAATAATTATTTACAGACTTTAAATGTGTCCTGGTCATTAATGCACAGTAAAGTGATGACCTCAGAATACAATTATTCATGATTCTGATGTTGAATTATTATGTTTGCGACATGTGCTTGCAATCTGTCATTGACAACATTATTAGACCATTTTTTTCTACTTGTAAAATCAGACATTTGTATAATCAGATTCCCTCTTGCAATATGTTCAATATCACATAGGCTAGAGTAGTTATACTGACACTGTTATACATTTATTCTTACACCCTCTCTGTGGTAACAGCTCACGTCACGTGTTATTTCGTGGCCGCAAATACGTCATTACATGAAGACAGAAATGACTTTTTTGGGTGAATTATACCTCATAAATACAGTTTGTGACTCTTTCAACACCATTTGGAGGTGTTCGGGTTGCTGAGCAATGTATGTAAAACAACGTGACGACTTGTGCGGACGCCTTTGCTTTTCTCCTGAACTGGTAAATATGATTGGCAGGATCGTAGAAATGCTGGATTAAGATCGACTAGGGGGTCGATTCGAGATTGCGATCTATTTTCTAATAATCGTGCAGCTCTAAGTTCTGATGTACAACATGACAGTAAGTATTGTCACGTTGTATATCAGAAAGGCCATTTTCTTTTCTGCTGCTGTGTTTGCCCACACATGTATGTGATGATGTCGGTGATGTATTTATTTCTCATCTCAGGGAAAATACTTTGAAATTCAGTTCAGCCGGGGAGGAGAACCTGACGGGGGGAAGATCTCTAACTTCCTTCTGGAAAAATCCAGAGTAGTGTCTCAAAACCACGGGGAAAGGAATTTCCATATATACTATCAGGTAAAACTGAGGGCAAACACATTCAATATAAGGTCATTTCAGGATATTATGTGTTAAAGAACTGCCAGGTTGTTGTGTGTCTTTTTAGGGCAGTGTTATTTAATCCAGCTGAGGCCACTTGTGGATTGCATTGAGTCATATCAGTAACTCTTATTACTTGGGTCAGAATTCAAGATTTAAAATTGGATTAAATTGTTGCATGTTGTTAAAATATTGTTAATAATAATAAACTTTGTATATTTTAAAATGAGTTTGTCAAAGCACTGAATACTGTGCAAACAATACAATAAAATAATACAAATTTAACAGGTAAAATCAAGTTTTATAAAATACATCTTCAAGGGAACTTTGAAAGTACCTCTTCTTTATGTATCTGATGTTTCAGCTTTTGAAAGGAGCCACCAAAGAGCAGAGAGAGAATTTAGGCGTCACGACTCCTGATTACTACTTCTATTTAAACCAGTCCGACACCTACACCGTGGAGGATGTCAACGACAAGAAGGAGTTTGAAGACACAATGGTGGGTGTGAAGCGTTGTGTCCTAATTGTGAACGGTCATGACCTAAACAGAAGCACAAATATTATCAATAGGAATCTTAATTTTGGAGTATAAGAAGAAGTAAAAACAACAATTTTGGGTATAGAAATAGAAGTTATAGCTATAGAAAATAAGATCAACTATCAAATATTTAAAATGCTTTTAATGCTGGGTTCAGACTATAAAATCATACAGTACAAGTGTTTTTATAAATGATATACATCATATCATATATGCAGTCCATAGCTAAATGATATAT
>CAIGQQ010032566.1:6961652-6972783 GCA_903798035.1 Danio albolineatus
TATATATATATATATATATATATATATATATATATATATATATATATCAAACTTATAATTTGATGAAATTTAACTAATAAAATAAGACAAAAAAACAAATGTTGTTATAATGTAATGGGCTAACACACAGTGCTCAGCATAATTGAGTACAACATATTTTGAAGATGAATATTTGTATCCATTTCTCAGTGAATATATTTTGGTGCATTTAAACAAAACAGATTTATTAAATGGATATAATTATTAAAATAAGATTTTAGTACCAAAACTTTTTAGAAAAAGAAAGATAATACTTTTAAATTCATGCAAAATATTGAAATATTGAAAAAAACCTACAAAATTGTGTATAAAATTCTGTATATTTTTTTGTTTCTCTTGATTTTAGCTCTTTTTAAAAATTTTATTCGATATTTGTCACTTACATATAAATTTTTGGACCATTATCATAATTTATTTTGTTAAATTAGCTCCAGATTTGGCGTCAGTACTGACTAATCTAATTTCTTCCTTTAGAAAAGATTAATTTAAATGAGATATTTGTGAGGGGTTTACTCATGTATGCTGAGCACTGTATGTCTTTGACCTAAATATATAGATATGTTTTATAATGCTACTATTTAAATATGTGATAATAAAGTATGATAAAGTAATTTTTTCTATATTAAAAAATTGATTTATTTTTTGTTAAAAAAACAAACAAACAAAATGCTTATTCTGTCACACTGACTGAAAATTAAACCGTTGAATGGACACACCATATACAGGTGCATCTCAATAAATTAGAATCTCATGGAAAGGTTGATTAATATTTTTACTAAATCAAATCAAGCAGGGGAACCTTCCTTGCCATGTCTTAGTGTGTTACTGATGGTAACCTTAAAAACGGTGGTCCCAGCTCTCTGTAGTGTGTAGTTCTGGGCTGATTATTTACCAATTTTAGCATCATTGATACCCCACGTGGAGAGATCTTCCGTGGGGCCCCAGTCCGAGCGACATTGACAGTCAACATTAGCCTCTTCCACTTTCTGACAATTGCTCCAGCAGTTGTACTTTTTTCACCAAGCTGCTTGGCAATTGCCCCATAGGATTTTTCCAGCTTTGTGAACGTCTACAATTTTGTCTCGTGTCTTTTGACAGCTCTTTGGTTTTGCCCATGTTGCTACTTAGACTTTTGACTGATTGTGGTGTGCACAGGTGTCTTTATGACAGCTAACGACCTCAAACAGATGCTAATAAATTAGAATCATGAGCAGAGTGTAGCTGGACTATTTAAAAGCAGAATAGCAGGTCTTTGAGGGGCAGAAATCTGGAAAAACAAGTGATCAAATACTTATTAGACACAGTAATTTACAAATAAATTGTTTAAAAAAAAATCATACAATGTGATTTCTGGATTTTTATTTTTAGATTCTGTCTCTAAAAATGTAAATGCACCTATGGTGAAAATTCTAGACCCCTCTATGATTTCTAAGTAGAAGGTATTGAAAAATCACAGGGTGATCAAATACTTATTGACCTCACTGTAGATTTATTACACACAGGTTGTTATACAGTTGAAGTAGAATTATTACCCCCCCGTTTATTTTTTCCCCCAATTTCTGTTTAACAGAGAGATTTTTTTTTTTCAACACATTTCTCAACATAATAGTTTTAATAACTCATTTCTAATCACTGATTTATATTATCTTTGCAATGATGACAGTAAATAATATTTTACTAGATATTTTTAAGACACTTCTATACAGCTTCAAGTGACTTTTAAAGGCTTTACTAGGTTAATTAGGGTAATTAGGGTAATTAGGCAAGTCATTGTATAACGATGGATTTGTTCTGTAAATTATAGCTTAGAGGGGCTAATAATATTGACCTTAAAATGGTTTTTAAAAAATTAAAAACTGCTTTTATTCTAGCCAAAATAAAACAAAAATTACTTTCTCTAGGAGAAAAATTATTATCAGACATACTGAGAAAAATTCCTTGCTCTGTTAAACATCATTTCGAAAATATAAAAAAATAAATAAAATCCAAAGGGGGGCTAATAATTCTGACTTCAACTGTATATCAAGTATTTATTTTGACTGATCACCTCATGCCACATCATATTGCTGAAGTAATTTGTGCAAAAACAGCTCAGACATGTTCATACTGTTCAGTAGTCCGGCATTTCTGTGTTCAAAACCCTTTTTTATTGATCATAAGTAATATTCAAATTTTCTGCAATTCTGGTTTCATTAGCAATCTATATAGGATTTTCACTTTTTAAGTTTATTTCTGAATTAGTAAAAAATGAATCAACTTTTTGATTACATTCCAATTTATTGAGATGCATCAGTGTGTATGCATATAAAAATACAATCAAATATTGATAGCAAAATTTGACTTTTTGTCTTTGACCCAAGTGCATGTAACAAAAATGCTACAAAAAAATATGTCGCTTGATTATTTCCTTACAACAACTGCAGAAAGCTTGATCAATTATAACAGAGTTCTTCGACCCAGCACATTAATAACAAGCTGTTTGGAAAATGGATGCATGAATATTAATATAAAAATATGTATGTGTTTTCAAGAGAGAGCTTCCAGCAAGTAGAGCCACACCGATATTGATTGTCTTCTCAGTGCGAGTAATAAGAGCCCTTGTTTGCAGGTGTCTTATGATGTGAGCGGCTTCTGTGAGAGGAACAGAGACGTGCTGTTCAGTGACATCATCGAGCTCATGCAGAGCAGCGAGTTGTAAGTGGTTATTTGGCTTTTTTTACTGCCTCTTTTTGCCCACGTCAGCAGAATTATGGCTGAAGCTTTTTAAAAGCCCCCAAATGCACTCATGCACTGATGCAGAACATCTGCAGTTCAGCTTTAATTCCTTAATGAAATAATAAATCACATAAATAAATCAGAAAATCAATACGCTGGAGGAGGATGGTAAGTTGTTATCCTTCTTGTAAGAGATCTTCTCTGTGGGGTGTAAGTCAGCTCTATGATTATGTATTTTGTGTGATGGTAAGAGAATAAAGAGTATTAGGGCTTCAGGGATGTTAGAAATTCTTTTTTCTGGTTATCTTCACAGCGCCTTCATTAAAGGTTTGTTCCCAGAGAACATTGAGGCTGAGAAAAGGGGTCGTCCCACCACTGCAGGTGCAAAGATTAAGGTAAAATAATTGATTGACAACACACAAAAAATGCATACTTAGAATGCATACTACAATTTGACACCATAGGCAAAACACTGGGTTTTAATGCATTAGTCAATTTTGAGTTTCTTGTGACAAAATGTGATTCATATCTTTTCTCAATTTTATTTATTTATTTTCCTGCAATCAGACAGACTTGCATACACCAAACTTGCTGTAGGCTGCACAATATATCATTTGAGCATCGATATCGCAATGTGTGCATCCAAAATAGTCACATTTCAAGTTATGCAATGTTAAGTTACTTATCACTAGGCCCACACGTAATCTGCATGTGCAGAAATCCACAGATTTCTATTTATTTACCTGTGTAACTGTGTGTACATTTGAAATGTATTCAGTTTTTAAATGAATTTCAGTAATATTATTGACTAATATAAAAATGTTCATATGATTTATTTACAATACAGTTTGTGAAGTCATATTTTCTGTCTTTTGGTAGATATATTATATGAGAGACTTGCTTTATTTACCAAAGCATTTTTATTTCATATATTAAGTTTTTAGTTATAATACTTCCAAAGTAATTCTGCATAAATCCGCAGATTTTTTTTGCAAAATTCTGCGCAGAAATAGCAAAAAATGTCCACAGATTCTGTCTTGCCCTACTTATTACTTATATGATGAAGACTAAGCAGTGCCATTTTACCGTTGATTATTTAGAATTCTGTTAGACTCTCTCCAGAAAACATGGTTTATTATACTTCAATATTAATTATTAATATTGTTTATTTATTACTGTAGTTCCCCCACAAGTCCAAAGATATTCGGTACAGGTGAATTGGGTAAGCTAAATTGTCCGTAGTGTATGAGAATGTATGGATGTTTCCCAGAGATGTGCTGTGGCTGGAAGGGCATCTGCTGCGTAAAACAAATGCTGCATAAGTTGGCGGATCATCCTGCTGTGGCGACCCCGGATTATTAAACGGACTAAGCCGACAAGAAAATGAATGAATGTATTACTGTAGTTTGATTATTATATGTAATAAATAACATAAATTATATTTCACTCCCCTACAAAATCATCCCAATCAATCTAAAGTAATGACTTTGCAAATAGAGCTATTTAAATCATCTGGTGAAATTTTATTTGTTGCAATGTATATCACAGAAAAAAGTTTCAAAAAAAAATATCGCAATGTAAAATGTTTCCAATATCGTGCAGCCCTACAACAAACGGTTTCATTTTTTTCTTGAAGTAAAAAAAAATCCCTAAAAATATTTTTGACGTTTTTTTTCTGATTTATGGACCTTTTTTTGTTAAACCTTATGAAAATGAATTCAGATTAGTGTATATTTTATTTAATAATGCCTAATGCCAAAATATGCATTATACTGCAATAAAATACATTTCTGTAAACTTGTAATACAAAAAAATTACAATTCCTGATGTAAACAGACAACGGGATGTATGGTCTACTATTAGGTTGTTGTTGTTTTACCCAGAGTCTCATGCTTTAAACTATTTAGTTTAGTGCACTATTTTAGTTTTTAACTTGTGTTATTGACCAGCTTCATTGGCATTCTGTCCCTGGAAAGGGATTTGGGATCATTGTGTATTTATTTATTTATTCATTCTTCCTAAGGTTTATTTGATGCTTTGTTTGTGCCTTATAAGTAAAGTCACCTATCATTCTATAGCTTTTTTTTAAAATGTAGATTGTGTCAAAGTCGCTTTATGGTGATGAACAGGTCAATAATAAACATCAGATATGAAATGTTCATAATTGTGGAATATATTTATGTTAAAGGGTTAGTTCACCTAAAATGAACATTTTGTTTTTAATTACTGACATTCATGTTGTTCCGAACCGTTGAAACCTGTTTCTATTCAGAATCCCAATATATTAGAAATGTAAGATAGTTTAGGTGAAATCTGAGCGCTCCCTCATCCTATATAGAAAGATGGTCTCAGAAAGAATGCTGGTGTACGTAGATGTAGCTATTACAAAACAAATGTTGAAGGACAATCCACATCTTTGATTTTCTACTTTCTTCTTTAACAGAAACAGGCAAATAATCTGGTCCAGACGTTAATGAAATGCACGCCTCATTATATTCGATGCATCAAACCCAATGAATCCAAGAAGTCTCGTGACTGGGAGGAAAGTCGTGTAAAACACCAGGTGGAGTATCTGGGACTGCGAGAGAATATCCGTGTACGCAGAGCCGGCTACGCCTTCAGACGCATCTTCAAAAAATTTCTGAATAGGTAAAATCAGCATTTATCAACCAAGATGCCAAATGTTATAAGGGGATTTCGCTGTTGCTAAATGTGATATAAATAGGGTTCTGCAAAATTTATCGTCTATATATCTACATGTAAGCAAACAAACAAAAAAACAAACACTTTTTTAGGGTGCAAAACAGATTTATTCTTTTTTAATTTTATTAATTCTTCATTTATTCAGTGTTCAGATTTATATTAAGAAAGTTCCTTCAGATTAGTGTATATTCAATTAAATAATGCCTAATTTGCATATTTAAATAAGGCATGTCTTTAAACTTGTTATACAAAATAAAATATTTGCCGTTCTTGATGTAATCAGACAACCGGGATGTATGTTGTTGTTGTTGTTTTTTTAAACCCTTTTCACCCAGGGTCTCTGGCTTTAAAACATAAGCTCTTTTAGTTTTTGATATAAATAAAAATGCATATAAATAGGGTTATGCAATTTTTAGCATCTATATAGCTTTGCAAAGCAATTAACAAAAATATTCACATTTTTAGTGTCCAAAAGTGCTCACTGCGTGATAAAGCCTAGTAAAAGGATGTTAGAGTTTTACTATAATTCAAGTGTTTCATATATATACATTCATATATACTACAATTCATTTTTTTATGCTTATAAGATCAATAATTTTTGCTCCGTATTATCACACAAGCATTACCAAGCAATTCAATTCAATTCATCTTTATTTGTATAGAGCTTTTACAATGTATATTGTGTCAAAGCAGCTTCACATAGAAGATTACAGTGAATTGAAACAGTGTCAGTCCAGTTGTCAGAGTTTAAGTTCAGTTCAGTGGGGTTTAATATTCACTGCTGAGAGTCCGAACACTGAAGAGCAAATCCATCGATGCGCAGCTCCACAAGTCCCAAACCATGCAAGCCAGTGGCGACAGCAGCGAGGAAAAAACTTCACCTATTGGCGAAAGTGAAAAATAAAAAACCTTGAGAGAAACCAGGCTCAGTTGGGCACGACCATTTCATCTATAGCCAAACGTCTTGTGCAGAGCTGCAGTCTAGGCGCCGGGGGCTGGAGAACGCTAGATGTCAGCAAAGACTCCTCTGTCCCTGGAGTCTAAGCACTTGAGCATGATTTTATACAAGTTATATTATACAAGTAATATTGAAGAATACATTTTGAGTTTTTGACAATTTTGTCAGTTATTCTGTTTCTCTGATGAAAACAGATCCAAACAAAGCCAGAGCAGACCATTTGTGTCACAGAGTAGTGTTAATGTAAATGAATCTGTTAAGTAATCCATTCAGAAAGAGTCACTTCTTTTAGTTCTAAACGAATCAGTTATTTTGAATGAGCCATTGAATGAACGAATGATAAGGGTAATCATTTTTTAAAACTGATTTGCTGCCAACTGGCAGTTTTATTATCATATTTGCTTCACCATGACAGCCCTAAAGCAGCCAAGATATCGGCATAAAAAACTCTTGACAAAATATTATTTAAGTTATCAATCACAAAGAATAACCCTTTGACTTTATCGCACATCCCTAATAATCAGCTGTTCTTTTATGCTTTCTCAGATATGCCATCTTGACCAGAGAAACATGGCCTCAGTGGCGTGGAGATGAGAAACAGGGCGTCCTGCACCTTTTAAAATCTGTCAACATGGACTCAGACCAGTACCAGCTGGGCAAAACCAAAATCTTCATCAAGGCTCCAGAATCTGTATGTATTGTTCTTTTAGCATCACAGTTGTGATTAATTGAGGTGTTTTCTTACATATGAAAAATTCAGAAATATGAAAAAAATCACATTTGAAAGCATGTTATCTTGTGTTGCCGTACCAACTCATTTTCTCAGGGGTGGCTCGGTTTATTTTTGTCATGGACAAATTGAGTCACTTTGCAGTTTGGCTACTTAAATGCATTCCTTTGGATTCGTGCTAAAGATTAGAAGTAATTCAGTCATGTTAGGTGAATATTAAGAAATTCTTTGGCTTCTTGTTCAAATGGCTTTTTTTGTATGGTTGTTTTTCCAAAAAAGAAAATGTATTGGTCAAAAACATATGATGGATATGCAAAAATGATTCCATACATTTAATATAATTTACAGAAGACATGAATACTGAAGCATGTTCTCCTTGTGTTCGAGTGGGTTTCCTCCAGGTGCTCCGGTTTCCCCCACAGTGCAAAGACATGCAGTATAGGTGAACTGATAAGCTAATTGGCCGTAGTGTGTGTGTATGAATGCAAGAGTGTGTGGATGCGAAAAACATATGCTGGATAAGTTGGTGGTTCATTCCACTGTGGCGACCCCAGATTAATAAAGGGACTAAGCCCAAAAAGAAAATGAATGAATGAATGAATGAATGAATGAATGAATACGGAAATGTGATTTAGTGTGATGGCAAATTAATATTCCCAAAAAATCTTGTCAGGTATATTTAGAACAAGAATCATTTGATAGCAAATTAAAAAACAATTTAAGATTGCTGTTTAGAGTCAAAATACTAATTAATTGTAATAGTAAATCTTTGACTTTGCTGCACTCTTTCAAATTGAGGTGTTTTTACACCTCAATTTCTGATAATTTAATAGAAAAAATTCATGATCGCACACTGTATTCTATGAAGTACAGGTCAGACCAAGTATGTTTAATTTTTTTAAGAAATGGACTTTATTTTTGCATGTATACACTAAATGACAATGGAAGATAATTAAATCCCTAAATTGACATTTAATTCTCCCAAACATTCGTTCATTCATTCATTTTCCATCGGATTAGTACCTTTATTTATTGGGGGCCCAAGCGGAATGAACCGCTAACTTATCCAGCACATGTTTTAAGCTGTGGGTCCCTTCCAGCCATAACCCAGCACTGGGAAACAACTTTTCACTCTCGCATTCACACACATACATTACAGCCAGTTTAGCTTATTCAATTCACCTACATGTCTTTGGACTGTGGGGGAAACCGGAGCACCCAGAGGAAACCCGCAAGAACATGGGAAGAACATGCAAACTCCACAGAGAAATAGCAACTGACCCAGCCGGGGCTCAAACCAGTGACCTTCTTGCTCTGAGGCAACAGCGCTAACCACTGAGCCACCGTGCCTCCCTTTTTCCTGAACATTATTTGAAAAACGAAAGCAGAGGTTGTTGTTTGATTATGTTTATATGCAAATCGTCTGACTTCTATATATAGAACAGACAGTGTATGTACAACCTATTGTCTTGTGATGCACATCTTAAACTTGCTCATGGTCATTTTGAGGTTGTCTGTACAGTTGATATTCTGAAATGTCAATCTTCAGTTGTTCCTGCTGGAGGAGATGAGGGAAAGAAAATACAATGGATATGCTCGGGTTATTCAGCAAGCCTGGCGCAAACACATTGCTGTACGGAAGTATGTCCGCATGCGAGAGGAAGGTACGATTCAGACCAACTTACTTTGATGCATGCAGAATAAGAAGTTTGATGTCTTTTTTATATATATGTTTACTGATGCATAAAAACAAGTGTCCAAGTCCAAACTCTCTTCTTTTTCATTACCAGTCAATACAATATATGTGGTTCTGGGAATACAATCAAACATGCTTCAAGTGGCTTTGCTTCTGTTCTGATTTCAGCTTCTGACCTCCTGCTGAACAAGAAGGAGAGGCGAAAGAACAGTCTGAACCGTAATTTCGTGGGAGATTACATCGGCACGGACAACCATCCGGAGATTCGGCAGTTCGTGGGTCGAAGGGAGAGAATTGACTTCGCTGATGTGGTGGTCAAATACGATCGCAGATTTAAGGTACGACTCAATAACCCATTTTACAGCTATTATTATCATCTATTATAGATTATTTTTCAAAATATATTTTATTCATTTTTATAATTAATAAGTGGATAATGCTCATATTAGCGCTGTGTGATTAATCAAAATCAAATCACAATCACGATTTGAAGCGTTGCAATTAGCTAATCGCAAGAGTCTACGATATTAAATATATATGTATTATATAATTTTCCCCACCCAGAGCAAATGCGTGACTGTCGTCTGTATGTGACAGTCTTACTAGCCAATTAAGTGAACACACTTTTGTTGTGCCCAATCAGAATTGCACGACCCAACTATGAGGAAAGCCCACAATAAAAACAACTAACAGGAAAGTGCGGACGAGTGGGATGATGGCGTCTGCCACTTCAGAAGCATTAATGGACAAATTCATATCAAAGAAAAACAGCATGTCAATAATCTGGGAATATTTTCGTTTCAAAGTCACAGACACAGACCAAAAACGGATAATTTGTAAGAGCTGTCACAGAATTGTTGCCACAGCACGAGGAAATAAAACAACCAGCACCTAAAAAAGCACCACAGGCGGCTATATGAGGAGTCTCATTCTGTAAAAGTATTGAAATATTGCGAATGACTAGGCCTACACGGAAACTGCGGGCGCAGATTTCCGCAGATTTTTAACCCATCATGTATTTGTCTATGTATTTACTTGTGTAAATTTATGTAAATTTATAATTATTCAGTTTTTAAATTAATTTCAGTAATAATAATGACTAATATAAAATATATTTATATGATTTATTTACAAAACAGTTTGTAAGGTACTATTTAATATATAGATATTTTATACGAGAGGCTTGCTTTGTTTACCAAATAAGTGGATCTAATTGGATTTGCATTGTAAACATTGAATCAAATTTAAAAAATTACTTTTTATTTCATAAATAAATTAAAGTTTTAGTTATGAAACTCCTAAAATCATTCCGCATAAATCCGCAGATTTCTAACAAAAATCTGTGCAGAAATAGCAAGAAATGTCCGTCTGGCCCTACTAATGACACTCAATCTAGTAGCTAGCTACAGCAAAGTACAATATCAGAGTTGTTTGCAGCTGTTACACCACATGAAAAAACATCACGAAGGCACCAGAAGAAAACTAACGCCATAAATCACTACTGTTTGCTCTAGAGAAATTTGTGTTTCATTTGTGAATATTTCTAAACAAATTTGAATAGAAGTTTTTAGTTCCTTTTTTTGTTTAACTAACACTCACTGCAGAAAGAAGCTATGAGATAGAATATTGAGCTAAAGCTTGACTACAAAACTAAATCGCAAATCAAATTAAAATTGCAATATCTGTAGAAAAATCGTACTATCAAAAGAAAATCACAATTAGATATTTTTCCTAAATCGCACAGCCCTAGCTCATATGGTCGAATGCATTGAGACAGACACAAAAGAGCACTGAATCTTAGTGTTGGGGCTAATGCATTACAAGTAACATGAGTTACTCAATCAATTTTTGGTTGTGTATTTTCCTTATTCTCTGTGTACGAGTAGCCATTTGAATCTTTTTTGCTCAAGACTTCCGGTGTCTTTCACGTCCATTCATTTTTAGATGTTAAAAACTGCTTAAGATGCTGCTTGATGTTGCAATCTGATATTTTCTTACTACATTATTCTGCTTTGTCCGTATAGTCATGCAAACACTTGTTTGTAGAGCAAGTAGTTTGATCGTTTTCTGCCGTTTATTATTCCGATTCAGTTGCTAATGGGAGAAATTACTAGGAAGTTCTACAACAATCTCAAAAAACATTGAAGAGTATGGTCAAAATGATTGATGTTTAACACCTTGTGACTAAACAAAGAGCTCAAATTTGAGTGTGCACACCAACACACAAAAATGCCATTTGACACAAAGCATAATTTAAAAAAAAACTTGAACTTGTTTATATATATATATA
>CAIGQQ010032566.1:6977368-6993858 GCA_903798035.1 Danio albolineatus
AAAAAAAACAACTCTGGTATACCATAGGCAACATTTGATGTGAGAAAGCCTTTCATTAATTTGACGTAAAACCAAAACAATACCTGTTCTTGCCCTATAGGATAACTTTGATTCACTTTCTTGATCCACGTAAAATGTTGACTACCAAACACCTGTTTCACCACAGGTCTATCACCAACACAAATAGAGAAACGTCTAATGAATGCAATAAAAGTGGTGTCGGGGTGTATAAGATTAAATGAAAAGATACTTGATTTTTTGTTTAAATGTTTAAATGTATTTATTTTATCTCGTTTAATCCTTAATAACAACAAGAGTAAATACTGTCCTGCACTAAAATACAAAGAACTAAAAACATTTTGGCTAATCCATTACAATTCGGCCACAGCTGAGTCTGTTCACATTGGCGGGTTGGCGGGTGTCAAGCTCTGAGAATAGTTAAAGTTAGCATTTACATTTAGTGAAACAAACTGACGATGTTTAGCAAACAACCAACAAATACTAAAGTCTCTCATTTGGTGCAATCTAACGTGTGTGTTCTTTGTGCGTGTTTAGCTTGCTTTTACATTAATATGCGTAATTTCACTATAGGATATACCATGTTTGTGATTAGCAGTGGTGTGAAGTAACAAATTACAAACACCAAAATGACTGTAATTGAGTAGCTTTTTCTCAGGAACTGTAATTTACTAAGTAGTTTTAAAAATGTGTACTTTTTCTTTCCCTTGAGTACATTTTTACTGCAGTATTGGTACTTTTACTCCACTATTTTCCCTCAACCTGCAGTCAAACTACTTTTTTTCTTGTCTACAGGGATTGGCTGAGTAACAAAATCAGTCCTGTGATTCCTGTCCAATCAAATCACACATAGAAGCTAAATCGCATCATACTGAACTACCTCAAGTCATGGGCGCTTTATAAATACAGCAATGAGGATGAGGAATGTCTACTGTTTGATGACTGAAACGACGTTAAACGATAACTAAATGCAATACAGAATGTTACGTTATCTCTCACACACGCACAGATTGCATGTAAACGCATCAGCCATTCATAGTGTAATACTCTACACTTTTCAGTACTTTTAAAACGGCTACTTTTTACTCATACTTCGAGTAATATTTACAACAGATACTTTACGTGCGTCCCAAATCGCATACTTGTGTACTATTCTACACCATTTTGCAGTATAAATAGTGTAAGTAGTGCGTTCACACTGAAAGCTAAAAATAAAAAGTGCACTTTAGTTACCCGGTTGATGCACTCATTCAACCGGTAAAATGAAGTGTGGTGTGATGGACACTTCACGCACTCAAAGGCCACAGCTTTGCTCACGGAAAGGGCAGAGCTATCAGGCGAACATGTTGGATAACTTTATTTATTTTGGATTGTGAAAGCAAAATTCTCCTACAAGAGCGATTACAGCACCTCCTGATGCGGTTTTACTCATGGCAGGTATTATTTGGTACTTTAGACATTTATTTGACTAATTTGGTAACCATCAAACATCCTCTGGGAAACGGTTTGAATTTCCGCTTAGTATAAAAACCATTAGTGCTCCATTTGGGACAGCACTACATACATATACTATGCTTTTGAGTGTGTAAGTGCATAAGTACATAGTGTATAGTGTGCCATTTGGCACACTATACACTATGTACTCTACTTTTTTTACACTTTTTTACACTTTTTACTCTACTTGCATTACATTTTTGGGCAAGTAATGGTTCTTTTACTTGAGTATGATTTTTCAGTAGTCTTTCCACCACTGTAGATTACTAAAAATGTACTTATTTACTAGAAAATACATCACTTTAGCTAGCATTTAAGCTAATTTGTGTCATTTTCTGTATTGCATATGGATAATTTGTGGATTGGTTGTTGTTGTTTTTTCAGCACACTACAGGATGATATCTTCATATTGCATGAGGATCAGTATGACAGCGTTCTGCAGTCTGTCTTTAAGACTGAATTCCTCAGTCTGCTGTACAAACGATACGAGGAAAAAACAAAGAAAAAGCTCCCGCTGAAGTTCAACAACCTGTAAGCAGTATTTCCTTCACTGTCAAATCGGGTGGCGTATTAAAGGAGGATTATGAGCATCATGTCAGTGTTGTTATTTCTCCTTCCTCTTTCAGACTTGAATTTAAGGTGAAGAAAGGAGGATGGGGTCCCTTTGCATCTGCTGGCTCTCGACAGATCCAGTTTCAGATGGGTCAAGGGGACGATGCCATTCTGAAGCCCAGCAGCAAGATTCTTACTGTCAGTATTGGGGCCGGTCTGCCTAAAAACACAAGTAAGTCGGTGTTGAAATTTCAGTGCTGTATTTGCATTACAGATCTGTAACAAATGCTGCAAGTTACTTTTAAAATGTAATGAATTTCTAATTGCATCATTAAACTTGTATTTATTTTTCTAATTACTATGTCTGAAATTGTATTTAATTATTAAGTAATGTTACTCAAAATCTTTATAAATCTCAACACAAACAATAGAAATTAAACTTTTTTTTAAATTCTTTACATTTAAGCCAAACGTGGCTTTATGAAAATATACTTGAGCTTTTTTATAACTAACATAACATTCTTTAGTTAATAGAATTATGTTAAAAAAAGAAAAGGTATTGGTATGTATCAAACATGAAACGTTTCAGAGTAATGACGCCATATGTCATCCAATATATGGTATTTTATGTACACATTGATTTTTTTTTTTTTCAAACAACACAATTACTCTGCTTCTCTGGATTTCTACAATATTTTCTCATTCAACTCATTTCTGAGTCTGACTTGATTCATTGTTTTTTTTAAGAATGTGTAATCGTCTTGACATGTATTTGTATAAGAAAAAAATACAATTACTCTGCTTCACTGAATTGATTTATACAGAACTGTTGAATATATGTTCTGTATTGAAGGCAAGTACATTATGAGTAACTGTAATTAAATTACTAAAAATGTTTTACGTGTTATAGTGGATAAGGTATTTACAGTCACTAGTTCCTTTAACTCATTACACAGTATGTAACTAGTCACCTTTTAAGCATTTTAAGCACTTCAAACTATTTTGTATTTATCTTTAGAAGTTTGGGATTGGTACAAAGAAAGCCCAAAGTGTACTTCTTCGTTTTTTATTTGTATGTTAATATATGTGCACATTTGAAAGCACAGCTTTCACACTGTCCTTTTTTGATAGTGTGCATGACCGCAGGCAGGCTGTTTAGATGTTACAGCAACAAAAATCTTCCAGAGTTGCAGATATTTATTTTAAATCCATCCAAACATACACTTGCCAGCAGAAGCGTCTGTTGTTTTTGCTGTCTTCAGTAGTTTGTTCCATTTCAGACTGTAAAATCAGAGAAAAATGTGATGTTAGTTTTTGAAATTAATTAAACAGCAATTGTCAGATTTTATTCCACATTTTATTTCAATGGTCGGAAAATATCACCCATAAACTTGTAAATGAACACTTTCCAAACAAACAAAAAGATTATTTGGCATTTGCTGTCAGCCCAAATAAGTTGAAAAATATCAGCTTATCGGCATCCAAAAATCTGGAGTCCGTTCTTCGTACCTCGCTTAAATGATCTACGATAATTTGGCAGATCCTGGATCTTTTGATCTTGATAACTGATCTGTGGCTAATTTGGTTCTTTAAGCAAGATTAAAATGTCTGTATGAACTGATCTGAGATCGCTGCGTGTGTTGTGAAGGACAGATCTATCAATCCTTGAAATCATGATCAGCAATGCAACGATTGGCTGACGGCACAGCAGCCTAATGACATCATCTGATTAATATTCAATTGTTCATCTGAGCAAAATTACATACAATTCATTGAAAACGGTTTGTTAAATATGATACGCAATAGCTTTACACGTGTTGTGAGCTGCAGGCTTTACACTTTCATATGTCAAGAGTATTTAGCAATTTATTTACTTTTACATTTTAGATGGGATTTTCTTTATTATAGTAGCCGTGGCCTATTTTTAAGTTTTTTAATCGGCGTAATGAATATAAATAAATTTTGCATCAAAAAGCATTTTGATATCAGTAAATGTGTCTGCAACTTTTGCAAGGCATCAAATCACCGTCAAATTAGCTGTCAAAACATGTGCATGACTGCATAAATTATTATTCCTTTAAAAAAACAAACAAAAAACATAATTAAAAAACTGTTGAATATTGTGCATGTCTATTATCACACAGAAATTGTAGTAAAGCTGGGTTGGTACCTTTAAAATTGTACACGTTTGTATCCAAAAAGTCATTAATAAATGTTCTCTTTGATCCCCCTGGGGAAAACCACTTTGCTTTTGTACTTTTATTTCGGAGCGCAGATTGCATACGTTTTATTTATATATATTTTTTTAACTAATATGTATATAAACATAAATATTATTAATTATTTTATATTAAATATTATTAATTGTTATACATACTTTTAGTATTACCTCTGCTTAAAATGACCCGATCTAATTCTGTTAATATGAAATGACCCTGCTCCAGAGTAGGTTTGAGCTACCAGAACTAGGCATGGGACGATAACCGTTTTCAAGGTATACCACGGTTTAGAAAAATCAAGGTTTTCATACCGCTAAAATTTTCTGCTACACCGTTCCTAAGGTGTGTGTAGAATTTTTTATTTACTTTTTTTGTTTGTTTTTTAGGTGTAAATTGTAAAGACATCAGTGTTTTTGAAAGAAATGAAGACAACAGAAGTCAATGATTCACTTGAATTATTTAGCCTGACATGTTTACTGCTCCAAAATACTTTACATGTGTGTCAAAATAAAATATATTGTGTTCAAAGATGAAAAAGGTTTTGATTTTTAGCTAGACATTTAAAAAGAATATATTTTAGAGCAGTAAATACAATCCCGTCATACCGTGAAACCGTGATATTTTTATCCAAGGTTATCATACCGTCAGAATCTTATACCGGCCCATGCCTAACCAGAACTGTTGACAACAACTCTCAGACGAGCTTTGAAGAACGAAACGATCCTGGATCGTGTCAAATCGTCAATAAACAAATCCAGCTAATTGAATAATCCACGTATGAAGAACTCAAGATGTCCTGAATACACTACACAAATAATGTTCTGATGATGAATATGTTATGTTAGAATGTTAGATGCATCAAATTCATACTCTTGGATAAATATAAAAAACTGCCCTTAATGAATGTTGCATTTATTTAATGTCTTTATTTAAATTTTTATATTTAATTTTTGAAATGTAATTCATAAGATTGCAAAGCTGAATTTCAGCATCATCACTCATCAGTATCACATGATCCTTTATAAATGATTCTAATATGCTGATCTGGTGCTCATAAAACATAATGTGAGTAAAAAAATGACGTGAAACTGATTTTAAGTATAAATTTAAAGCTCATAAGGACGAGATGTATTTGAAATTATCTTTAAATATCACAATCATCATTTCTACAGGACCCACACGTCGGGATAACCGAAAGAGCAGCTACATGGGCAACCAGAATCGCAATGCAGGACAGTATTCACGGGGTAAGACCACAATTTTACATAATTCCCAGGAGTTGCTTGCTACTAAACTGCTATGATAAATGTTTTAATTGTTTTTATAATTCTCTGTTATTTCAGAAGCTCCTAAGTCTTCTGGTCGAGGCAGAGGGCAGCCGGCTGTCAGACACTCTCTGCTCCGCCAGCAGTCCACTATGGATCAGCCAACCCTTCCCAGACTCCAGGGATCCGTGCGCAGTCAGAGAGAGAGCCAGGTCTACAGTGATATGGGCTTCATGAAGGTTCCTGATCAAGGCGTGGCAGGGTGAGATGTCAGAAAGAGTCTCTGATCATTCTTGCTATTCCATCTCCTCCAAGCCATACTAACTGTATCAAAGAAGCCTGTTCAGCTGGAACTAGTTTACAAAGCTCTTGATGGACGCCAATTGTAAATAATTTAAGATAATTGTTACTGTCAACTAGGGCTGCACGATATTGGAAAAATATGACATAGCCATATTTTGTTTTGCTGCAATATATATTTTTGAATAGTTTGAGTGATTTGAACAGCGCTATGTGGAAAGATTTCATTAATTTAGATCGACTGGGATGATCAGGTCTTTTTCTATGCAGTGCATTTGAATAAATTATAATAAATAACAAGCACAAATACATAAATAAACAGTGCTTCATAGTTTTTCTGTAGGTTAACAGTATTCAAGTACAGAAATTGAATCAAATGTCAAATAATCTGGTCATCATTGTATAAATAACTGACAGATAAAAATATTTATTATCTTTTAATTATTAATAAATAATCTAATCCTGCAATGTGACTATTGCAGATTCACACATCGCAATATTGATGCTCAAACGATATATTGTTCAGCCCTATGTGTCAAATCAGATTATTATCATTTTAATCCATCAAGTGCAAAACTGTAATTATGGACTTTTTGCCATAGTTTAATATATATAGACTTACAAGCCACTTTATTTGGTACACTTGTCCAACTGCTCGTTAACGCAAATTTTGAATCAGACAATCACATGGCAGTAACATGGCAGTAAGTGCATTTAGGCATGTACTGTAGACATCGTCAAGACGATCTGCTGCAGTTCAACCCGAACATCAAAATGGGGAAGAAAGGTGATTTAAGTGACTTTGAACCTGGCATGGTTGTTGGTGCCAGATGGGCTGGTCTGAGTATTCTAGAAACTGCTGATCTACTGGGATTTTCCAGTGAGCTGCAGTTTTGTGGGCGCAAATGTCTCGTTGAGGCCAGAGGTCAGAGGAGAATGGCCAGACTGGTTCAAGCTGATAGAAAGACAACAGTAACTCAAATAACCACTCGTTACAACTGAGGTATGCAGAAGAGCATCTCTGAATGCACAACACGTCCAACCTTGAGGCAGATGGGCTACAGCAGCAGAAGATCACACCAGGTGCCACTGCTGTCAGCTAAGAACAGGAAACTAAGGCTACAATTCGCACAGGTGCACCAATATTGGACAATAGAAGATTGGAAAAACGTTGCCTGGTCTGATGAGTCTCCATTTCTGCTGCGACATTAGAATGAAAGGGTTAGAATTTGGCGTCAACAACATGAACGCATGGTTCCATCCTCCCTTGTATCGACGGTTCAGGCTGCTGGCGGTGGTATAATGGTGTGAGGGATATTTTCTTGGCACACTTTGAGCCCATTTGTATCAATTGAGCATTGTGTCAACACCACAGCTTAGCTGAGTATTGTTGCTGACGATGTCCATCCCTTTATGACCACCCATCTTCTGATGGCTACTTCCAGCAGGATAACATGCCATTTCATAAAGCACGACTCATCTCAGGCTGGATTGTTGAACATGACAATGAGTTCTCTTTACTCAACTGGCCTCCACAGTCACCAGATGTCAGTCCAATAGAGCATCTTTGAGATGTGGTGGAACGGGAGACTCGCATCATGGATGTGTAGCCAACAAATCTGCAGTAACTGCGTGATGCTATCATGTCAATATAAACCAAAATCTCTGAGGAATATTTTCAGTACTTTGTTGAATCTATGCCATGAATAATTAAGGCAGTTCTGAAAGCAAAACGGGGTCCAACCCAGTACTAGCAAGGTGTACCTAATAAAGTGGCCAGTGAGTTTATGCATTCGTGTATATGTGTACGTACGTGTGTGTGTGTGTGTGTGTGTGTGTGTGTGTGTGTATATGTGTGCGTGTGTACTATATATATATATATGAAATTAAATCTATTACAATTTTACCACTCTTTTTTAGTAATCTCAAAAAAGATTTTTGTATTTTTTCTATTAGTTTGGTGTCATGAAAATACATTTTAGATTAGGATTTTTAACTCTTTTATTTTATTTTGGCACTTTGCGGTCTTTTCAAAAGAAATTCTCTGTGTTATCTCTCAGGATGCATCGCAGACGTTCGAAAGAGTACAAGCCCCTTCCAGGATCAGGACGTCCCAAACCCAGTCCCAAACCTGTACCCCGCACCCCACGGTGCAAAGCACTGTACGCTTATGATGCTCAGGACACAGATGAGCTCAGCTTTCAACCAGATGATATCATAGAAATCCTAAGTGAAGGTAATCTATTTTCATAACATTAAAAGTGAACTTCATACTGATTATATTGGGTTATAGAATGCTACACCGCTGTCTGTCTTTTTCAGACCCTTCGGGTTGGTGGCAAGGTCGTCTTCGAGGAAAGGAAGGCATGTTTCCTGGCAACTACGTGGAGAAGATGTAAACTGACATGCTATTGAACAAAATATGATTCCTAGCGGAAATTAGATCAAGAACAAAGCATCAGCTTCATACCAGATCAAATCCCCAGTGCATGGAGGTTTTCTGCAGAAGATACATTTGCAACTCTAATGAAAATGTACTTTTAGACCACCAAACCTATATAAATCAGATGAGCTTTTACGTGATTCATTTTTAATCGAAAGAAATATTATGTAGAAGAAATGTTTTAATGTCGTTTCTAAGTGTTACCCCTAAAAAACACTAGGTTATTTGACATGTCTTGGGAGAACAGAATGAATACATGAACATTTTAATGTACTGTATTTTACTGAAGTTGTATTTTTAAAGATCCAAATTCTACTTTTTGTACCGATATTGTGCCATTGTGTAAATCAGAAAAAAAAGTCAGTTTTCATATACTCAGAAAGAAAAATAAAACATTATTTGTTTAATTTTACATTACAAGTGCTGTTAAGTCAGTTTGCAAGCAACTTTTCTACATGTGTAGTAAAACAGGATGGGAAGGGACCAATTGAAGTGTTTTTAATTATTTGCAGTTACATTGCTGTTGCGAGCTGCTTCCTGGTCCAAAACAATCGAATGTTCATTTGTAATCATTTTACATTTCGGCAAATTGTTACCAATTCCTGTGAATTTTATTTCATTTGTATGTATTTGTTTGATCTAGGAGCTGGTTTCATAAACTGCTCAGACTAGTCTTAAACATGTGTCTTTAAAAAACAAACAAACCAAAAAAACTGGTTCATAACTTTTGATAGTTATTCATTAAAAATGGATATGACTCCATTCTGAATCTGTAATGCAGTGTTAACCCATGGGTTTACTGCTGGTTAGTCTAAATGGCTGTGTGTGAAAATTGATGTTTTTCCTTTCATAAAATCATGTTTTGGACTGAATTTGCACAATGAGGGCTGTATACATTCAATGTATCCTTTCTTGTGAGATGAGGTTGGCTTGTAGGCTAAGTTGCATGTTTATGTTGATAGCAGGAGTTAGTTTAGCCATAACCTGTAAAATGTAGGACAAGTCTTCAAATGTTGGGGGCTTAATTCCTTTGAGCAGTAATATTGTGAATTTTGGAAGAAAAAGGATGAAATATATATATATACACAGTTCAGTTGAGTTGTCTTGTGGAAGTTAGCCAACATGGACTTCAACTGACAAAACTACACAGAACTACATTTACCGTCTGGTCATGTGACGTCAGGACGTAACTCGATGAGATATGTCTACGCTCTCGCAAAGCTCTGGATTCACAACTTGCACACAGTGAAGCGCTGAGATCCTCTACACATTTCGGAGGCACTGAAGGGCATTTTAAAATTCTTTTAGGATATTCCGCTACGTGAAACCCCTCGTGCTCCGTGTAACAATGGAGTCGTATTTACGGAGCTGTCGTGATGTGCTGAAGGTAAGATTGAGCTCGCACTGAGCGTTTAAACACTTACGCGTGGTTTGTTGTCTTCTACCATTTTAGCCACTTATCATGTGGCCAGTGACCAGTCCTTTAGTGTCGAGACATTCAGACACTTGAGTGTGCTTGTCGTATATGATGGATTGGTGTCGTAAATAACAAATGCTTTGTTTGATGTACACTTGATATTGACTTAAGTCATATGGTATGACGCGCGTGCACGGACTCTGGCCGCATGCGCTAATGACTGAGAGACCACTGCGAGAAACCTCATATGTTTATGTTTACGTTTATCATATTTATTATAACTATAAAGGTTTCATTATGAATTTTTTATATTAACTACACCCATAAATGTTATAACAGTTTAACTTTAACTTAATGCAATGCTCTGGTAACTTATGGTGCTAAATAGTAAAATTATATGTAAGTGTAATTATTAATATGCATATTCACACACATATATATAATAAAATTAACGTAAAATCGCATTTATACTGTTATGCATTTTTGCCACACTTGGGCTAAAGGTTTTCGTATTTTTATCTGTGCATAATTGTGTTTTATATATTCTATATACATTTAATTAATTTTGTGCATTTACAGTTTGGAAAAAAAAAAGGAGAAGGCTTGGCAATTCTCATTTTCATATTCATCACTCTTTTTATGCTAAACTAATAATTTCCTCTAAATTTAAAATAAAAGGGTTTTCATTTAGAGAATAAAATGACCATATCGTTCCATGTTTTCAGACACGTTTAGATTCCTTTGCAAACAATAATGAATGTTTTAACTTCAAAAGTAATAAAAGCAGTATAAGGTGGAGTAACCTATTGCTTTTTCAATGACAACAAATGAAAACATTTTTAATCAATTTCCTTTTTCAGCAAAATGTAAATAGACAAATAACTAAAAGTGCTCTAAATGACAATATTTTAATTTGTAATTTGTAAGAAATCTATCAGACCTTTAGAGAATAAAAATAAATATTTCTAGTTTGTCTTCAGCCTAATACATCCAGTACGTCCAGATTCATCCATGTGCGGTCAAAAGTTTTAGAACTGTAAGCTTTAATGTATTTGTTGTTGTTTTTTTCACATGTCTCTTCTGCTCACCAAGCCTGCATTTATTTCATCCAAAGTACAACAAGAAGCGTAAAAATATCAAACATTTTTACTATTTATTTATAAATGTATATAGTATAGTGTAGTATAGTTTTTAGCATCATTACTCCAGTCACATGATGCTTCAGAAATCATACAAATATTCTAAGAATAATATTCTAATATTAATATAAAATTCTTGCTGCTTAACTGTTTTCAGCAGAACAATAAAAAAAATCTAAGATGAATTTATTTCTTTGAATATAATGTTCAGACGGACAGAATTTATTTGAAGTAAAAATTTTTATGACATTGTAACTGTCTGGATCATCACTCATGATACGGTCTCCAAGCTTTTTTCATGAAAAAATTCTAAGTAATTACACCATATTTCATAAATGAGTATCCTATACTGTCATTAACTTCTGTTTCTTAAGCATGCTCAATCATCTTGATGAATGTAATCTTTAGCTGAAAAATAGTTTTATTCTGCAAAATATATTTGTTTATTGAATTTAAAAACTGTTGAATCTAATTACAGTATTTAAGGCAATAATTTAAAATAAATAAATTATTAATTAATAATAAATCAATAATTTAATTGAAAATGAACATATAAATGAAAAGTAGTCCGTTACTTTTACTTTTTTTGGAGAAAAATTGAATCTAATTACAGTTACTAGTTACTTTAATTACACCCAACGCTATTTTACGCTTTATAATTGTGCAGAAGGGGTGACACGATGGCGCAGTAGGTAGCATGATTCCCTCACAGCTAGAAGGTCGCTGGTTCGAGCCTCGGCTGGGTCAGTTGGCATTTCTGTGTGGAGTCTGTATATTCTCCCCGTGTTGGCGTGGGTTTCCTCCGCGGGCTCCGGCTTTCCCCACAGACCAAACCCATGTGGTATAGATTAATTGAATAAACTAAATTGGCCGTAGTGTATGTGTGTGAATGAGTGTGTGGATGTTTCCCAGTACTAGGTTGCAGCTGAAAGGGCTCCGCTGTGTAAAACACATTCTGGATAAGTTGGTGGTTCATTCCGCTGTGGCGGCTTAGAGACTAAGCTGAAGGAAAATGAATGAATATTTGAATAATTGTGCAAATTTGATCACACTTAAGTATATTTTCCCTTGATAAAGTTATAAAATGTAGTCATTCATATGCGTCTTCTGCAGCTCCATAAATGAACAATTTTCTATCCATCCCGTCACTTTGTTTAGTCAATAATAATGGTTCCCACTTTTCTAGTTTTACAGCTTCATGCGCTCACTTTCATGACTCGAGGTGTCTGTATTTGCAGAGACAATAACACCTGCTGCCTGTCCGGCTCATACGATCCTCTCCACATCTGCCCAACAGCAGTGCGTCTCTCAACCCCAAACACTGTTGTTTTAAACCCAAACACTTGCGCTCTCCGACTGCTAGCCACCTAATATCAATCCCAGTGTTTACTTTGAGTCTCTCAGCTCACGGAAGCGAGCGAAGATGGCTTCTTTAACCAATTCAGTCAATGATTAAAGAAAATATACGGTTTCACTTGTGGTTAAAGTGCTTTTTTTCCGCACTGAAGCGTGAGGTTGCAAATATAGAGACACTTTCCACGTTTTTTGGACTGTTTACTCACCATCGCGTGGTCCATTTCACATCACGGTGACTAATAAGCAAGTTCTCAGAATAAGCATGTTTTTTTCCTTCACTTCCCCATCAAACTGAGCATTTTTTGGTGATGTTTATCACATGAGAGAGACGGAGCTTTGCCAAAAAATTCGCCCTAAACAAGCCTGTCCAGGGTCTGTGCCAGCTGTGAGCTCAGTCTGTCTGTGTTGACAGTCTGTCGTTCAGCATTTCAAACAAACCCCAGCTGTTTGCCCAGATCAGAGTACATCATTTAATGCTGACGTCACTGATGGCTGCTGCAGTATTCGGCTGGAGTAATGGAGCAAGCCGAATGCTAATTAACGTCATCATGGGGAGAGATAAAAGGATTTGTTTAATCTAGGGTGATGTATTCAGTGTTATTCTATTAAAAGTGCTCTTCATTTCTCAAGTAGGCTTTAATATAGGCTCTTGGAATCACAAAAAATGTTTACATTTTAAGTAACAAATATAACGCGTCTGTATTTTTTTTACATATGTCTGTATAATAATAATAATAATAATAGTTCATTTTATTTATAAATGACCAAAAACAATTAATAAAATGTTGCCACACATAATTTCAATTACATATAAAGAGTTGCTTATACAAACACGTCTTATATGTAAAATAATATGATAAAAAAATAGTCATAGGAAAGCCTGCTTAAAAAAATGGGTCTTAAGAAGGGATTTAACAGTGCGAAGACTATCACTGTTCCTTAAATCCAAGGGAATCGAGTTCCATAGCCGAGGAGCCGTAGAGCTAAAAGACTTGGCTCCCATTGTGGTAAATTTGTTCATCAAATAACAGTAAAGCATTAATATTTATAAGGATTTTTATTTCAAATGGAAGCCCTTAATTTTTTAGCTTTCTTTTCAGCAATGAATCATCAAGAAGTATACTGTTTGCCACATTCATCATAATAATAAACAATTCTGGTCACATAATTAGTATATATAAGTATATTAGTTTATATAATTAGTATAGGTTTGAACTGTTTTCTGATCTTTATTAACTATTCACATTTGTGGCCAACTTTCTGTAATATAAATAAAATCTGCCTCAGAGAAAAGCATAAGTAAAGCAGCCAAGCCATTGTTTATTAGCTAATATAAAAAATACCAGTAAAATAATAAAAAAGTGGCAACAAGCAAAAATCGGGTATTTTATTTTTCTGCAATAAATATTGCGATATGAATACAGTTTCACAAGATATTTTGAATAGCACTATTTGAGGATTTTCTGAGAAGCCAAACAGTATTCAGGTACTGAAATTTAATAATCACAATGCAAAAAATGCTTTTCTTGCTTTGTTTGGTCTCATTTCTAGTCCAAACATATAAAATTCTTAACTAAAAACAAGACAAAATCTAAGTAAGAATTTTTTTTGTTGCATGAATTGTATATATTCTATATAAATACAGTAATTAAATACAATTTTGTACAACTATTAATCAGACTCAACATTGCATATCTTGCGATGTGACTATTGCGGGTGTGCACATTGCGATTTCGATGCTGATATATTGCCCAAGCACGCATTGGTGGCCATAATAACATCAGCCAATATGTAAAGTTGGCACAATCAGCCTTAAGAAAATAAATTATTGGTTAATAAATAGTTATTTCTGTCAGCCTCTGCTACTGAAAGCATAAGCAAATGCCTCTTTTGGTTTGTTTTTGGCTTCAAATTTAATATTCACATTATTTCTGATATCAGTTCCATAGAAAAGAGATTCAGTTTCATTTTCAGTTTTGCAAAATTTCATTCACAATGAAACTGAAAGAAGTCGATCCATTTCTTTTTTTTTTTTTTAAAGAAATGTCTAAATATAACTGAAGCTTTTGTTGTTGTTGTTGTTGTTGTTGTTGTTGTTGTAATTATTAACTTTCTCTTAACCATGAAGTGGAATCAAAGATTAGGGTTCACATTCCGCTAGACACCAACACACTGTTTTTGTTTTTTTTTGGTTGTTTTTTTGGTTACTTAATGCAACACACAACACCAAAAAGCTTGTGTTTTGTAATGGCAGCAGGAATGTTTTGTGAATACACAAGCTCAAAAACTGATACTCTAAAATACATACTGTGATTATTTTGTGATACTCTATTATTGAGTGAATATTGTTGGTGACATTATTAATAGTTTTGCTGTCCAGCGTCTTTTTGTCACCTCTTCGACTTCCCTTAGAGTTTTACACATAGAAAACAATAATAAACCAACAAATGACATTGCATTGCATGGCACTTACTCAATGTAGATGGAATTACCAAAGAAAATTTTTCTAATATGGGAAATAAACGAAAGAGTTACCCAGAATTCTACATGGTGTATCATCAGCTTCACATTCAGTGCAAAATGTTTATAAAGGTTCTAGAAAATGAGTTTTGTTGTCATTCATCTTATTATCTGTTAAAGGCACACTGGTCACTGTTGAGAAGCAGGAGGTGTTTTATCTCTGGCACATTGTGCCCTCCTCACAGTGGCTGTCAGTGATATAGAGCACTGGCTGATCATACGTTCAGCATTGTTTGTCAGCTCAAGCTCAGTTTGTGGAGCTGCAACTCTTCACAGCCTGTTGGATGCATTTACAGCTTGTCATGTGGTTTACTTGCTGTAAATATTTGTGCATAGATAATTGGACTTAAATTACAAACAGACATTTTAGTTGTGCCTTTGTGTACTTTAAAAATTTCCCTTGTTTGTTTAGAAGGTTTTGTACAATGGGATCACCTGAATCCAAGGCTAAAAGAGACAAATCTTCTCATATTTTGGCACATTTCAGTATCAGCTCCTTTGTCATTGTGTCTGAAATGGTTAATTCAAGGATTTTTGTCTTTACCTTACTATTCTGACACTCAACTCTGCTCTGATTGGTCAGATGGCCTAGTTTGTAGTGATTGATCAAGAGCTTAGTGTGTTCTACATGCGTCATTCAGTACAGTACTATACTGAACGGCACTTCAGTACCGTACTATAATAAACCGGACCGCTCAGTGGAAATGAGCCAAAATATGAATAGTCTTTACATAAATTTCAGGTCTGGAGGACTTCTTCAGCATTTGTAAACACTCATTTACTCACATTCCTTTGCATTGGGTTTGCATTTTGAATTGCATTGGAAGTTTGTTTGCTTTTGCTGTGCTAAAAAGAGCATCTTCTTGAAATTTCCACAGCACAAACCAAACTCTTCCAGGCTTCATCTACAACTACAGTATTTGTGGATAAAAGCTGATGATTTTCAGGCGGCCAGTGAATAAAATGGCCAAATATTATGCAATAATAATTGTTAGGCATGGGCTGATATGAGATTCTGACGGTATGATAACCTTGGATAAAAATATTAAGGTGTTGCAATTACTGATCTAAAATGTTCTTTTTAAATTTATGGGTAAAAAAACCCCTGTTGAACACAATATATTTTATTTTAAGAAATTTTTTTAATATTTTGGAACCGTTGCTTTTGATGTGGAGGGTCCTTTTCTGTTGGAGATACTATTGCCTTGAAAAACTAAATAAAATAGTCATGAAAAACACGTATAAAAAAAAAACTGTTAGGGGAGCAAGGATTAACCGATTTCACTATTACCCACGCTTCAATTCACCGCGGTTAATTGTAAAAGCTTCTCAACACTGCGTTTCTGCACAGAACAAAACTGCAGCAACTAAACAAAGTTATGCCAATTGTGGGCTCTGGGTGAGTTTAAAGTTCCGAGCTTGTACACTGAGGCTAATACCCACGCACACACTGTGGCTGAGGCTATTTACTAAAGGCCGTTCACATATCGTGTATTTTGTGCGTGCTATGGTAATTCCAATTATAGATATATGGATACAATGGAGGCTTGCGGCCTGCGTGCGCATATTGGGAGCAACACGCATGCAGCTAGTTGAAAGAATTCCTCGAACGCATGGCGAGTCACGTAACCAGAAATGGGCCGAGCTTCATATGCACTCAGTATACACATTTCTACTCCAAAGAGAGAGAAAAAAATACAAAATTAAAAAAACCAAACAATTTTTATATATATATATATATATATATATATATATATATATATATAT
>CAIGQQ010032566.1:7000806-7017512 GCA_903798035.1 Danio albolineatus
GTGAGTAGCACGATCGCCTTACAGCAAGAAGGTCGCTGGTTCGAGCCTCGGCTGGGTCAGTTGGCATTTTTGTATGGAGTTTGTTTGCGTGGGTTTCCTCCGGGAAATTATTTACATAGTGTAAATAATTACATTAAAATTATGTGTTCGCGTGGGTTTCCTCCGGGTCCAAAGACATGTTTCCCAGTGATGGGTTGCAGGCAGCTGGAAGGGCATCCGCTGTGTAAAACATGCTGGATAAGTTGGCGGTTCATTCTTCTGTGGCGACCCCAGATGAATAAAGGGACTAAGCCAAAAAGAAAATAAATGAATGATGATATATAGTGGGGCTGCACAGTGGCTCAGTGGTGTTAGCACTGTCACCTCAAAGCAAGAAGGTTGCTGGTTCGAGTCCTGGCTGGGCCAGTTGACAGTTGACAGGAGTTTGCATGTTCTCCCTGTGTTCACATCCGCTTGTTAAGTTGTGACGTATCAGTGACGTATGGAATTCTGTTTCCGGGTCCAAGCCGCTACTCATTTGAATGGAGAAAGTGTTCGTTTATGACCCTTTTTAGTCCTATCACACGTTAAAGTGAATTTTATATGAAATCATGGTGTACACAACAATCACAAAGTTTTAACAATTTATAAAAAATTTAGCACTTTCTGCCCATCGGATTTATATATTGTGATCGTAATTTTCGAATGTATTACATCGCTTTGTAAACGTTTTTTATTACTATTGTGATGAGTCGCCCCATACAGTCTGATAGAGCGCTTGGACCCGGAAGCCCCTTTCGCATGCTGTCACATTCAACAAGCGGATAGGTTTTCTCCCGGTGTTCCGGTTTCCCCCACAGTCCAAAGACATGCGCTGTAGGTGAATTGGATGAACTAAATTGGCCGTAATGTACAAGTCAATGTGTGCATGCGAGAGTGTATGGGTGTTTACAAGTACTGGGTTGCGGCCGGAAGGGCATTCGCTGCATAAAAATTATGCTGGAATTGTTGACGGTTCATTCCGCTGTGGCGACCCCTTATAGAAGAGGGACTAAGCTGAAGAAAAATGAATGAATGAATGAATGAATAATATACAGTTCCACTCTTGAATTTACATACCTCTTGTTAAAATGTTAATCTTGATAGCAAAATATGAGCTTTAAAAATATATTTATATATTATCACTGTCCTGAATAAACTGTTGTATGTCACTGTATAATCAGATTCTTCTTTTAACACTTTGGACATTTGATGCACTGCTATTTTTAAAAGGAAAAACATTCTGTAATGCTCAAGAAGGAAACAAAATGCTTAACTAGCAGGGGCGTCAACTGCTTAATCAGGATATAGTTAATTATTGTTTTAATACATTTCAATATGAAATAGTCACCGTGAGATAATAATACAATGTTAGAATTTTCATTCCCTGTAGAGGTTGTTTATAAACAAAAACCCACCATTTACAAGTTGTGATGAATCATTAAAAATGACTCAGAAAATCTAAAAATTTGTTTAAAAAAAATGTTTTATTGTCAGTTCAATCAAGTACAGTTCTGAACAAGTGTTGACTGCACATGCAGCGTGTAGTCTTGTGTTATTAACATAATTGGAGTTTGAAATTATGTAATACTTACAATGCAAGTCTTGCAAGTGCTAAATAAACATTCAGTGTGAACAAAAGCCATGTGATCTATGGCCGAAGACAAAAGATGTTTGTTTATGCATGTTCGTACCTGTTTGCAAGAAGCATTCGACATGTTTGGTTCAGCGCTGAGTTTCCCAGTTTGCTAATTTTGTTAGGTACATATTGATTATACAGTAGGGAGACAAATCCTCAATGAATTATTAATATTGCATTTTTGTGATTTGTATTAGTGCATCTTTATGACTACCGTAAAGAATCTCACCTAAAACACTCAGTCAGGATTTTTCAGGAAACATTACAAGATCACATGCCGATGTCATGTTTAAAAGAAATGAGTTATGCGTTACGCTCTTGAATCCAGAAAGAGGAAACGTGGATTCTGAGATGCAAGGAGCTGCTGTTGTGGGCACAGACTGTGCTCATGCGCCTGTCCACATGACTCAGTGAATTCCTCATTAATAGCGATTCAGGCACACCCAGACTCACCGCAGGGCAGGGCGAAGCGTCTCACACACCCACTGATCACACCACACATCACCCGCCTGCTCTCTTCACACTGCACCGCACAATAGCTGCACATCATCTGTTCAATCAGATGGCAGAAAGGTATCAGAACTTTCTTTGGTCTTGATACAGGAGACTGGGCACATTAGATAACATGATATAAGCTTAGCATGTTAAATAAATAAATTAAATTAATCTTAGATAATAATTGTGTCTCACAATAGTCTCTTTATATAATTCTTTATAATAAATTATAATTTTTAAAAATAAGATTAATAAATGTTACCCACAGAATTTAAATTTAGTCATTTATTAATGACGTTACTTAAAGAAGCGTCAATTAACATATTACTATTGAACTGTAAAATATAACATAATACAATACAAATTTATAGTATTATTTATTATGAACGATTTACTGATTATTTTTGTTATTATTATTTTTATAATTAAAACAATATAATTTGTATTTATTTATTTTATATATGGTTTTATTTTAATGTTTTAAAGACATGTATTTAAAAAAATCAATAAATAAATGTTTTGAAATTGTATTGTTAAAGGAAAGGTCAATTAACAGCACATAACTGTTAAACTGCACAATATAACAATGCAGTTCATGTAATACTAATTATTATGAAAATATTTGTTTTTGTTATTAAAAAATATAATTTTAAAACATTTATTTATTTATTTATTTCAGCTTTAAATATTTTATCAGAAGTTTTGTTGGTAACAGATTTATTAACCCTCTCATGACAAAATATTTGCTGCAAACTCACTAAAACATTATATATTTATATAATTACAAATCTGCCATCTGATAATCATGCTAAACTTTGATAAAATGGATCTTCATTTGTTAATGATTTTATTGTTGTTATTTTTGGCACCTTGTGATGATTTATTAAATATTTATTCTGAGATGTTAGTTTTATTATTGATGTTGTTCAATAAAAAAACTGATGTTTTTCAGTCATACCTTTACCCATTGTAAAAAAAAAAATGTTGGGTTGCACACAATCTATTTGTGTTGGGGCAACATGAAAGACTTAAATTAACTTATTAATTTTTACAATTCACATAACATTGAACATAAAACTATTAAGTTGTCCTTAAAATCTTAAGAGTTGTGTTGTTCAACTCATTTTAAATAAGTAGTTTGAACAAACAGCAAACATAATTTTTGGAGTGTACTACGCTAAAATTTATGATACATAATGCATTTTAACATCTTTACCAAAATAAAAAAGGTTAATGCTGAATTCAAAAGTTTAAAGAGCAGAATAACAGTATCAGCTTATGGAGAATATGTATCTCCAAATGAGTTTTTGTTTGAAAATGTGTTAAATCGTGAAAGGATTGCAGTGTTTTGGGTTTTTTTAAATAGATAAAGCTGTTTTTAGTAAATGTCAAGTGTTAACAGTTGGCTTGTGTCTCCAGGATTTTCTTCAGAGAAGTGGCCTACAGCAGGACCTGTGCGAGTTCTGCCATAGTCACAACTACAACCTGCTGCTGGCCATGACAATCTCTTTTAAAGACAACAAGGAGCCCTTCAGACAGCTGGCCGTCTACAGCTCCAGCACTGTCTACAGGGAAGAGGTACTCGCTGCACTTTTCTGGACACCGAGCCTTTAAATATTTTTCTCACAACTGCATGTTTGGCCAGGTTAGGAGTTTTTTTTTCCCTTTAAGGGCTCCTGTTATGTTTTTTTTATTTATTAATTAATTAATTTTTTTAAACGTGTTGCCATTTATTGAACATGAAAAAAATCAGCAATGTCCATTTCAAAGGAAGCTATTTTCTGTATCAGTAACCAGTCCCTCCAGTGACTCAATTGTAGTTCAGGGTCTCGTATGTCTCAAAATAAACAGTTGCTACCAAAGTTGCTTGCTGTGCAAAATGTCACATAAAACATTTACGAATAAAGCACATTTACATACAGTGAGTCAAAGCGAACAAACTGTCACATCCTGATGAACATTTGCAGCAAATATCAAAAAGAAAAACAGAATTTGCTTGAGTAGAGGTCACTGTTGGCCCTTTTCCTTATATATTATTTACTCAGTAGATGAAGTCGAATTGGCCAGTGGCTTTTAAAGGCAGAGATCAGTCTTTGGGAGTGCAGCTGCTCAAGACAGTTCTTTAGGTAATTTTATTATAGTGATAATGATAATACCGAAGAACCTCTTTGGTGACAGAATTAAGAATGTAAAGGGAGTTTAGAATGACCAAAACAACATTTCAAATGATGTACAATGTGGTCGGAACTTACAGTCTAGACTTGAGGCTTAGTAACTACTAGATAAGTTGTAACTAATATAGTCTGTAACTTTGTTCTTACACCACTGTTCTTAAGGCAAACTGTAGTTAGTAGGTCGTGAGCTCTCTATAAAGTCATGCATAGTCTCACTGAATGATGTAATATCTAATAAGAAACATCTAAATTGTTAAACTCATTTATAATTCTGCAACTAGTGTATCTATATGTAATTGTCCTGTGAAAATGAAATGACAAATTAAATTTTTATAGCACATTACATTAGTCAGTTACTATAACACTCACTAGCACCACTTCCAACAGCAACCTGGCATTCCATTCCATTTGGTCTCCCATCCAGGTACTGGCCATACTCAGCCCTGCTTAGCTTCAGGAAGTAACCGGTCTTGGGCTGCAGGGTCATATGACTGTGGCTTTGGCAGTGTAAATTGTGGCAAAGCAGCTTAACATAGAAGTTGTAGTAAATTGAAACTGTGTCAGTCCAGTTTTCCGAGTTGAAGTTCAGTGGTGCAACACAAAAATATCTACTTGTGTGTAGCTTAGGGTCCCTTTAAGTCCCAACTAGGCTGCGTTTTGACTTATGCACTGCTGGTGCAACCGGCCCCTTGTGTGTCCGTTAATGCCATCCCATCATGCCTATTTTGTTATCACATGATCTTTTAGAGCAAAATCACATGACCCTTTTTGATGTGTATGCTGTATTTCCACGGTAGTTTATGCAAATTCTTTGTCATCAGATAAAAGCGTTATCCTACTCAGTTGAGTGCAACTTTTTTGCCCATTTTTGATATTTAAGCGAACCTTAAGGGCGTCACACAACGAATGCGCTGCGACATGGCGCGCACATGACAGTTGGAAGTATTGCACACCAGATGCGCACATTTGCACTGTTTCAAGTGAAACTATTCTGATGGCAGAAATATGAACAGTGTCCTGAGTCGTGGCTGAGCGCCGCCGACTTGTGGCGCCGGTATGTGTACCCTAATAGAAACCTATGTTTAAAATTCTGAAATGCGTGGCGGGACACGGTGCATCGCCGAGCGTCGCTTCTAATGTGCGACCCCCTTTAGTGTTTACATTAAGCATTTTTTGTGTGATACTCCAAATTGTGCATAAAAATATTTGGAATTAACTGTAGCTGATTAGGCCCAATTGAGTTGCATTAGTATTGTGTTGTCTTCATGTTTAAGAGATACTGTTTGACAGAGCCCGTGCAGGCTATTTCTTTATTAACTGTTTACATTCATTGACATTAGGGCTGTGCTATTAATCGCAATCGCAAAAAAATAGCGATTTAAGCACATGCAATTTCTAGATTGCAAAGGCAGCAATTTAATCTATTAATTTATTTAGATTTTTGTTCATGTTCTTGTGCGCATGATTTAAATATGTTAACCAATCAGCTGACGTGGCACAACGGGCAATTAAAGCTAAGCTGAGCGGGAGAAAGATGTTTACCAATCAGAGCTCACTCCGCGCACATCAAAGTTGAGTGGGAGAACCAAATAGGTGGTTTTGTTTTACGTTAGTTTTTATTTATTGCTGTGACAGGAATTAAGGTTAGTTCATCTTTATTTTTTCATGTCTATTTTTAAGACAATTTATTAGTTTTGTTGATCAAGCAGTTAGTGCTACTGTGTACAGTATGTGTTTAACTAGATTTGAGGTTAGTTAATCTTCATTTATTTTATGTTGTCTGTTTTAAAGACAATTTTGCTGCAGTTTTATTTATTAAACTGAATACTGTTATTTCATTGTGAAATGTTGTGTTATGCACTTCTTGTGCACTGAATACATTTAGAATGTGTGTGTGTAGCTTGCTTAAAGCAAAAACAGTTGCCAAAATCACAAATAAAATCGCAATTGCAATATTCGTTCCAAAAATCGCAATATGATTATTTTGTCCATATTGCACAGCTCTAATGGACGTATACAGTAGGCAGCAGTATGGGAACTTATATATTGTTATGTGCGTTTGACACAAGTTTGTTTGTGTTTGACAGTTGATCCGTACTTTGGTTGAATAATCACGACATACTGTCTGATAGCCGACTTTACAAATACATTTTATCATTTAGCAGATGCTTTTATCCAATATGTATGAAAAGGGGTGGGGATCACCAACTCATTTGCATTTAAAGAGATACAAAGACACAAAACTGGTTTGTGTTGCTTAAATACCAGAGAGACATTTACCGCATGACACAACAAAGGGCCTGTGAAGACACATTCTGACGACATCTGAGACTTAAAAAAGTGCATTATAACTATAAAACATTCAATTAATTTTGAATTAAAAAAGTGACTTTTTTTAGAAGGATTTAACAGGTATTTAACAAATATATACTATTTTACACTAAATGCTCAATTTTAAGGGAAGTGGACATTTGTTATAACCATTTTGATGTCTTTGTCGATGTGTTTTGCATCATGTCCAGTCTCTTAATGACAAATAATGTAAGCAAATTGCTTGATGTAGACAATTCCTGATCACAGAATACACCTACCCTCTTTTACTTGGAAAAAACATCATTTAAAAGGGACAAGAATCTTAAGCAGCATAACTGTTTTCAACACTGATAAGAAATGCTTCTTGAGCAGCAAATCAGCATATTAAAATAATTGAGTAATGTAAACCTAGCTTTGATATGATATTGTAATGGTTTAATTTAAAACAGTAGTGTATGAGAGGAAACCACATTGATTTTTCAATGATTGAGTTGTTTTAAATGATATCAAATGTTTTTCTTTCCGCAGATGAGTAAAGCATTAGAAAAAGCCAAAAACCCCAGTCTGGACCTTAAGCCATTAGGCAGTCCATATCCAGATGTGAAGGCCTTTATACAGGGTAACACACTGGCGTCCCGCAAGAAGGTCATGCCTATAATCACAGACTTCCTAAAGGAGAAGGAAAGGAGAGAAGCTCAGTGTGTCAACATGGAGGATCTGGACCTGGACGATGATTCCAATCAGGACCAGAGTGACTGTCTGGAGGACATTGGGATTGAGGACGACACTCGGGTTCCTCCAACGCCAATGAACAGTCTGGTGGAGGGCTGTCCCTTAGACAATGGCCTTCCCAAAATCAGCCCTGAGGTTTTGGTGGAGAAAGTCAGCAAGATGGCCAGCATGGAGGACACGTCTCTTGAGGAACAGTGATGAAGATGTCAATCTGGGATTAGAGAAGGAAGCTCCTTCAGCGTCTTCATTTACAGCAGTGGCGTATCAGGGAAATGGCACTGTTTTTGATCTGGTGAACTCATAAAAGGTACGAGACTGTCTCCAAAGACCTTTCTTTTGACCTTCCATTGACCGGTTCATGATGATTCAAACGGAGCATTACATAATTGCATCTTATAAAAGACAATGTTTGGATTTGATATAAATTACTGTAAAAGTAATTATCTTGGTATCGCCAATTCGTTTCCATTTGAACTTATACTGTAGATAAAAAGCTAGCGGATGACAATTAATAGTATGAACGGATATTGTTTAAGAAAAATGTCCATTAGTATGCAGTATGCACCTAATTATAACATGGTAGCTATGTTTACTGTTCTACCCTGTAAAAAAAGATCTGTTAATTAACCGTTTACTGTATTTTGTGATGTGCGTTTTCGATTTGCATTATGGGATCTTGATCTCTGCTGTGTCAACTTTTGATGCTGAAAATTTACTCTAGCTTTAAAAAAAGTGACTTTCATTGACATTTTGAGTCGCATCTGTATGTGCATAACAATCTGTAAAATAGCAGAAAGAAAGTACTGGCAGCTCGTTACCTTGTTTTTGTACTATAAATGACCCACCCATACAATATATCCTTTCAAAATACCTAACATGTCAATAAAAGTCACTTTTTGGTCAGCTTTTAAACATCAGAAGTTGTCAGAGTTGAAATTAAGGTCTCATAATGCAATGCCAAAGTACAAATAACTGGAAAACAATCATGAATCACAAATTACAGGAAGCAGTTAGTTAAGAGATATTTCTTTACTGTGTAATAAGTAAATATTTTCTTTTTATATATATATATATATATTTATATATATATATATATATATATATATATATATATATATATATTAGTTTTCACCGATAGCACCAAGGTTGAAAACATTAAATAATCTTACAAAACCCAAACTTTCGAACAGTGTTGTACATTAAAGTACTACGGCTTATTCCTTAAACTGAAGTGAAAATACTTCAGCTTGTCTACAGATCATTTCTTTGACAAAAATTGTTTTGACTCATCCCTTTATTTATAAAAGTGAATGGAAAATGCATTTACAGTAACTATCTTACAGTATTAGGCTTGCAAGCAGTCCTGAGAGCTTAAAACATAGTTCTTAATGTTTAGCTGGTCATAATTTGAGTTCAGCTATTTGATTGTTGCATATATACATTTATATATAACATACAATTTTTATACATTTTGTTTGTTGTTGGCTACCTTGTTCACGGTGCTGCCTGACTGCGTTTCCAACATAATAAGGTTAAGTCAAAATGATTGTATGCTAATTAACTGCATGTCAAAGATCCGGTCTGTTGATCTTCAACTGATTACAACAATGAAGGGCTTTTCACTCTGCATTTAAAGGCATACTTCATTTAAAAATAATAATAATAATTATTACTCAGCCCCAAGTGGCTCCAATCCTCATGAGTTCAGTTCATAAACACAAAAGATGTTTTAAATAATGTTGGAAAATGGGATCCATTGATATGCATAGTAAAGAAAAAATGAATACCATGGAAGTCAATGGTTAGCGGTTTTCAACATTTTTCAAAATATCTTCTTTTGTTTTAACAGAAAAAAGAGACTCAAACAGGTCTGTGACAAGTGAAGCATGAGTAAATCATGGCCTTTCCCTTTAACTCTGGGATTTTGTCATTCTAACTATTGATTTTAACGACAGAAAAAGCATCAATTGGAGTAAATGAGTCTGTTTCTTTCTGTTCCTCATAGTCCACCGAGTTAAGTATAAGTAAAAGTATAATATGAGGTCGTGCAACGCTAGAATCTTCATATGAATGAGTCACATGCTGCATTAATCCAATGAGAAACACAGACACCTCAAATATGCAAATAAGGCCGTTAAACCAAGATTTGGGTGAATCTACAGTATGGATTCATTGTTAAATTAGATAAGATAAACAAAGTGGACTATTTCTAGTGTGAAAAGCTCTTTTTCGTTGAAAAACCTCTCGATTTTCCAACGATCTTGTAATAGATTGACTGTTGGTTGTTGAAAAGTGAGCGTAACCCCTCTGTGGCCTTCTGCATGTTGTGTTCTAGTCATTCAGATTCGTTTTATCATTAACTACCAAAGACCTCAGTTGTGTTTGTGTGCGAGGCACGTTTAGTGTTTGATCATCTGAGTTTTACACTATAACAGTATTTTGTTGATCTCTGTTATCTTTCATAATTTATTTGATGATTTAGGGTTTGACTTATTAGGGTTGAAAAGCCTTGTTGAAGTTATCATTAAGTGTATTTTTGATTTGTTTTTGACAGTATATTAGCTGTTTTTAATATTATTAACCGCCAAAGTCAATGGAAGAACTTACACCATTCACACATTTGGGGTCAGTAACCTTTTTTTTTTTTGTTAATTTATTCAGCAAGGATGAACACAACTAACCAAAAGTGAAAATAAAGACGTTTTTCACATACATGCTGTTCTTCTGAACTTTTCAAAAAGCATTCAGAAAAATGCATCACACTTTCCGCAGCAAAACTGAAGCAGAAATACTATTTTCTAATAGCTCATTCAATCATTTTCCTTCACCTAAATCTCTTATTTATCAGCAGAATGAACCGCCAACGTATCCAGAATATGTTTTACACAGCGGATGCCCTTCCAGCTGCAACCCATCACTGGAAAACACCCATACACTCTCGTTCTCACACACGCACACATACACACTCATACACTACGGCCAATTTAGTTGATTCAATTCACCTGTACCGCATGTCTTCGACTGCAAGAACATGCAAACTCCACACAGAAATGCCAACTAGTCCAGCGGGAAATACTTGCGACCTTCTTGCTGTAGGGTGACAGTGCTGTCCTATTTTCTAATAATACTACACTGTACAACAGTGATCACTGTTTTAATTTTGAGTTGAATCAAATGGACTTTTCTGGTCTAAAATCAAACAAAAAGTGTTTCACAGGTAGTTAATGTGTCGTGCTCTTTGGATAAGGGATTTGTAAAGATAAACAGCAAAATCATTAATCCAAGGCACTCAAAGTCATTGAAAAAAATGTAATATAATTAAATATATATATATTTTTTGCCTTTTTAATGAGGTCTTTTTATTTTTTCCACTTGCCTTTCGAGTGCCTTGGGCTTATGATTTTGTTGTTTAAATTTTCTCACCTTATATCGATCAAACAGAGTAAAAATATTTAGTGAACAACTTTTCATAACTTTAACAAATTTGTTGAAACCAGATTAACTTCTTCAAATAGTTAAAGCAACATATAAACATTTGCTGTGAAGATGTTTTGTTATATATATTTTTAGTATTAAAAATACTAATACTATTAAAATTTTTTAAAATAATAATCTTAAGCACCAACTAATATAGAATGTTTATCACCAAGGTTGCCATGAATAGCCAATGCTGCTGATGTTGCAGGAATGAATGAATAAATAAAATAACAAAAAAATGAATATAAAGGGCCTCATGGTTGCACTGTGGGTAGCACGATTGCCTCGCAGCAAGAAAGTCACTTGTTTGAGCCTCGGCCGGGTCAGTTGGCATTTCTGTGTGGAGTTTGCATGTTCTGCCAATGTTGGCGTGGGTTTCCTCCGGGTGCTCCGGTTTACCCCACAAGTCCAAAAAACATGAGGTGTAGGTGAGTTGGGTAAGCTAAATTGGCCGTAGTGTATGTGTGTGAATGAGTGTGTGTGGATGTTTCCTAGTGATGGGTTGCAGCTGGAAGAGCATCTGCTGCGTAGAACATGTGCTGGTTCATTCCAATGGGGTGACCCCAGATTAATAAAGAGACTAAGTCGAAAAGAAAATGAAGGAATGAAATATAAAGAGTATATAAAAAATCTAATAAACACCAAATCATATAATTTCTATAATTATTTTTTAGGGGGTTTCACCTTTGTTGATAGGACCGTGGAGATTTTTCAGACAGGAAAGTGTGATGAGCAGAGATAGGGGAAGGAATTAGCAAAAGACCTCCAGCCGGGAGTCGAACTTGGCTCACCGCAAGCACCTGGGTGCTATGTGTCGACACACTGACCAATAGGCTGTCATTTCTGAATAATCATCTTGCACTGAGGACTGCTGTAGTGATGATAAATTCATCTTTGTCACAGAAATCAATTGCATTGGTAACATATATTAAAATCCAGAGCTTTTTTTATTGTAATAAGCAGTGCTTAATTTGTAAAATGCGAGGTCCTGGAACATATTGGGGTAACATAACATGATGGAGAGGGGGGGTTTGGGAAAATTGGGACAATTGGGACAGTGGCGGACAAAAGGAGTAGTGACTGATACACTTGGACCAAAGTGTAGAGCACGAGTGAGTGTCGCGGACGAAAGTGATAAGCAGGGCGTGTGAGGAGGGGGATCAGTAAAATGAGGTGGTTCGGATTTCAGAGGTGCCGGATCTGGCTTGTTATGGCACAAATTAAGCTCCAGCAATAAGTTGTCACAATATAAAATGTTTTAAATGGATTGTTCTAATTAAATGGATGCAGCTTCTGTGAGCATCTAAAACATCAAAAACAATCTTACTGACCCCAAACAGCTTATTAATGTTTTATTAGCAATCAGTCGCATTCATAACTATTCATAAAGCTAAAGATACAATCAAACCATAAATACATTATTTATTATGATGATAGTACAAAAGCTGATTTTACAGGCCTAATTGGATGAGTAATCTATAATGACATCTTATATTGGACAGTTATTTATATGTTTTCATATAGAAGTAAAAAGACGCATTTAGTTATGACTTAATCTGGAAAACATAAGCGAAAGGGTTAACGTGAGATGGTGTGTTTGAGGTGTTGTGATCTGACTGTTCGATTGCTGTCAGCAGAGGATTTTCTGCATGAAGCCTCAGGATAACTAAAGCACACTGTCTAATGCCAATATCAGCATAATGTTGTGTGATTTTCGATGTGTCGATGTGCTGAGCGGGACATTCAGCAGCACAATCTCTCTCTGTCAAGTGTTTTATTGCCAAGGCCCTTCTTATTTTAGGTACTGTTGTCACTTGGTATCAATAATAAATCTGATTGTTCCATATTTGGTTATCTGTTTGAAGTATTTTTTAAAGTAGACTGTGATACTTTGATTTACAGAAGATTCTGTAGTTTATATTTAATAAATGCCTCATGTTGTGAGGCATATTTCGACCGGATTCATTTCCCCAGCATGAACCACGGCAAACTTTGAGCTAGACTTTCTTTTGTAGGGATGAAAGGTATGGTAAGGGAACAATGGGATGACAGGGAAGGGAATTAAGAGGATAAACCATGAACAGGTAGGTAGGTTGATCGCGTGTCCTATGATGAGTGCGGGTACCGTCTCTAATATTTTGGTAAAATGATTGGACCTCCTGATTCAATCTAGGAGTGCAGAGAGGGTTATAGGATTATTAATTGGAAGAGAGGGAGGGAGGGTGGCTTCAAGAGAATGAGAAGAACATTGCTAGAGCTGGTCTGCCTTACGTTTTTAGGCAGTAGGTGATTGGTTAAGGAGACAAAGTGAGGCGTGGTTCTGCTGAAGAACTTTTGTTAACAAGTTAACTTCATTTGAGGGTGTGTTATTAAAAGACTTAATTTATGGTACACAGTGCGGCTATAAAATAATAATAATTAAAAATACTTACCTACTCTCATGGCCGTCTATATCAAAGTTGATATTTAGCCGCACCATGTTGGTGTTTCATAATATCTCATTTTTACGAGGTGGGTTATTATAGCCCAACGCTCAATCCCCAACCTGGAGGACCAGAACATACACTCATTCGCTAAGGACAATTTAGCTTACCCAATTCACCTACTATAATGCACAACTATAATCATAAATCCAGAGAAACCGAGTTTGTCTTTCATAAATTTATACAAGATGTGATCAAACAAATTTTTGAGTAAAACTCTCATGACATCTCTTCTAAATTGAATATACATTTAAAGCATTGTCATTTAAAGCATGAAATTACAATCGTAAAATATCTTAAATTCAGTCGAGTTTTTCGACAACGCATACCAGTGTATTACCTCAGAATAATTAAGAAGGCCATGGTTTTCAATCACAACAAATAAAAGTATTTACTTGTCTTGACCAATTTTCCTTAAACAAAGCTCTAAATGCCATAATTGTTGTTATAAAGTTGAATGAAATGTTGCCAGACATTTAAAGAATACAACTAATTTTGACGTTTCACTCAAACCCATATCTGTAATGGAACCAGAAAAAGTGCTTTGTCATTTCTTAGTGTCATTTAATTTCTCTTTTAATATGTTTTCTCTGTACATAAAATCACTTTTTTTGTAAAACTAATTTGATGCAGCCATCAGAAATGTCAATATCCTTCAAATCTTAAAAAAAGTGACGTTTTTATTGAATACAATTGCCTTTGATCGTTTCTTGTGTACGTTTATGACAGGAAACAAATCGGTTTCTCTGGATTTGTGATTATAATTAACACATTTTAGTTCATTTTGAATTTGTCTTTCATAAATGTATACGAGAAGTGATCAAACTAAATTGAGTAAAACATATTTGTTTGCAAACTACTAATGACATTTCTTCTAAATTAAAAATAAATAAATAAATAAATAAAAGCTAATTTTTATGTTGTATAGAATTTAGTTTTTTTCAGATAAGTTTAAATTCATTTTTAGACAGCCCATACCAATGTATTACCTCAAGAATATTTACAAAAGCCATGGTTTTCAATCACAACAAATACAAATATTTGTTTATCTTGACCAATTTGATGAATATTCCTTAAACAAAAAGCTCTAAATGACAAAATGTTTGTTAGAAAAATATTTAAAAAGCTAAAAAAAGCTATTTAAAATTACATTTAGAATTTTTTTTTTCTTAAAATCACTTTTTTGTAAATCTAATTTGATGCAGCCACTTAAAAACTGTCTGTATCCTTTAAATCACAAAAAAAGTGTCATTTTTTTATTAATTAAATTGTAATAAAACTGTTTGATCATTTCTTGTATGTGTTTTTGATAAGAAAAAAATCTATTTCTCTTGATTTGTGATTATAGGTAACTTATTTGTGTTCATTTTAAATTCGTCTTTCATAAATGTATACAAGAAGTAATCAAACTAAATTGTCTAAAATATTTTAATTGTTCTGCAAACTACTGATGACATTTCTTCTAAAATTTTGTAAAACTTTTGTATACTACTTTGTATACTATTGGTTTTTGTTATTCGGGTGAGTTTATATTCATTTTTAGATCACAACAAATGCAAATATTTGTTTATCTTGACCAATTTAATCATTTTTTTCTTTAAAAAATTGAAATGAAAAGCTGTAAATGACACAATGTTTATTAGAAAGTTGAATGAAATGTTGTCAGTCCTTCATAGATCACAACTAGTTTTGCCGGTTCACTCAAACCCACACCTTATAGATCCAGAAAATCCAATTTTCTTCTCCATAAAACAGAATAAATCTTTCATTTGATGTGAATAAGCTTCTTTGAATAACAACAGAACATTTACTCACCCATATTTTGACATTTTCACAAAAACTATTTAAAAGTAGACATGTAGTATGTTTTCCATGTACCTAACCTACTTGTCTGTAAATCTAATTTGATGCAGCCACCTAAAACTTCTAATTAGAAAAAAAATCACAAAAACCTCCAGGGTATTAGGACCATGAAGTGTTTTGCCTATTTTTGTGTCATCTTCCTCCACCTTCCCAGCCTTCCCTGTGGGGGAGCAGAAGTGCTGCAAGCCACCGAGCCAATGGGAGAAAGACGATTCAGTCAGCAGAAGTCAGAAATGTTGAAAAACCTGTCGTGACAGTCAGGGTGAGTTCCCTAACACACACACACACACACACACACACACAACACGCAAGAGAAGAGTCTGCCAGTGAAACAGCTCAGGTCATGGTCAGCGCTTCACTTCAATCAATGCTTTTCTGATTCACACACTTTCTGCCATGGGGACTTTCTCAGACCAGAGGGAAGCGTACATGCAAAATGGGTAAGTCAAAAGTTTAGCACTGTAACTTGCTAACAGATTTGGAATGATTAGGTAAACCTGCCCGTTTTGGGGTGCTAATGCCTGGGAAAAAGTCATTATTAGATTATAAGAGCTCATACTGTATGTACTGTATATGCACTGGTTGAATCAGATTTATGTAGGAGCTGTTGGTAACGTCTGGTTGTGGTGTTGGACGAACACATGAGAGAAATCCTTCTGCCACTTCTGTATCTGCTTGTTTAGAAAGAGGATTTTAGAAAAAGGAAGTTGCCGTTGAACTGATTTCCTGCACTTTTGTCAATCTTCTTGGCTCATGTTTGAGAGCCGATAACCGCAAAGATATTAACGCTTACATGCCGTACTCTGACAGACAATAATGATTTCACAGCTGCTAAAAGTGCAAATACGCATGATTAAAAATGAGCGGATTTCACAATAAGGGATTTACAGCTGTTATGAGATAAACAACAACAAAAAAAGCTCTTTTGAATGGAAAAGCTTGACAGCCTTCACAACAATAGGGATTTCGCAACTGTTATTATGTACTAAAATGCAAAAAGAAATATAATAATGTCAAAATGATATATAATAATGAAGGTTTCAGAGATGTTATGAGCTGAAAAAATGCTAGTACTGATTTTTACGTTTTGTGAATATTACAATGATAAGGGTTTTACAGGTGTAATGAGCTAAGAATGATAATAGTAAAAATAGGAACATTTTGTTACAGTAATGAGCGTTTCACTGCTGATTTGATTAGAAAATTCTCACAAAAATTACAATAATAAAAAAATTAAAACATTCAGATTTATTTTTGATATTGATATTAATATTATTAAAAATGATAGTGATATTAATGTAATATTGTTGATAATATTTAAATATTTATAAGAACTTTACAGCTGTTAAATCTAATATATATCATCAAAGTTGTCCTAAAACCATTAAACAACACCCATTCTTGCCTTGGGACAATTCTGAAATATATATACACTTTAAAATTATTATTATTATTATTATTATTATTATACAGAGATTTTATTATTATTATACACACACTTTTATATATTTT
>CAIGQQ010032566.1:7025208-7046913 GCA_903798035.1 Danio albolineatus
ATCTATCTATCTATCTATCTATCTATCTATCTATCTATCTATCTATCATGTGACTATACTAATGCTTTTAGCTTGATATGCTTCTCTTGTCTTTAACTGAACTACCAATAGTCAATAAATCAGTAATAATTCTATATAAAACTAAATAGCTAAATATATAAATAATTGTATGTTATTTTATTAGTTTTTTAAATATGTGAAAAATACTCACAGAACCAGTGGATGCTTGTAACAGTAGTAAATAATCTTACTGATTTATTTTGCTGTAATTTTACAAATAAATTGCAATTTTAACGTAATTTAATGTTTTGTTTTGCTGCCAAAATCATTGCATTAGATGAAGGCGACGGACTTGTATTATCAAATATTATCAGTCATAAAAAAAATTAATTTTAAAGGCTAAGTCAGTCTGTCAAGAATTCAATATTTTCCTTAAACAGATCTTGCCTGTTGTATAATTAGAACAACAACAAAAAAATGGAATTTTGTTTGCAAAATATTGGGAAAATGTTGTCCTGGCTGGAAAATAATTCTTAATAATTAGCATTAAAAATGTGAGGTTTACATTTTTTAACTTAACTCTCACAGGCATACTGAAAACAGCAGGACATCAGACTTCATCCCTGATATGGAGCTCCGGGAGGAATGGCAGGATGAGGAGTTTCCCAGGTATTCTAAGCTAACAAATGCATTAAACTTATCAGTCTATGCAAATGGGATTAAATAATGTTGTTTTGGTAGACCACTTCCAGAGGACTCACATAGTCCTGGTGATGAAGAGGAAAGTCCTGGAGCAGAGGGAAAAAAGCCTGGTAAGTACATTTCTCCATTTAGTTACTGGTCAAAATATCAAATTATCTATATATCAGTCAGTCTTTCTATATATTTAGCATTTTACTTTTATATTGTAAAAATGCTGATGATATTTACAAGGCAAAAGGTAACAAGCAAAAAGGTTTTCAGACATTTTTATAGTAATTTTTTAGACAACACAATTAAGATGTTTTAACCTCAGAAGAGCTCATTTTCAATCACAACAAATTATTATTATTATGTTATTCTGGCCAATTGTCAAACAATTCAGTTAGGGATTTTTTCAAAATGATTTAAAGAACAAACAGCATTAATTTCTAATATATTTTTTATGATTTTTTAAAGAATTTATTTATTGTCACTTTTAGTAAGTTTAATGTGGTTACCGATACATTTTTCAAAACTTACTGAATATAAACTATTGGGACGAGACATCACATTTCAGTGTCACTTCAAAATAAATGTACAAAAGTGATTTCATATTATAGTCGACTATAAATCATTGTAAAAATGTATCATAATAAGCAAAACATTTTTTGCTCAGAAAAAAGAAAGCTTTAATATATATTCATTTGTTTTGATGCTTGAAACCCCATTTCAACATAGACCCATATACAGTAAATATATTTCCTTTCTCATTTTTCCTCTAGCCCCTCCCACCAGCCTGGCCCTTACAGGGAATACAGTCAGAAAGAAGCGACTAGTGGCACCGACTCTGAGTCTTACGCTGGATAAAACCTCTACTGACCGGAGCCTGAAATCAGACGAGTTTGAAGCTTCTGCCCTTTCACCTTCTCCTGACGATGACCTAGAGATGGACATTAACCTGGAGGCCTTAGAAACGCCCTCAGACAGCGAGTCCTACAACTTCCCTGAAAGCATGCATGACTTAGAATGGGAAGGTAATAAAGTACATATGAGTTTTGTGGTGAACAATTCATCTATGCAAAAAAAAAAATAGTTTGCCCTTGAAATCTAAGACTGAAATCTTCCTGTTTGTTTTTAGTTAAATTCTCAGATTATGTCTGTCTGAGGTATTGGGCGTGGTTAACATGCTTAGCCACGCCCCTCCAACAGTCAGTTTTGACAACAAACATAAATGGTGAGGAGGAGATGTCTGTTTTCGAAACCCTTTTCCCGATATTTATTTAAAAAAAAAAATTCTTTGTTTATTGGTTTGAATGAGCATACAAACATAAACAAAAAAGAGCAAAGACAATGATACCAGTTAACACAAGTATAGTAACAAAAGTCATGAAAAGAAAATAATATAAAATAAGAAAACCTGAATACAAAAATCATAATAAATGAATAAAGTTCTGCTGTGATTGGGTAAAGTCACACATATTATGAAAATACATCAGAGGTGCTCAGAAAGTCAGAAGTTCATTAGTAGTTTCTATATTTTTTGAAAGACATTCCCGTTGTTTCTTAAGTAATGTGTGTATTCTTCCAATAGCATTGTTTCATTCAGGAGTTGTGTGAACAGTTCAAATGTTGGAGACTTTCGTTGGTTCCAGTTGAGCAAAACGCACTCTTTCGCCCACAAAAGGTTGTCAGAGGGCCCGTGCCCCTGAGTGTTGGTGTGTTGTCCAATGGAGTTTGCTAAGCTTTGGCTGTGAAGTCCTGTACTGCTTTCCAGGAAAATGTTTGCGTTTTGCATTCCCAGAAAATATGCATGATTGATCCTGAATAGGTTTTACATCGGTGACACCTGGATAATATCTTGGGGTATATTTGGCTCAAATAAAGTGGGGTCAGATAATCCTCTGCACACATTTATAATTTTGTTCAGCTATATTGTTATTGGAAAGGGGAATGAGAGTATTCTGGCATATAGTCTCCCGCTGATCCTCATAAAAATTATATTCCAAATCTCTTTGCCACACATTTTTAAGTGATCACAGTGAAGAGTTGTAATAGTCTAATAGTGCAGAATATATCTCAGAGATCTTTCCTTTCTCCGATATTCTGAACGAAATGCCTACTTTACTACATCCAATCAGGTCCCAGTAGAAAAAACAAGCCATGCCCAGTTTTCTCATTTAATATTCTGTTTCGCTAGGAACTGCATCACAAAATAAAAATAAAAAAAATGATAAAAACAGTCGCAGCTTCCGGTTCATGCGCCCTTTTAGATCTTATCAAGATTTATCTTGATAAATTGCTTATTGCTCAAAATATGTATCATTTCCTTGAAGAAACCATTGAATCACTGCTTTACTGATGCCATTGCAGATGATCTTCCACGCATGGGGAAAGCATCGATCAGAAAACCCAGTTTACTAGAGCACGCAGAGATGGGACACTTGGAGTTGGATCAAGTAGACGATTATGGCCGGCGATGGAGACATTTCCATATTGGCGGACAAGACTATCAAGTCAACATGAGTGTTTTGGAGCCGTACCTACAAGTACTCTCACACGGAGGTGAGTTGTAGCTTCAATTTAGCTTAAATTGCAAAAGATTACACACTAAACTTGACCTTCTTTTGTAGGGTATTATGGAGACGGATCGACGGCTATCATCATGTTTACCTCCTGCTACCTTCCAGAAAATACAACAGAACACTATGAGTATGTGATGGAAAACCTGTTCAGGTACAATGAGTTGACACTAATTGGAGGTAGTTTATTTTTGGGGAAACGCACATTTAATGGTTTCTTTGGGTTTAGGTACATCATTGGCACATTGGACTTGATGGTGTCTGAGAATTACATTTTGGTGTATCTGTGTGGAATGGCTCCTCGCAATAAGATGCCTGGCATTAAGTGGCTGCGACAGTGTTACATGTCCATTGACAGAAGGTGAGCTGTGCTAAAGGTCATGATTTATGAGCCTCTTAACACTTTCATGCTTGAAGACAATAAGAAACAAACATTTCTGGGTTTTGAAAATATCTATGGTGAGATTTTATCCTCTAGGATTTGATGTCTGTTATTATATAGTGATATTTCTGGTCGATGTTATAGTTCTAGACCAGTGTGGCCAACAGAAATGATCAGTGGAGAAAGTTTTTAAATGCACAACATGTACGATTTATTCAGTCAAATAATCCCAAAAAATACTAGAAGTGCATATTTTCAGCCTTACTGTGCTTTGTACTACCATGGCATTAACTTTTGAATACCTTAGCTTTTCCATTAAGATGATTTCTGCAGGAGTCCCGTAGAATTAAATAAAGACAACAACTCCCATGATTCCAAACTCAGTCACAGGCTCCTCAGACTACATTTTTATTAGTGCCCTCTTGTGGTGAAAATTACATGCTGTGCCTTTAAATGGAATCAACGAAATAAGATTGTTTAAGTGTAGTTGTATTTTTTGTTGTTGACAAAATTACTTTTGAGAGACAGTCTGTAGAATTTTATTTTATTTGTATTATTTAATTCAATCCAAGCTTTTTGCTGTTGTTAACACTGACACACAGTGTCCACCCACTTTTATAGCTGTACGGTTTCTGTTTTTTATTCAATATTTAATTTAATTTATTGGTAGTAATAATAATAATAATAAATAAATAAAACATTTTGTTTATGTATTTAATTTCATTTGATTTACTGAATTAACATTTGTGAAACTGTTGTGAGCCAAACAAGCCAGCAGCAAAATTAATAACATATAATGCAATGAAGTATATGAAAGTTAGACAAAATGACTGTTCTTGACTGCTTCATTGAGGGAAATGACTGCAATCCCATTTTGAAGGACAGAATCAAATTAAATCGATGAAGGAATAAAAAATAAATAAACAATTTAAAAAAACAGCAAAAAGATCAAATAAAACGTTTTTGGGTGTTTAGAAACAATATATTTAAATCAGTGCTGGGCAAAGATTAACCATGATTAATCATATACAAAATAAAAGATGGTTTTGAGATAATAGATGTGTGTGTGGGTGGCACGGTGGCTCAGTGGTTAGCACTGTCACATCACAGCAAGAAGGTTGCTGGTTCGAGTCCCGACTGGACCAGTTGGTATATCTGTGTAGAGTTTGCATGTTCTTCCCATGTTGGTGTGGGATTCCTCCTGGTGCTCCGGTTTCCCGCACAGTCCAAAGACGTGCACTAGAGGTGAATTGAATAAACTAAATTGGCCATAGTGTATGAGTGTGTGAATGTGAGTGTATGGATGTTTCCCAGTACTGGGTTGCAACTGGAAGGGCATCTGCTGCGTAAAACATATGCTGGAATATTTGGCGGTCCATTCTGCTTTGGCAACCCCTGAAATAGTGACTAATCTGAAGGAAAATGAATGAATATGTGTGGGTATTAAATATACAATATGTTATACACACGCATACATAGAAACTAAATTATACAACTATTTTCTCACATATTAAGATGAATATATAATTAGTATAATATACATATATGTTTTGTTTCTAAATATAAATTGACATTTTCTCAAATATATGCGTGCATGTGTGTATTTATATCTGCATAATAAACATAGACAGTAGTACACACACACACGTTATACATTTAATTATTTGTTTATTTTTATTAATTTTTAAAAATAATTTTAGAATTTCATTTATTCATTCATTTTCTTTTCGGCTTAGTCCCTTTATTAATCCGGGGTCGCCACAGCGGAATGAACCGCCAACTTATCCGGCATTTGTTTTACGCAGCGGATGCCCTTCCAGCTACAACCCATCTCTGGGAAACACATTCATACATTCTCATTCACACCCATACACTATGGACAATTTAGCTTACCCAATTCACCTTTACCGCATGTCTTTGGACTGTGGGGGAAACCGGAGCACCCGGAGGAAACCCACGCAACCACGGGGAGAACATGCAAACTCCACACAGAAATGCCAACTGGCCCAACCGGGACCTGCCCCAACCGGGGATCGAACCAGCGACCTTCTTGCTGTGAGGCGAACGTGCTACTCACGCGCCACCGTGGCGCCCAATTTTAGAATTTAATAATTCTTTTTTTTTTTTGAGAACGATCAAAATAGCAGTCAATAAATTTATAAAATTAGTCCGTTTTTAACTAATTAAGAAAAATACCCAAAGAGAAAACTGTGATTTCGAACTGTAATAATAATGTCACAACAATGTTTTTTATAATAATACACTCAGTCTGCACTGTGTAAATTTCCATCAGTTCCAGAAGAGGGCGTCTTTGTTTAAGCTCTGTGTCTCTCTCCCTTCTCTTTAGTTCCTGTAGGACATGAGAACCACCACCTCTACTCTCTTTCTTAATGCCCCTCGTATGAAATATGATAGGAATGCTGCGGACTTGTTCATAGAGTGCCGTGTTATCAGACATTCCTCAGATAGCCTCTGACCTGCTCTCAGCTGTCATGTTTTTCTGTTGTTCTTGCTATATTTAGACAGTTATAGATTGCGTACTTTAGTGGGGATTAGTTTCTTGAGGTTGATAATAACTCTCCAAGGCCAGCGAGGCTGTTTTTAATAGACGTCACACATACATGGAAAAGTTATCTTTAACAAATTAAAATCACAGTGTGTTTATCTAGTCTTTTTCAAATATGTAAATGATAGCAAAAGCAGTCATTATTATCATTACCTCAAAATAAATCTGGCAGTGAGCAGGATTATTATTATTATTATTATTATTATTATTATGGTGATGGTGATTATTGAGGGACCAATGGAACATCATATTAAACTGAAGTGTATTTTTCTATGGTGTAACTCACATTGAGGTGAAGGCCATTCTCATAAAAGTGTTTGTGTGCTCGGGGAATTCAAGGTCAGCTTATCATGTGAGATCGGTTTGGGAAATGAGGAACTGAAGGAGTGCGGGATGCTCTTGAAAAGCCTGATTTGTCATTCCTGTTTTCTCCATTGCGTCATGCAGTGAAGTTTCCTCTGCAGACAGTCATACGCTGCTGACTCTACAGACAGCAACAGAAAATAACACAAACAAACAGTGTCAGGCCTGACTTCACTGAAGAAAAGAGGAGAAATAACTGACAGGAGTCTGTGTGAACACTGTACCGCTCGATCTACAGGAAAACCCCTGAGATACCGATCTGCTGTTTTAGATATCTTTCAGTGTAATGTACATAAATCTAGAACTGAAATTCTGAGTCGACACTACATTATAATAGGGCACTTCAATTTAATTGTATTTGAAGATATAAAATGTTAAAAATAAAGATATCAAAAAAAATCTAAATCAATATGAAATATTAATCAAATGAGTTGGCGCCACGGTGGCCTAGTGGGTAGCACGTTCACCTCACAGCAAGAAGGTCGCTGGTTCGATCCTCGGCTGGGTCAGTTGGCATTTCTGTGTGGAGTTTGCATGTTCTCCCCGTGGTTGCGTGGGTTTCCTCCGGGTGCTCCGGTTTCCCCCACAGTCCAAAGACATGCGGTACAGGTGAATTGGGTGAGCTAAATTGTCCATAGTGTGTGTTTGTGAGTGAGAGTGTATGGATGTTTCCCAGAGATGGGTTGCAGCTGGAAGGGCATCCGCTGCGTAAAACAAATGCTGGATAAGTTGGTGGTTCATTCCACTGTGGCGACCCCGAATTAATAAAGGGACTCAGCCGAAAAGAAAATGAATGAATGAATCAAATGAGTCAGTTTGAGAGATTGTGTGGTGTCAGCTCCTTTGTACAAACTATGTTTTTGTTTACATCGAAGCACAATATTCATTTGGGATCGTTCCTAAATGTTTAAAGATATAGTAAGATATATCCCTAATGTTTAAAGATTGTTATATTTAATTTCTAATGATAAATGCTTGAAGTTAGCATGTTCTCCCTGTGTTCACGTGGGTTTTCTCCGGGGTGCTCCGGTTTCCTCCACAGTCCAATGACATGCGCTATAGGTGAATTGAATAAACTAAATTATCCATAGTGTATGAGTGCGTGAGTGTGTGGGTGTTGCAGCTGGAAGGGCATCCGCTGCGTAAAACAGATGCTGGAATAGTTGGTGGTTGATTCTGCTGTGGCGACCTCTGAAATAGAGACTAAGCCGAAAAAAAATGAATGATTTATGCTAAGAATTAATAAACAAATTAATTATTAATTATTTCCTTAGTCCCTTATTCAACAGGGGTCGCCACAGCGGACTGAACCACCAACTATTCCAGCATATGTTTTCCACAGCAGACTCATTCTAAATTAATTAATTCAAATGAATAAATACTGTAACTAGTGTTGCAATAACAGAATGTGAATTGAATTATAGGAAAATAACATTTCAAATGTGGCGTCACAGTGGCGCAGTGGGTAGCCTGATCGCCTCACAACAAGAAGGTCGCTGGTTCGAGCCTCGGCTGGGTCAGTTGGCATTTTTGTGAGTTTGCATCTTCTCCCCATGTTCGTGTGGGTTTCCTCCGGGTGCTCCGGTTTCCCCCACAAGTCCAAAGACGTGGTGTAGGTGAATCGGGTAGCTAAATTGTCTGTAGTGTATGTGTGTGAATGAGAGTGTATGGATTTTTTCCCAGTGATGGGTTGCTGCTGGAAAGGCATCCGCTGCATAAAACATATAACTGGATAAGTTGATGGTTCATTCCGCTGTGGTGACCCCAGATTAATAAAGGGACTAAGCTGATATGAAAATGAATGAACATTTCAAATGTGTACTTTATCAGCCAGTTGCAAAGGAATTATTTTTGTTCATTTACTATATAAAGCTACTTTTTTTCTCTTAAATATTAAGGGGGATAAGAATATTGGTCTTAGTAGTTTTCTTCAGAAGGAAAATATAATAGGAAATATTGTAAAAATGTATTTTACTCTGTTAAACATCACTTTATTGACTGTTTATTACTTACATTATCACAGGAAGGCTAATAATTATGTCTTAGACTTCACACACACACACAATTCATGCAGAAGTACTGAAATTATAATATTTTAAATGAAAAAAAAAATGAACATTACATTTTTTCCCCAAACAATAAAAATGAAGTATTATCGTGATGATATCAGCGCTGCACAGTAAATCTGGTCTTTTTTTATAGCATTAAGTGTAATGACTCCTCCACTCCTCATAACCTTTAAAAAATATAAAGCATTTTTGACTAGGAAGTCAGTGTTTAAACAAATCATCTTCAACTCCAAGTCTGTCCGTGTCCCATGATTCAACGCCCTCATGGCTTCAAACGGGTCAGGGTGGTGCTGTGCCAGTCAGGGATTGCTCTTGTGTGTCGTCATCAATCCAAAGAAACCAACTGACTCCAAATTAGATATCTGAAACTAAAAGTTGTTGTGTGACGCTTCAGATTGATTAAGTTTTCTGTGAATCCTCTGCAGGTTAAGAAAAGACTTGAAAGGGCTGTTTGTAGTTCATCCGGCCTGGTATGTTAGAGCGCTCATCACTGTCATCAAACCCTTCATCAGGTCAGCACTAATCTCTTTTTTAGGATTGTTTTTGGTGCTACTTGGTTGACAGAGTTGAATTATTATTATTTATTTTTTTTAAATAAAGGCTATTTGAACTTCTCCCTCTCTCTCTCTCTGTGTATCTCTCTCTCTCTCTCTCTTTGTGGCAGTGAGAAGTTCAGCAGGAAGATGCGCTTCATCCACAGCCTGCAGGAACTGGCAGAGTTTGTTCCTGTGGAGCAACTGCAAATCCCAGACTGCATCAGAGAGTGAGTGTCCACATCACACCACCATCATCATACACTACACATACACAGCTGAAGTCAGAATTATTAGCCCTCCTGTCATTTTCTTTTACAAATATTTCCTAAATGATATTTAACAGAGCAAGGAACTTTTCACAGTATTTCCTATAATATTTTTTCTTCTGGAGACACTCTTATTTGTTTTATTTCGGCTAGAATAAAAGTAGTTTTACATTTTTTTATTATAATTTTTAATAGCTCTCTTAAGCATTTTCCCTGATGATCTACAGAACAAACCATCGTTATAAAATAATTTGCCTATAATTGCCCTAACCTGCCTAGTTAACCTAGTTAAGCCTTTAAATGTCACTTTAAGCTGAATGCTAGTATCTTGAAGAATATCTAGTGAAATATTATGTACTGTCATCATGGCAAAGATAAAATAAATCAGTTATTAGAAATACGTTATTAAAACTATTATGTTTAAAAACGTGTTAAAAAACTTATTTCCTGTTAAACAGAAATTAGGGAAAAAATATCCAAGCGGCCTAATAATTCTGACTTCAACTGTACCTGATTATCTCAATTTATAAAGGACAATTATTTCAACATAACACTGTACAGTAAGGTCACATTTACTAAAATGTGCAATCAGTTGTTTTGATATGGGGAAAAGGGTTGGTAGGGATGGCATGGTGGCTCATTTCTGTGTGGAGCTTGCATGTTCTCCCAGTGTTCGTGTGAGTTTCCCTCCGGGTTCTGCAGACCAAAAACATCCAGTATAGGGCGATTGGAGAAACTAAATTGGCTTTAGTGTGTGAATGGGAGAGTGTGTGGGTGTTTCCCAGCACTGTGGGTTTACAACTTAGTGCACTCTTAGTACTGGGTTGTGACTGAAAGGGCATGCGCAGCATAAAACATATGCCAGAGTAATTGGCGGTTAATTCCGCTGTGGCGTCTCCTGATAAAATATGAATAAGCCAAAATTAAAGTGAGTGAGTAAGAAAAATGAAAAAATTTCGCTGAAAATGAAGATGAGTTACTCACCCTCAACTTGATTTTTCTTGATTTTCTGTTATCTCTTGATGTGTGGGAGAAACAAAGCTTTCCTAAACCTCAAAACAACAGAACCAATGGCTTCGCCAATTTGATTCACACAGTGTTTGTGTGCATGTGTGTGTATGTGTAAATACACTCAATATTCATAATATATGAAGTTGAATTATTCATTTTTACAGTAGATACCCGTTAAGTTATAACTAGGCCCAGACGGAATCTGCAGACATTTTTTGCTATTTCTGCGGAGTATTTTGTTAAAAATCTGCGGATTTATGCGGAATGATTTTAGGAGTATCATAACTAAAAACTTAATATATGAAACAATTGTAATACCTTTTTAACTTGTATTTAATGTTTACAATGTGAATCCAATTAGATCCACTTTATTTGGTAAACAATGCAAATCTCTCATATAAAATCTTTGCTAAAAGACAGAAAATATGACTTTACAAACTGTATTGTAAATAAATCATATGAATATTTTCATATTAGTCAATATTATAACTGAAATTAAATAAAAAAAACTGAATAAATATACATTTACACACATTTACACCAATAAATTAACATAATCAATGATGGGCTAAAAATCTGTGGAAATCTGCGGAATTCTGCGCGCGCAGATTCCGTGTGGCCCTAGTTATAACACATTTCTGTAAATAATTTACTTTAAGGGATAGTTCACCTCATCATTTACTCTCTCTCCACTGGCTTCACTTTTTTGAGTTTCTTTCTTCTGTTGAACACAAAAGAAGATATTTTGAAGAATGCTGAAAACCTGTAACCATTCATTCATTCATTCATTTTCTTTTTAGCTTAGTCCCTTTTTTAATCCGGGGTCACCACAGCGGAATGAACCACCAACTTATCCAGCACGTTTTTACACAGCGTATGCCCTTCCAGCTGCAACCCGTTCTCCATACACACTTAATCACACACATATGCTGCGTCCTAATTCACATACTATGCGTCCTAAATAGTATGTGAAAATTAGTATGTCCCAAATCGTAGTATGCTAAAAAGAGCATACCAAAAATTTTAAGTGTTGAAGCGTTCAACCGCTGATATTGCCTACAGTGTATTGCGCGTTGGAGGTGAATTCGACTAGAACTACAAAATCGGATGAAAAGTGTAAACAAACTACAAACATGATGGACGCAATAGACCAACGGTCAAGTAGAGAGGCTTCAGTAAAGACGCTTGTATGACTGTTAGTTAATATCTAACCCATTGGAGAATATTTAAATCACACTGTCTGTGTTATATTTCATCTGGAACAACAATACTGAACGTCTATAAAGACGTGTTTGGACATTAACGCCTGAATGCAGAATTATCCAAAGACCTGTGGAGATTTCACTGCATGAAAGACTCGTGAATGGGAGATTAACCTGCTGCTGCTGCTCCGGTAGTGTAGGAAATTAAATATGACAGAAATGTGGATGATTGACAGGGCTCTTAACTAAACAACACAACAATCTGCTAACGAGGAAGTAGTATGTACCAAAGCTTGCATAATCTACAGTTACACACTCAAGTATAAGTATATAAGTATGCGAATTGGGACGCAGCAATACACTACGAATGATTTAGCGTACCCAATTCACCTATACGTCTTTGGACTTGTGGGGGAAAGCACCCGAAGGAAACCCACACGAACACGAGGAGAACATGCAAACTCCACACAGAAATGCCAACTGAGGCAGCCGAGGCTCGAACCAGCGACCTTCTTGCTACCTACTGTGCCACCATGACGCCCAACTTGTAACCACTGATGTGAAAAACAAATACTGTGGAAGTCAAGGATTAAAGGGTTCCAGCTTCATCAAACTGTCTTCTTTTGTGTAAATGATGACAGAATGTTTCGTTTTGGCTGAACTATCAGAGACATCCATGCCTCTGATTGGTTGTTTTCTTTTGTTGTTGTTGTGCAGGTATGATACGCAGCTGAACAGGTGAAGGTGTTGCTGATGGAGCGAGAGCGCTGATGTTTATACTGTACAGGTCACATGCACGTGGTATTCAGAACAGCCCGAGGTCAAAGGTCAAAGCTTTAGGGCAAATGACAGAAACACAGCTTCCCCGCAGACAGCGCTCTTTGAGGAAACACAAAACAGCCAGTGTTGTCCTTCAGAGAGCTGTGTGCAGCTGTGTGTGTCAGGAGAGATCTCAAGCCTTTAAACTGTTACACGAAAACACACACACAATCCTCTACTGTTTGCGCAGAAAATGACTTTATTATACAGCCCTGACCTTTCCTGAAAGATATTATAGTCAAGAATGAGAAGTTAAACACATTCTCACTAAATATATACTAAACTTGCGGTGAATGTACCCAGATTGGGGGTATATATTATTTAAAATAAGGTTTCATTGTGTTGTTTCATGGTCCTTCTTTTAAATTATTTGCTCTAAATTATTGCTAAATATAATTGTAAGTATATACTTATTAAACGTTCATTCATTTAAAATCCATACGAATCACGATTCATGAATGATTGAAAGTTTCTGTAACACTTTACAGTCAGGTTTTATTAGTTAATGCATTTCCTAACATGAACAAACAATCAACAATACATTCATTACAGTGTTTATTCAGGTCAGGTGAAGAAAATACAGATGTTTATTGTTACACAGTGCATTAACTAATTCTAACAAGCATGAATTTGGATGTTAATAATGCATTAGAAAATGTTGAACTATGAGTAAAAAAAAATTGGATACAAGTATTGTATATTATTAGTTTGTGTTAGTAAATGCTTTAACTAATGAAAGCTTACTGTAAAGTGTGACCAAGTTTTCTAAATACTACACTACCTGACAATAGTTCTGTCACCTATTTAAGTTTTAGGAACAACAAATAATGTTTTAACAGTTTTTTTTTTTAAATTGAGATATTCATTGCAGCATTACGGCCAATATTACAACATCTCTAAGAAAGAAATTAAATAACACACAGACACTAAAAATAATTTAACTAAAATAAAAAAATAAATAAAAATAAAAACACACACACACACACAAAACGTCTAACCCCTAGAACCCGCCCCACCCCTGGGACTAAAGCTTATGCGGTACTGTTGGTGTGACCTTCACCATCTGGGTTATTCAACCTACGCTTTCAAGATAGAGGAGAAGAGGAGACCAAATCTTGTCAATTTTTTTTCGATTTCTTTGCCATAACAAGTCTGATCCTTTCCAAATGTGCAAATTTAATTAATCCTTCCAGCCAAAATCTAAATGATGGGGATTCTGTAGGAACAACAAGTATTAAGTTGACATCTATTTTATCATTTGGTATCAAAAGTGGCGTATATGAAAAGAAAAGGCCTCTAGATTACACTTATTTTACCCAAATAAAATATGATCATGCCTTGATTTTGAATTATTTGATTAGGACAGTAAGGTCTGGCTTAGACAAAAGTCTTGTCACTTAACAGAAATAATGTACAGTATAGAATATAAAGTCATGGTGCAGTGAGAAAAGCATTGATATTATGTATGGCTCTCATGAACCTGGACGACTGCATCCATACATCTCTGCAATGACTCAAATAACTTATTAATAAAGTCATCTGGAATGGCAAAGAAAGCGTTCTTAAAGGACTCCCAGAGTTCATCAAGATTCACCTTCATCTTCCCCCAAACGTGCTCAATAATGTTCATGTCTGGTGACTGGGCTGGCCAATCCTGCAGCAGCTTGACTTTCTTTGCATTCAGGAGCTTTGATGTTGAGCCTGAAGTATGAGAAGCGCTATCCTGCTGAAGAATTTGCCCTCTCCTGTGGTTTGTAATGTATTGGGCAGCACAAATGTCTTGAAACCTCAGGCTGTTGATGTTGCCATCCACTCTGCAGATCTCTCGTATGCCTCCATACTGAATGTAATGCCAAACCATCACTTTTCCTTCACCAAACTTGACTGGTTTCTGTGAGAATCTTGGGTTTATGCAAGTTCCAATAGGTCTTCTGCTGTATTTGTGATGATTGGGATGCAGTTCAACAGATGATTCATCAGAACAATCCACTACTTCCACAACCTACTGCCACTTTTCCAAATGATCATCTAGAAGTCAAGCTATGTTGCTCTTACAGCTAGGATGGACGACAAGACTTTTATCAGGTAGTGTATCTGGCTGTTTTCATCAAATGTTATTCTGGTTTTGGATCTTTATCTAATCTGTAATGCACCTTGTTTTATTGAATTCATTTTGATGTGTGTGTTCTGTAAAATACACTTCACTTGAGCTTCAAGTTCACCAACTTTTAATGCAAAATCAGTTAATACAAACAAAACTGTGTAAAACTACTGTAAAGAGTCAAGATGTTTGGTATATTCTTGTATATAGCTGTTACATGTATAACTGGTCTTGGAATATAGTAGAGAAGAATGCTGCTGCTGCCTGTAAAGTGGCCCATTGATTGTGCTTTCATTTAATAGAGTCCTATGTGCAAATATTTATACAAGGCCACACTTGAACAACCCGAGCTTTCAAACTGCACATACACTTCATACTACATGAATGTCTTGTCTACGGTATTTAAGGAAATAAAGGGTTTTGTGAAACACTTGCAGACCTGTACTGTTATTTATTATTAAGAAACAGGCGATGGAAATATTGTATCGACTTTCAGGAAACCGGCTCTGGAGTGAGGAAGTGAGGTAGCGCAGAGGTGAAACATTTCTTTATGCATTGAAGTCACAAACAGGAACAGTAAGAGAGCTGCTGGGAGGTTAAATAACAGATTGGTGATGTAACACTGTGTCAGACTTTTAGAGTTAAACGAGGCAGTAATAATGGTTCATGTTTTGGATTAGTATGTGATTCACACGCTTCAGGGAAGTTTGTCAGATTCACTTATTGATTTGTTTCCAGAAAAATTCGGAAAATAAAAGCTGTAGGGGTTTGTTTGTGCAACAGTGATTCTAAAAATAAACGTTTCATTTAAAATAAAAATAAAAAGTGTCAAATGTTTTCGAAACAATCCCTGATCGCAGATCCTTAAAAACAACCACAAACACTGAATTACAGGTTTCATTTTATTATAGCTTTTTTTGTGTTATAGTATTTTTTCTTGATGTTGGGTATGAATTTTCATGCATTTTTTCGTGTTTGTCTTCAGAGGTTTCGTCTGATCTAAAACTGTTGAAAAATCAAGTAGCTTTTTCAGAGTTTATTTATTTTTATGAGAACTAGATAGCCATAATTAAGCATTTCCCCCCCTTAAAACAAGCGATATAATCCTGCCAGTATGGTGAGCAAAATAATCAAGAATTTTGATATATTTATTTGATCATATAAACTATTTTACATGCTATAAAAGGAAAACCAATGTTGACCCTGAAAGCAAGACAAGAACAATACTTTTTACTTGTCTTGAAAATGTTTCTCGTTTTAGATATTTCAACTAGAAACAAGATTTAAAAGGTAAGAAAAGCTCTTTATTTATTTATTTTTTAAAACTATTTATTTTATTTAGTTTATTTAAACAAAATATGACCGACAAAAATATTGAATTCAGCTGAAGCTGGTGTTGTGTAAGGTGGGACTGTATTACTTTTATTTATTTTTTATGAAAACTAGACAGTCGTAATTAAGCATTTTTCCTCTTAAAACAAGCAATATAATCCTGCCAGTATGGTGAGCAAAATAATCAAGAATTTCGATTTTATGGTCAAATAAATATATAAACTATTTTGCATGCTATAAAAGGAAAAACTGACAATGTTGACCTTGAAAGCAAGACTAAACAGTAATTTTTACTTGTCTTGAAAATGTTACTTGTTTTAGATATTTCAACTAGAAACAAGATTTAAAAGGTAAGAAAAACTTTTTTATTTATTTTTTTTTTTTTTAGTTTATTTAAACAAAATATGACTGACAAAAATACTGAATACAGCTGAAGCTGGTGTTGTGTAAGGTGGGATTGTAATTGGAAAAATCCATTTTGACAATAAACAGAGGCAATAATAATTAAAAAAAAAAACTTATTTCCAAATTACCGTACATTAATAGCCTACATTTTGTTTCATCCCGTTCACATTTCTCACAGAGGCAGTCCATGACAGACTGTTTTACCGTTTTTTCCCCCAAGCCATTGTTAAAAGGAGGAAATTAAAAGGCAGTGTGGTCTGCGCCGGTGTGAGACTTGAGTAATCTTCATGCCAAAGGTCCATTGTTTGTGCCTTACGCAATCTTGCCGTTTGCATGAACTGCTTTACTAATGTGTGTTAAAGTAGATGTCAAAACATACTTTAAGGATCAACTTTGATTTCTTCGCTCATTAATTCAAGGCTTACATTTGTCAGGGTGAATCGCAAGGTAACGTAAACAAAACAAAAACAAGGAACTCACCAAATGCCGTGCGTAGATTACAAAAGAGGAAAACCTATAATCTGCATTCGTTTATTATTACTGTTAAAAGTACATGGCTTAATACAACCTCTGATGAAAATTAGCCTGTAGCTGCGTTTTTTTAGATTATAACCACAATGTTTGCTTACCCAACATTATTGAAACGATGTAGACTCATGATGAACCATAAGCGTTACAGAATCATTAAAGTTCGGTCGTTACACCTTGAGTGTGCGCATTGCTTAATAATTCTATGGCGCGAAACCAATTAGCTTACATCAGTTACCAGCAAACATTGGCTTAAGACGCTCTTCGGTTTAATTTTAAAGCATTTGTTAGGTTTTTTTTTTCAGGTCCTCAATCATATCCTGTGGGTTGTGTCTCTACGCATCCCATTGAAAGAATTGTGTTTTGATTATTGACGGTGGTAAATGCTGAAAATCATTGAGTGTAATGACACAGCTGTAATGCGGTCAAGACTTACCTGCATTTAACCTTACTACAGCAGTGCTTCAGCAGGTTGTCGGAAAATAACTGCAAACCTATACTTGCACACTAGAATGATCATCCAATCAGAATTTAATCATCCAACAGCCCAGCTGTGAATGGTTAAATAGCCTACATTGCGGTGTCAATGACATGTTTAGCGTGGAAGCATGGTGTCAGGAAAAGCTAGTTATAATTCAAGCTTTCATTTGCTTTAAACGGTCCAGATTTTCAAATAATTGCATCTCTGCCATATATTGTGCCATCATAAACAAACACTTATATTTAATCAGCTTTTAGATGATATATAAAGAAAAAAAAAGTACACTTATGACTGGTGTTGGTGTCCAGACCAAATACTGGGGTCAAAATAATAATGGAAACCACATCAACTATAGTGAAGAAGTGACCATTTACCTTATAGGTCATTTACCAAATTGGTCCAATCAATGACACCTACACCACAAATACAGCCACAGCACCCTGCAGCCCAAGACCAGTTACTCAAGGAAGCTAAGCAGAGCCTGGTCAGTAACTAGATTGGAGACCACATGGGGGGAAAAAAAACAAAGTTGCTGTTGGATGTGGTGCTAGTGAGGCCAGTAGGGGGCGCTCAACCTGTGGTCTGTGTGAGTCCTAATGCCCCAGTAAAGTGAAGGGGACACTATACTGTCAGTGGGTGCCATCTTTCAGATGAGATGTTAAATCGAGGTCCTGATTCTCTGTGGCCATTAAAAATAAAAATCCCATGGCACTTCTCGTAACCCCGAATGCAACCCCAGCTTCCTGGCCAAATTCCCTCCATCTGTCCTAAACCATCTTGGCCTACTAATCATTCATTCATTTTGTACCGCTTTTCCAGGGCAGCAGTCTTAGGAGAGAACCCCAGACTTCCCTCTCCCCAAACACTTTCTCTTCCTCCAGCTCCTCCGGGGGTATCCCGAGGCATTCTCAGGCTAGCCGAGAGACATAGTCCCTCCAGCGTGTCCTGGGTCTTCGCCGAGGCCTAATCATCCACCAAATTGGCTGTATCACTGTCTCTCTCCTGTAGCTGGTGTGGGGTGTCTTGGTGTACACACTGGTGGTGGTGTGGAGAGACCTCCTCATGATTGTAAAGCGCTTTGGGTGTATGGCCATAAATAAATACACATTACACTACACAAATATGCAAATAAGGATAAATAAATACATAAAGCAGGAGTGTGCAGCAAGAAACAACAGCATATGAACACCCTGGATTGACTGTACTTCATAAAATAGAAGGATTTGTTTCACCCTGGGTTGAGTTGAGCTGAGAATGAGCAAGAGTGGACTCTTGAAGAGTGTGAAGCCCTTGTGTGTGTGTGTGGATAAAACACAATCAGACTGTCATTGTACAACTGTATTGTTACAAATCAAAAGCACAGCAACAAAAATCAAGGATGCATCAACATATCACCGTGCCAGATGAACAGAACACTATCACTGCTCCCATTTGCTCACAATCAATCAGTTCCACTAACAGACTAAAATATAAAAAGAAAAGCATAAAGAGAAGTATCAAAAAATGAGCCGAATGAGTGCGTCGCACATCACGCCTTTCCAAAGCAAGACAGATCCTCAAGCAAACAGTCACACGAGCAAATCTGTAAGCAACGTATATAATTAAGTTAAAGGAGCTGCTGAGGTCTTTGGCTGAGATGCAAACATCTGCATGTTCCTCTACACACTGTCGGCTAAGAATGAAATGCATTTACACAGTAAAACAAAACAATACAGTAAAACATTCGACTCCTAAAGCAACATGCACATTCTGAAAGCTTTGCGTTTCCCCCATCCTATGACATTTCCTAACAAATTACAGCAAAGTACAAAAGGTAATTACAGTCTGGGACTCTTGCAAAGCAACACGTTTCAAATAAAACATCACAATTACAAGCAAACATCATCACATCAGCCTAACATTGTGCGGAATTCATGAATAAAGTACAGAGCGTAGAAAGTGTGTGTGTGTGTGTGTGTGGGAGATTTAATGCTGGTGTTGTGTGAAGACTGGAAACAGAGAGTGAGTGTGTGTGTGTGTGTTCAGCTTGTGTGGGGTGGAGCTTGACGTGTGAAAGTGAGAATAATGTGATGTTTTAATGACAAAGGGCAGTGTATCTCTCTCTCTCTCTGCTGGCTCACAGCCCGACTCTTATTCGCCGCTCAAAGTCTCCGCACAGATAAACAGATAGCAGACTTTCTCTAATACTGAGGGTTTAAAAGAACATGAAAATCATTTACTCAACCGAACACTGATCCAAAATGAAATGCTGATATTATTTTAAGCCGGAGAAGCAAGAAATATAATGTATTTGTTTTACATGTGACAATTCAGTGAGCGTTTTTTGCTTTTCTTTTTGCTTTTTCAAGTTTTTTTAGAGGGTTTGTCTTGTTTCTAGCTAAAAGATCGAACAATTATAGAAAATCAAGAAGTTTTTATACTCTGTGGAAAAAAAAAACGTTTACAACTCAAAATTATTGTAATTGACTCAACTTTCAACCCAAGTACACTGTAAAAAAAAAAAAGGGATCAGTTACTTAAAGTGAGTAAACCAACTGCCTTAAAGCAACAAGTTGACTTCCCAAAAATAATGTAAGGAAACCCATTGTAACTTGGATTAAAATAACTCTGCCCTTCCAGACTCCAGCGTGTCTTCGAAATTCAATACAGGCTATAATAGTAGATTTAATAAACTTAATGAAGCACCAAATATGTAATAATTAGAATAATTATTTGAAAACGGATGTGGTAAAACAGTCTGACAATAAAAAAAGATTAGTTGACTTAATTTTTATAATTATGCTAATTGTACTCACTTTAAGTCAACTTAACAGTTCCAAGTTACAATGGGTTTACTTATATCATCTTTGTGAAGTCAACTTGTTGCTTTTAAGGCAATTGGTTTACTCGCTTTAAGTAACTAATTAATTTTTACAGCGTACTGCACTTGACTTGATTTAAGTTCAGTCCACTAAAAAAATAAATAAAAAAAAAAGCTCTGCAGCAAGTTGCCTTACAATTTTAAGTCAACAGTGTAGGTCTATTTCTTCTGAAAAGAAGACAGTCCTACACTGTAAAGAGTGATTAGTTACTTAACATGAGTAAACCAACTGCCTTAAATACAACAAGTTGACTTTACTTAAAAAACAAAGTAAGTGAGGGCATTGTAACTTGGAACTGTCAAGTTAACTTGACTTCATTTTTGTACACATGCCAAGTTTACTCACTTATTTTAAAATGAAGTCAACAAACCTCTCTTTACAGTGTAATGAAGTGTTTTTCCTTAAATCAAGCAATCTAATCTGCCAGTGGAGTGAGCAAAATAAACTAAAAACCAGATCATTTTGCTTATCAATCTGGCAGATTTTAGTGCTTGTTAGAAGAACAACAACTGACTTAACTTTGACTTCCTGCAAACAAGATTATACTTTAGTTTCTTGATTAAATCAGTTTTGGATATTTTAACTAGAAACAAGATTAAAAAGAAAGAAAATCTCTTTTTTTGTTTGTCATTTAAACCAAATATAGCTGACAAAAATATTGTAATTTCGTTGAAGCCATGGGATTGTTTCCCCTAATTCAGCATTCCTGTCAGATAAACTTTTTAGCTAACAGCTCACTTGATTAAACGATTATTTGCGAATACATGTCTTAAACTTGATCTGTTCATCAGATAAAGCAAATATTGAACTTTAAAGAACATAGACTACAATATACAGAAGGAATAAAAGGGATTTTTTAAATCACTGCGTCATGTCCTGCATGAAAAACATAGAACATCTGATTTTGGAACAACTTGAAAGCGAGTAAAGGATGATGAGTATTGGATCATGTTTTTTTTTTTTTGGTATCTATTTCTTTAGTTAGATACCAAAAAAACAGAGAGAGTTATGTGTGGAGATGTGTTTGGTTTATTAATGCAAATCTAAAAAAATAAATAAAAAAAAAAGAATAAGAAAGAAAAAAATATATCTTACTATATCTACCCGCTATACACATACCAGAGGGGCTTTTTAGAATCATACATTAAATCAGCAAACATTTGTGCAACTGTTAAAGAAATATTTCTGCCAAAAATAAACAATTGCTGTTGATTCAGATGTCACCCAAGATGTTTCTTTAATAAAATACTAGAGGATTTTTAGCTGAAACCACGGTCTTTCTTTAAACAAACAGTTCAGATGCAAATACCCCCAAGTGCCATCTGAAATTCTCTTCAAAAATGACCATTTTACTTAGGCTCCTATGTGTAGCTTCTGAAATTTAACTTTTATGGCAGAGAATAGGTTATTTTGATTACCTTTATCATGACACGTCTGACCATAAACACAGGAGGCTGAGGAAAAATGCTTATTTTAGGATTAAATCCCAGGTTTTTGCATTTGAACTATATATATATATATAT
>CAIGQQ010032566.1:7069116-7155632 GCA_903798035.1 Danio albolineatus
ATTATTATTTATTGCTGAATTTATTATCATTATTATTAGTATGATGAGGATGATGATTATTATTATTGTTGTTATTATGCTGTTTTAATTATATATTTTGTATTTATTTTTATTATTAATAATATTATTTATTGTTGTATTTATTATTATTATTATTATCATCATTAGTTGTATTTATTATTATTATTATTATTATGGCAGTTTATTAGATTGTATTTATTATTATTAATAATATTTATAGTAGCATTTATAATTATTATTTATCTTATTATCATCATTATTATTTATTGTTATTATTATTATTATTATGCTGTTTTATTATATATTTTTTATTTATTTTTAATAATATTATTTATTGATGTATTTATAATAATAATAATTATTATTAGTTATTATATTTATTATCATCACTATTTTATGTAAATATTATTGTTAATATTATTATTATTAATTTTGTTCTTCATCTTATTATTATTATTAAACCCTTTGTAAATATTGAGTGGCATCTCTGCTAATGAAGCTCTATGTAACACTGTTTATATACTGACAGAATGACTGTACATTAATGCTGCATGATGCATAAACTCTGAAATAAACGCACACTTCAATAGGTGGAGCTGACCAAAACTGCATCCTTCATGCAACAACAAGCCCATTTCTCTCTCACACACATACACACACACCCCTTGTTACATCATGTGTCTGAACAGAGCAGAAGAAGAGAAGGTGGAGGAGGAAGTCCATTTCTCTGGCTCTCTCAATACACGATTCACAACAACCCAGCACAAAAGAGCAGAACCACAGGGGAAATTCAGCAGCTCAATCACCTGTTCAACACATCAGACTGCGAAAGGCTGATATCATCCAACTGCGCTTATCACTGCAGTCTCAGCTATCAGCGCTGTATTGTTTACAGCTCCAGCCTCTGCTTTCATCAAACTACTTAAAGGGAAAAGTTCACACAATAATGAAAGTTGTCATCATTTACTTTCCCTTCACTTCTTTCAAGCCTGTTTGAGTTTCTTTCTTCTGTTGAACACAAAAGAAGATGTTTTAAAGAATGTTGTAAACGAAAGTATTGATTTCCCAACAATGGAAGTCAACGGTCAATAGCGAGTACATTTTCCATTTTGGCATTAACTTGACATGACTTCCACCATTGCAGATCCTGCCCATTTCTCAACAATTCCAGTCTCAAACATTCTTCAAAATATCTTCTTTTGTGATTAACAGGGGAAAGAAAAAAGAAAAAAGAAAAAAAAAAGAGGGCGAGTAAATTTCCGATTATGATACTAACTTGTATCTGCCACTGAATAAACTGCTCACTTCTCAACAATTCTATGGTCTCAAACATTCTTCAAAATATCTTCTTTTGTGATTAACAGGGGAAAAGAAAAAAAAAGAAAAGAAAAAAAAGAGGGTGATTAAATTTCCCATTTTGATACTAACTTGTATCTGCCACTGAATAAACTGCTCACTTCTCAACAATTATACGGTCTCAAACATTCTTCAAAATATCTTCTTTTGTGATTAACAGGGAAAAGAGAAAGAAAAAAGTAAAAAAGAGGGTGAGTAAATTTCCCAAAATGGCATTATTCAGTGGCAGATACAAGTTAAACTGCTCACTTCTCAACAATTCTACGGTCTCGAACATTCTTCAAAATATATTCTTTTGTGATTAACAGGGGGAAAAAAAGAAAAAAAAGGGTGAGTAAATTTCCCAAAATGGCATTAACTTGTATCTGCCACTGAATAAACTGCTCACTTCTCAACAATTTTACGCTCTCGAACACTTCACAACATCTTTTATGCTCAACATAAATAGCGCGTCGGTTTTCCATTTTTTTCTGTTAACTGGTATATCAGTCACTGAATAAACTGCATTTCTCAAGAGACGGTGAGTGAAGGATGAGCAGAACATTGTGCAAATCGACACTAAAGATCAGTCAATGAGCACAGTAAAGAGTGTGAGGAAGATTTCCTCATTTACAGAGCACAGATCAGTCTGTGACGGGCCGCATGCCAACATTCCTCTGTGCAAGTCACAGTCTGCTCGATTCTGCCCAGGTATTCAGGCCTCTGTGAGCTGCAGGATTAGGTAACTCCTCACCTTTCTCATCTGACAACACAACAGCCCAATGAACGCCAGCAGAAAGGGGAAAGGAAAAAAAACACATACACACAAGACCCACTTCAGGATCACCTCATACACGCAACACATACAGTACACACAAGACCCACTTCAGGATCACCTCATACACGCAACACATACAGTACACACAAGACCCACTTCAGGATCACCTCATACACGCACACAGACACACACTCTTGCAGTATTCAACAAGTCAATTGGATTTTCTGGCACCTTACAATCATTTTTTTTAGCCATTTGCTTGTTTTTCTACAAACCAACTAATTACCATTGGACACTGGGCACCTTGTTAAAGGAACAGTTCAGGCAAAAAAGAACATTTCTAAACGTATATTTTTCATACTATGCAGGTCAATGGTTACAGGTTTTCAGCATTCTTCAAAATTTCTTCTTTTGTGTTCAGCAGAGGGTTAAAAAAATTCACAAAGGTTTGGAATCACTTGAGATAGAATAAATGGTGAGTAAACGTTCATTTTGGGTTGAACAATCCCTTTAATTACTATTGTTAACAACTATTAAAAGTAGTATTAATATTTATAAAATTAAACAACTAGTTTGTATCAACTTAAAAAAATAAAAATAAAATATTTCTCTTAATCACATTTATAAAATCTTAACATTTATAATAACAATAATAAAAAACACCACATAAAAAAAAGCTAAAATAAATTAACTAGAATAATATTGCTACTAAACTCCATGGAAGTTTATTACATCTTTAAATAATAACAACAATAAAACAGTGGTAGTATTAGTAGTAATAAGAATAAAAACAACATTATTATTATTATTATTAACTATTATTGTTTAGAATTAAACTTCTTTACAATCTTTGGTCACACTTTATTTTGATGGTCCGTTTGTTGAATTTTTTTATTTACATTGCAACTAATTGGTTGGGGTTAGGGTTAGTGTAAGTTGACATGTACTTGCAAAGATTCTTATAGTCAGTTAAATGTCTGTTGAATGTCAGTATCAACAGATATTAAGTAGACAGTCTACTAATACTCAACCATCGAAATAAAGTGTTACCCAATCTTTTAGTTTGATAAATGATAAATGTTCAAAAATTCCTCCAGAAGACACCTTTTTAAAATATTTTAAAAATATTTCATGAATAAAAACGTTCTCCATTATCATTTTAAAAAAATACATATTCTATTAACATATGTTTTATCGGCAAAATATTCACACAATTCACAAAGACTTTTTTCTTCCCCTTTCAATAAATATGAGTGTTTGAGTCTTAAGTGTTTGATTCTACATCATGTACAACCTGATCATGTCTACTTTCAAAGTAGTCTAAAATACTTTTATTCCCCCAAGCATCCTAAGTCTTCAAATCTATGCTACTAATAAAATTGTAATGTATGATTTATATATTATATTATATTATATTATATTATATTATATTATATTATATTATATTATATTATATTATATTATATTATATATCATACATCAGTATCAAGCAGTTAAACATGACTGGCTGGTGCAGTAGAAATCAAGGCTATAATGAAAGTGAAAAGGTTTGGCAGTGGATGCCAGGTGTATTTGTACAAAAATCCCAGCAACCCCGTTTTGGATTCTAATGCATGTCTGTGACAACCTGGTAATACTCAGAGTTTCAGTGAAGAACTCATGCAGAAGAATTTTGGTTTCCATTAAAAATTAATTACAGCCATGTCGTAAACATTGAAATGAGACAGAGCCACTGTATCAACACAATAAAGCATGTCTTACCGGCTGCATGCCATCTGCCATTTCACCAGAGCCTATGTGTGTCAGATGAACAAAGTTTGTGGGCTCTCCGATCATGCTGCGGTCAATTCTCCTCCGCTTCTTCTTCTGTGAATACAGAAATTTACATTTAATGAAAGTTGATGAAACAGAAGTGCTTTCAATAAATTTTTCTTTAAAAATTGGACAATTCTATAAAGATTCTCAAAAGCTGTGAAATCATTTCAGTACACTGAGGACTTTCAGGTGTAATGCTGACGGAATTCAGTGTTTGAGGATCGTCTAACAAATTGTCTGCAGTCCCTAGCCACTGAATTCAATCCACAGTATATCGTGAATTATGGTGGCAAAAACATCATGATACGGGGATGCTTTTCTTGCTGTTGCGTGGGGTATATTTAATCACATTCCAGGGATCTTGGATCAATATAAATAAACCAGAATACTTAAAGAGGTCATGATGCCCTTAGCCGAAGAGAAAATTCCCTTTAAATCTTTGTGTTTCAACCAGACAACGACTCCAAACAAACCAGTAAACAAGCAGCATCTCAGTTCCAGACGATCAAGATTAACATTATGGAGTGGCCAGCCCAGTCCCCAGACCTTAACTTAATACAAACCTGTAGGCTAATATGAAATAAATGCCGTTTCTGAGGCACAACCAAGAAATGCAGAGGAATTGTGGTCTGTGTAGTATAATCGTCCTGGGCTGGCAGACCTATTCAAAGGTGCTGAATCTTCAAGCAATTTTCAGTTAATACAGTCAATGTTTTTTTTTTTTTGTGCAGAAAAATGCACACACTGCTATTTATGAACAGCCTTAAATGGGTTTTTCTTTTCTTTCTGTTAAGTAATAACATTTAACAATTTCTGTTCATGTTTTGATTTAGAATGGAATGTTTAGTGATCCCAATGCATTTGTGTGTATAAAAATAAAAAGGTTATTAATAGGATTTTAAGCTTTAATCACTTTCAACACACTACTAATATTATTATTGCTATTATTTTGAACTTTACATACACACACGCACACAAAATGAGGTTTCACGATCTTTGACTTCGAAAGCCCCTGCTATATTTCATATGCATATGAAATTAAAAGGTGGGATCTTCTTCAATGTACTCGTGAAACTGAAAAAAAAAAAAAAAAAAAAAGAAAATTTTTAAAAAATGTCAACAGGATTTGTATTAAATCTATACTCAATGAATCAAATCCAGAATCAAATTTGAATTTCAATCAAACTGAATCAGGAGAACTAAATCAATGCACAGCCCTAGTTACAAGACAAGTAAACTCCAGACAATGTGACCAGACACAGTGTTACCCTAATGTTTCCCTATGGAATCCTGGACACGTGCTGAAAACAAGCATCTCCCAAAACCCCCCAACTGTTACACAGTTTACTCAATGCTTTCTCTTTCCCAGAACTCCTCTATAAGTGAAAGATTATATAAGTAAATCTAAAATAAAAACCTTGTATCAACAACCAGAATAATTATTTGATGAGATCATGTGCCATAGCGAGGGTGTTGGCATACGTGCAGTTACTTGTCTGGCCACAGCCAACAAAATGCATTTAACAACATACAGCACGGGAATTATTTTGTCAGACATCAAATACATCTTTTAGGTGAACTGAAATCTCACACAATAGATTCTGAACAGACCAGAGTTTGTTTGATGTCATTGTTCAGTTCAGTTGTTTGGTATAAAAAGACGGTCTGATGATCATGTAAACTCTGGTAACGGCAGCTGTTATGAACCATGTGAACTTAAAGCAGTAAGGCGCTATGGTTTACAAATTATTTACACATTTTCATGTTAATAATCATGTCTTATAATAATATTCTTATTACTAAAATGTTCATTCTGCATTTATAATTTAAAAAAATTGTGTTTCTAAATGAACAAAATGTCAAATATGACAATTCAAAAGAACACTTTACAAGCAAAAAATCTAATAAAACGAGACTATAAAAATATAAAGACAAAAGCCTCCTTTATTCTTACTTTTGTAGTATTTTTTCTATTTAAAATGAATATAACCATTACGACGAATCAAATTAGTACAACCATTATGATGAATCACCCTGAATGTACAATTTTAGATGACTTGTTTTATTTTTATTATATAGATGCAATACCGGTCAAAAGTTTTTGGTTCGTTTTTTTTTCCTACATTTTTTTAAGACTTATTCTCTTCATCAAGGCATTTATTAAATGTGAAAAAAAAAATTAAATTTTTAAATAACTGCTTTCTTATTGTATGTAGTTTCAAATGAAATTATTACTCCAGTCATTATTGCTTTTATTACTATTACCATTAATAATAACAACAACAACAACAACTATTATATATTGAACAGTTATTTTATAGTGCAATACCATTTCACAATTTGTACTGTATTTTTGATGAAATAAATGCCGACTTGGTGAGCAGGATAAGCTTATTTTAAAATAATTTCAAATCCTAACGACCCCAAAATTTTGACAGGTAGTGTAAATATTTGTTTATAGCTATAAAGTTACATACATGTAAATTGGAGTGATATATATTTTCGTTAAACAATTATTTGACAAAACAATTACAACAACTATAATAAAGGCATTACTTGAATTATTAAATAAAGTTTGTGTCCTTCTAATCAAATCTATTATACATATATTAATACCTGTTGCATTCATTAAATGTTTATTCAGGCTTTTACCCCACACTGTAAAAAGTTCTTTAAGGGTGTTGTCTATAGAACTTTATTTTATAAAGTATATTTCTTCCAATAAATTGATTGCCTTTTCTTTTTGAGTTAATTTAAGTTTTGCTTAAGTAAAAAGTGTGATTTTTTTTGTAACTTATTATTACCGATCAAAAAATTCTGTTTTATCGACCTTAAAAAAAATTGCTTCTACAAAACTCGATTAAAGTGTTTATATCCAAAATAAAACTCTCTTTCTTCATTAATGTTATGGCAATGCTAACTAATTATTTCAATTGGACAGAAGAAATATTTTTTCTAAATTAAAAGTAATAAAATAATTATTTAAATAAAATAAAAAAAAATATTTTTAATTTTTAATTTTACTTATTTTAACTAAGTATTATTTGGTCAATTTACTGATCCATTTCACGTTGGTTAAACTCAAATATTTTGCTTTATATTGTAGACTCTACTTAATTTTTTAGCATACTGTAAAATAAATAATATTGATTTTTACCAAATTAAAATAACAAGAAGTTTACTAAACTTACAAAAAGTAGTTGGAAAATGTTGCCTTAATTTTTTTGAGTAGAATCTAAGTAGCAGTTTTTACAGTGCAGTCATATTAATCAAATTAGCACAATCCGAATGGGACTGTGACTATATTTTTGAATTCGTACAACCTTCAGAAGAAAAGGACATTTTTAGAGAAGATATTTGAAGACATGAAATAAAGCATGGCATCTGCAGAACTTTTATGGTGTCTTTTAACCATATTGTATACATGCCCAAGCTCAAAATGAGATTTGAGAAATTTAATAGCGTTTTTTGAGAACAGAAACTCATCAAATGATCACTTGACTTTGGAAGAACTGGAATTAAGAACTAAAGTCATATCAAATATTTATACGGTTTATATTTTAATTGTAGAACAAAGAGGTCAAATCTATTGCAATGCATCCACATTTAAATATGCATGAGCAAAAATCAGATTTGAGAACTTCAATGGACAAGGACATTGCAATTTTAAATAACTTTTTTAGTTTTTATTAAATAGACAAATATTAGTTTTTATCTATCTGGATACATATATGTAAATTACTGTAATACTGTTTTTGTTTAAAATTATTATATTTGATTCAAATGATATATTTTGAATAAAACAATGCCAACAGCAACAACACTAGTTATAATAAAAGCTTAACAATTATTAAATAAATAGTGCCCTGATGCACTGCTGTTATAGATAAGTTTAATATTGTTATAATATTATTAATATTTTTATATTTTTATTGACACACACACACACAAAAAAAAATGTTGCCCCATTTCAGATGAAGCAAACTGATGAGATAACAGCTTATAGTAATTGTTTTTTGCAGAACGCTTATGTAACTCCAGACATCCTTGGAAGGTGTTTACTTTTGTAATCTTTGTATAGTTAATGGCCCGTATCACAGCAAACCCACGGCACATGCTTTAGTCCTTATCACCTTCTCCGATACAAGTACACACTTCAGCCGTAATCATTTTATCGGTTGAAGAAAATTGCTCTTGCACTGGGAAGTAGCATTAGTCCGTGCTACAGATGCCCACGGCTGTCTGACCTCACCCCCCCCACCCAACAATAGCACAAACAAAAACCTAAAAATAAAAAGAGGAAGGAGGGAGGAAAAGAATGAGCGTTCCCAGCTCGGAGGAGCCTGTTTCCCTTCAGAGCCCCCTGTCATTGTTACAGGAGACCACGGTAAACCTGGCTCACTCATCATTGGTCAGTCCAGATAAAAACAAACTCACTGACAAAGACTGAACGCAGCCAAATTATTGGCAAACATGCAAAGCTATTCTGGAATTATAAACATGATGCTTAAGGGAATACCAAGTACCAAGTCAAAAAAAAAAAAAAAAAAAACTTCTGTCACCATCTTTCGTTTCAGCAAGGCAAGAAGAGATGTTTAGCAAAATGTCAAAACATCCAAAATAGGTCTTATTCGATGAAATGAAAGCAGACAGTCATGGAGCCTCAAGCGCCAAAGAGGATTATAAAAACACCATAAAACAGATTCACATGACTTGTGCTCTATATTCAAGGTCTTTTGAAGTTGTGTGATTGTTTTGTGTGAGGAACAGGCTGATATTTAGGTCATTATTCACATAATATTGATTTTCAAACTTGCCTCATCATGACAAAGAAGATTCAAGCGATTCATTTGTATTCACATCAAGTGTTACTAATACAAAGCTTCTGATTTTGTTGTTTTAGAACAATACAAGCTTTAAGAATTTTTTTTAAAAGAGCTCATAATATGCGTTTAGGTGCCTTTTGAATGGTGCCAGGGATGAATTCAGTAGTCCAAATAACATTGTGGTAATTAGGCTTGGGACAATAACCGTTTTCAAGGTATATCGGGGTTTGGAAAAGTCAAGGTTTTCATACCGCCAAAATGTTCTGCTATACCGTTCCTAAGGCATGTGTCCTAAGGTATTTTTTGTTTAGTTTTTTTGTTTACTGTCGCAAAATATTTTAAATGTTTCTCAAAATAAAATATAATGTGTTCATGGGGGAAAAAGATTTAGTTTTTTAGCCAGACATTTAAAAAGAATATATATTAGAGCAGTAAACACAATACCGTCATACCGTGAAACCGTGATTATTTTATCCAATACTGTAAGAATCTTATACTGGCCCATGCCTAGTGGTAATCATTTTCAAATATGCACAAATGGAAAAGGACAGATATTTTAGGACATGTAATGAAACAGAAACATTATCTGCAGTACTAGTATCTTTTTGCCATATAACATGCACAAGCACAAAATGAGATTTGAGAACTTTGAGGATTTTTTGAGAACAGAAACTCATCAAATCATCATATGACCATTTGACTTGGCTGGAATAAAGAATTAAAGTCATATACAGTATTTCTATGATGGTTTGTGTTTGTCACTGGATTTTTTTGTGGTTTTAATAGCATGACAAAGTGGTCAAATCTGATGTAACGCATCTTGTGGTGCCATATTTGAATATGCGTAAGTAAATATTAGATTTGAGAACTTGGGACAGGGATGTTTTTAGAGAAGAGAAACTTCTCAAATGATAATTTGGTTTTAGAAAAAGAGGATCAAATCATAACAGTCATAAGTAATATTTTATGGTGCTTTTTTGTCCGTTTTTTTAATTTCTAGTTTTCAGTAACTGGATTTTCACTGCACAGAAACAGCACTGTTAAATATCTTTTTGTGTAAACAGCAACATGTAGAATTTAAAATTAGGCCCGTTTACACCTTATATTAGGATTTTTGGTTGACAAGTACACAGGGGTGGTGACATTCACATCTTGTTTTTTGAAGGCAAATTTGTTTCTCATTTAGATTTAATGCTGCAAAATAAACTCCAGTAATTAACAAAGTCAACCAAAGACAGCAGCAGCAGCAGCTTTCGTTTCTGCTCTGACATCCACAAAACTACATTAAACTCTGGGGCTTTGTGTTAGTCAGGAGTGTTATGAGAACGTTGCACTTCTTAGTTTTTGCCTTCAAATCAAACTAGACGGCAAATATTAGACAGCAAATCCTCAAAACGTTACAGAACATATTTACATCTGTATTTAACATTGCCGACATCTAAATGGATTGACTAATATGAATCTTGATAACAGGTGTAAACAGCACCTATTAAAGGGATAGCCTAAATTTGATTTACTCAGCTCTTCTGTGTGAGTGTCTCTTCTTAGAAACGATTGACTTCCATAGTAGGAAAAACACACACTATGGAAGTCAATGGTAAACAGTTTTCAACATTTTCTTCTGTGTTTAACAGAAGAAAGAAACTCAAACAGGTGTGTGAAGTATGAGTAAATGAGGACAGAAATTTCTTTCTTTATTGGGTGAACTATCCCTTTAACTTTGTTCCTCTGATGGGTCAGGAGTGTTATGAGAACGTTGCACTTCTTAGTTTTTGCCTTCAAATCAAACTAGACAGCAAATATTAGACAGCAAAACCTCAAAACGTTACAGAACATATTTACATCTGTATTTAACATTGCCGACATCTAAATGGATTGACTCTTGATAACAGGTATAAACAGCACCTATTAAAGGGATAGTCTAAATTTGATTTACTCAGCTCTTCTGTGTGAGTGGCTCTTCTCAGAAACGATTGACTTAAAGAGTAGGAAAAACACACACTATGGAAGTCAATGGAAAACATTTTCTTCTGTGCTCAACAGAAGAAAGAAACTCAAACAGGTCTGTGAAGTCTGAGTAAATGATGACAGAAATTTCTTCCTTTATTGGGTTAACTATCCCTTTAACTTTGTTCCTCCGATGGTCGAAGCTGAATTTTCAATATGTTGCAGAAATCATATGCTGATATGATGCCAAGAAACTAGTCACTAGGCATGGGACAATAACCGTTTTCAAGGTATACCGCGGTTTGGAAGTCAAGGTTTTCATAACGCCAAAATTTTCTGCTATACCATTCCTATGGTATGAGTACGATTTACTTTTTTTTTTTTTGGTGTAAATTGGAAAGACATCCGTGTTTTTGATACAAATGAAGGCAGCAGAAGTCAATGATTCACTTAAATTATTTAGGCTGACATGCCCCAAAATACTTTAAATGTTTCTCAAAATAAAATACATTGTGTTCAAAGGGGAAAAAGATTTTGTTTTTTTAGCCAGACTTTTAAAAAGAATATATTTTAGAGCAGTAATCACAATACCGTCATACCGTGAAAACTTGATATTTTTATCCCAGGTTATCATACCGTCAGAATCTTATAAAGGCCCATGCCCACTAGTCACTGTTGAAAAAAGTGGTTCTGCTTAGTACTTTTTAAAAAATGAACAGCATATAACCTTAATAACATTACACATGGCTGCTGTCACATTATTATATCAATTTAATTGAATGATTGGCGACTAAAAGGTATACATTAGGGCTGGGCGATTTGGCCTAAAATAAAAATCTTGATTAATTGAACATTTTTACTCGATTATGATTAATGAACAATTATTTTATTTATCTATTTAATGTTTTTGTCCTCATAGTTCACTGACAGGTTTTATATGCCGTCTAAATGCATCTCTGGTGCATCTTCCAATCATCGTCAATGTAGCACAAAGTAAGGCTCAAGAATGAGTCCATCGTCCTGCTTGACCAGAGATCAGACATGGCTGCACATTGGCCACAGAAGTAGAAATCAGCCACAGCCTTTAACAGAGCAGGGTCACGTGACACAAAGGTAAAGTAATTGAAAAAAATCTTCCTGGAAAAATTTGATCAATTATAGGTTCTGAATGACGATTTCGATTAATCGTCCAGCCCTAGTATATATTTAAAAAGTTAATAGATTAAAAACATGACTGCCCCCATACTTTAAAACAGTAGTGCACAGTCTTTATGATAAACATTTAAGATAATAAAAATGCATGTGTAGGAACATTTATCATACTTCCTCCACATGCAAAGCGGTTTGGGTCAGTGACGCTACCTCTGCACACGCACCCGTTCAGTGACAGAGCATTCTTTGTCCATTTGCATTTCACGTCTGGCTTCACTCTCAAAAACACATTTGCACTCCTGAGACTATCTGGGTCACATTCACATCAGCTGAAAGGTTTCTTTTCTGTGCCAGACCAACGTTAGTCATTCCTTGCGTGATTAGCGAGCACAAAACTCACATGAGCCACTGGAAATGCCTGACTGATGAAATTAGCCCAGATGTAGATCTCAAAAGCAGCCTTATATCAGTACCTGTGATTCACGCAACACTAGCTTTTACTGTATTAATCAGCTGAAAGTCTGGGAAATCAAGCTATAAATCTCTCCAAACGGGACACTTACCGGAGGAGGTTTGGCTACCACACAGCAGCCAATCTTATGCCAGAACGCACTCATCTCCGGCACACACCGGTTGGGTTCGCCGCTCTCTCTCGCCACCCTGCAGGCCGTTGGAGACGAGACCGAGAGAGAATCTAATCTTCAACACTCAGCAACAGAAGCCGTGGCTTGTCCAAAAACCTCTGTCCCGATCACTGACAGGATCAGTGATGACGTTGTTGCTTTAGGTTTATGCAAAAGACCCCTTATTCCTGTATTATTCTGGGCCCCTGGTTTCCAGTGGATTCTGTAGGACTTTGTGAGGTTTATGTGAGGCAGTTCTGTTGGAGATGAATCTGAAAAACAGTTTTCATTGAATTAGACATGAATTTATCATAATAGCAAGCTGTATATAAGACATGAGCCATTCTATTTTGCTGTCTTCATCAAATTAAAATGACCAAAAAGATGTTACTGCAGTTAGAAAGAATAAGTGAAAGTCACTAAGCTACCTTTGTGTGTCAATTACATTTGGTGAACATAAAATGTCAAAGTAAATGTTCTGTGGTCATTCAGTGTAACAAATGAATTCATGTCAGTTTAAATAATTATTCTCACCTGTATTTTTTTTAAAGGGATATTTGACCCAAAATAAAAATTCTCCCTGTTTACTCACCCTCAAGAGGTTATAAAGCTTTTTGACTTTCTTTAATCAGTCAAACAGAAAATAATATATATTTTGAAGAAAGCTTAAAACCTGTACTCACTGACTTCCATAGTAGAGAAAACTAATACCATGGAAGTCTATGGTTACAGGTGTTAAACAGAAGAAAGAAATACAATCAGGTTTGGAACAATTGTTTGACGTGTAAAATGATGACAGAACTTTCAGTTGTTTTGGGTGAAACATCCCTTTAACTGACAGGTTTATAATAATAATAATAATAATAATAATAATAATTATTATTATTATTATTATTGGGCCTCACAGTGGCGCAGTGGATAGCACAATCGCCTCAAAGCAAGAAGGTTGCTGTTTCAAGAGAGTTCAAGAGAGTGTGGAGTTTGCATGTTCTCCCCATGTTGGCGTGGGTTTCCAGGTACTCCGGTTTCCCCCACAAGTCCAAAGAAATGCGGTATAGGTGAATTGGGTAAGCTAAATTGGCCCTAGTGTTTGTGTGTAAATGAGTGTGTATAGATGTTTCCCAGTGATTGGTTGCAGCTGGAAGAGCATCCACTGCGTAAAACACATGCTCCATAAGTTGGTGGTTCATCCAGCTGTGGACGGGACAAAGCCAACAAGACAATGAATGAATGAATGAATGAATTATTATTTTAAAATATAATTTTAGTGGAAGTCTAGTTTTCTATTAATCATGGTCAAAAGGTCCGATTGTCATTATTTTTATTTATTCTTTTTATCATGAGTTTTGATTGATTTGTCATATTACATTTATGCTTAAAAAAACTCGGGCTGATAGGCTTTAGCTTTTACTACTTTACTAGCAAGACCTGTTAACGTGGAAACACATCTCTCCACCCTCATTTGATGCTTGGATAAAAAAAAGAAGAAAAAAAAAAGTGTTCACTTGCATTAAATTGGGGGAAAAAAATTAGACTATCACTAACTGGTTCTTTAAAGACCTTCGACAAGTTGTGGTGCCCCTTTTTAGATTATCTTAAGCCGAGCAATAATATATGAATACATATGTATTATTCATTTTTTTAATTTACTTATCTTTATTATTATTATTTTAGTTATTAACTATGTTTATTTACTATTTTCATGTATGGGAAGATATCGGCTATTGAAGGAGTAAAGTGTTTATTTGGGGTAGTGTTAACAACGGCATGAAAGGATAATTATAACATTCATTCATTTAATTTCTTTTTGGCTTAGTCCCTTTATTAATCCAGGGTCACCACAGCAGAATGAACCGATAACTTATCCAGCATGGATTCCAGGTATAAAACCTAATAAAAGTAATTTAAAATATATTATGATTACAACATCTCGTTTTGTGTCTTGGGCACAAAAGAAAAGACAATTTATACAAATCTTGATCCAAAAATCAAACAAAAAGTGCTCAGGGGTAGCTTAAATATTGTGTTGGTGTTCTTTGGGTAAGGGATTCATCAGAATAAACAGCAAAAATCAGTCCAAGGCACTCTAAAAAAAAAGTGGAAATATTAAAAAGTCTTTATTAACATGGCTAATCCTTAAAAAAAACTACACGTTTTCTGCAAAGAACTGCCTTCAACAGGGTAACAGTGATCAGGTGCATCTAGAGTTTCTTTTACGTGCTAAGGTCACATGACTCAATTGAATATCTAAACAATACTTAAATAATATAATAAACAAGGTCAACTCACAATCATCATAGATAGAGAGAAACATATATATATATATATATATATATATATATATATATATATATATATATATATATATATATACACACACAAACACATATACATGCCAAAAATAAAGCAAATCTTGACTTTTAAACAAGAAAAAGGCAGGCACACTACATTTCTACATTCTTTGACAGGACCCTGCATTTACATAAATACTAACACGGTACTAAATGCTTACCATGTTCCAATACCATAGCATTCGTCTGGTAGTGCTTCAAGTAGTTTAAATAAATAAATGAAACATATAAATAAACTCTTTAAATAAATAAATAAACATTGAGCAGTTCCTGATGTAAAAAAAAAGACATGGCAGACCAATTACCATCCTTCAGTGATGTCATGATATCACTATATTTATCACATGGCAATATATGGTAAATCAAGAACAGTGTGTTAAAATAAAGGTATTTAGAATTGCTGTATACCATGGTAGGCAAATCGTTAATTATTTGACAAAATAAACTACATTAACTTAAAAGTAGCCTAATACTTGTGGCGCTGAATCTTTGAGCTGAAGTTTAGACAGCAGTTGAGCAATCAAAGGGCTCCTTATGCTGTCCAGGAAGACAGTTCAATAGTTTGAGACACAACCAACCGTTTTCCTGAGAACTTTACATAGCGAAACCGTTACAATAATGGGAAATACACGGAATTACCAGTGTAAACATATGACAACTACTAAAAAACACACCTAGGAGTAACGGCAAACGGTTACACACGTTACAAAGAAACAAACCGCAAGCAGAAAAACACAAACAGCTCTGAGGAAGTTTCAAGAAAAACACAGCTGTGTCAAAGTTAAATATTTTTTACTCCCACCGACTAGCAGCACCACATTAAGCTGTCAGAAGTGAACTAAACTATCAGCATCCATTAACTTTCCGTACTGAAACTGAACTCGAGCTCAAAGTTTGGCTCAACAATCCGACTCGGTCGATACCGGGCCATGATAGCGGTTCAGATCAAGTGATAAAGTTCAACTGAGACTTTGAAAAGTTGATTTACTTTCTAATACTGGTGAGAATGTAAAGGAAAAAACGTTACCTTGGGTGTAAAAGAGTCCCGGTGAACGGCTGGAGAGAAGCAGCTCTTATAGCTGACGGTGGAAATGACTCCGTGTTTCCCAGTTCACTGAGGTGTGGTTGAAGTTTCCCATTAATATGAGGAAATACTGCAAACCAGAGACCATCAGCGCCACCAACAGGGAATACTTGAAGACGATGGATGGATGTCATGGATATGTGCAGTGTATCCTTTGGTCAAAGACGATTAATGTTTTTTTACAAGCATCAAAACAATCATTTGTAATAATAAAGCTTTAAAATGTATTGCTTTTCGGAAATAAATAAAATCTACACACTGTCAAATCACAGGTTTTATTTATTTGCCAGAATAAGTAATGCTTTTAAAGTATTTAATAAAATATTTCATGCTATACATTTAAAAAATATATATGTTAAATATTGTTCTATCTCAGGGGTGCACAAACATTTTGGTATAAAGGGCCAAAAGCCAAATATCATTGAGAGATGTGGGCGAAGGTAAATATAACAATCTGACATAAAAGTTGCCATGAGTATTTTCCTAATTGATTTCATAAGATTTAAATGTAAATAGAAAACATTACTTTACATCATAATGCAGCATAAGAATTAAAACAAATGACAACTTAAAGCAATAAAAACATAAACAATCACATTTATAACACAGTGGAGTTCAATGATGAACAAGCACAATAAAATCTGCCTTTTCCTTGATTTGTACTCTGTCAGGTGACAGTATGTACATTTAAACTAATCTGATTAATTTACACCTAATGGACACATCTAATTTTGGGTTTTAACAATAAAACAAACAAACAAAAGGATGGTGGACCAAATCAAAGGTTACCAAAGGCCAACTTTGGCCCCCAGGCTCTAGTTTGGCCTTCCCTGTTCGATCTGATTTGTTGATTATATAATGAAGATGTTTTGCAAATTAAATTCCTTTGTTATTTTACTCAGTTTATATATCTGTCCTTTGTTCAGATTTATAAGTTTGAAAATTTATTCTGGAGTTTCTCTGAATTTAAAAAAATTGTTGTAATATGCTGCTTTTTCCCTAATAAACAGAAAAGGAAAATGTGTGTTCAAATGATTTAATAATTGTTTTTAGATGGCACTACCGATGCTTTTACTTTTTAAATTAAACAATCAATATTTGGTGGAATTCTGATGATTTTCATCCTACACTAATGAAACATTTATATGACCAATTGCAGTTTTCTGAAAAAAAGGTCCAAAGGACAACATTTTTATAAGAAATGTACAAGAAACATTATCAGACATTTATGTTTTTAGCTGTTTTTCCTATTAAATATAACTAAACATTACAACAGCATAAACAACATTTTAGTAATATCAACAATCCTTACTTACACAAAGGTATAAATAGCAGAAAAAAGGTAACATGGTGGTTAGCACTGTCGCCTCACAGAAAGAAGGTCACTGGTTTGAGCCTCGGCTGGGTCAATTGGCTTTACTCTGTGGAGTCTGCATGTTCTCCCCGTGTTCACATGGGTTTCCCCCAGGTGCTCCGGTTTCCCCCACAGTCTAAAGACATGCACTATAGATGAATTTAATAAACTAAATTGACTGTAGTCTATGGGTGTGAATGTGAGAGTGTATGGGTGTTTCCCAGTACAGGGTTGCAGCTGGAAGGGCATCCGCTCTGTCAAATATATGCTGGAGAAGTTGACGGTTCATTCCGCTGTGTTGACCCCTGAAAAATAAAGGGACCAAGCCGAAGGAAAACAAATGAATGAGGAAGAAAAATGTAATTGAATAAATATCTTCATTTCAAAAGCAGTGTTTGGGTGTTTGCTTGGTATTCAGTAGGGGGCGCTACAGACCCCTTAACTTTTCAACACAACCAACGAAGAACCAATCAAATATTTCTACTTCCGGTAGCGTTCGTGCGCCATCTTTGACGAAAAATAGCCCATCTTTATTATTTTTGTTTTTAAAAAGTGTTGAAAAGTATGGTATAACACTAAACCGCATTAAACAACCGAAGCACACGTCTGGTCCTCGCCGTATCTAACGTGTTATAACACATTAACCGTCTTCGGGAAACACAGTCGGCGAGGTGAGCAGCAGAAGTTTTGCGTTATTCTGTTTACTAGCAACTGACTGCAGGAGTTTGATCAACTGTCTTTAATCGAGATTATAAATTCAGATTATACGTGGTTATGCTATAAAGCATCCGTAGACGATCACAGGACAAAAAGGGGAGCTGTTTTCTAACTTGAAAACTTAAGCGCAACTTATTCTAAAGTTATCGAAGAGCATTCATTTCGACAATTAATCATTCTTCGTCACATTAACGTTAATAATGTATAGTCTGTAGTTTAATGCCTCGTAAAATATACTGGATACATTACGATTTTTTTTTCTAACAAACAATGCGGTAATCATCGTTAAATCGTGTAAAACAATAATAATAACAACAATGATGTCTAATTGACGCTAAACCTGCTTGGAGTTTATTAAAATATCCATCGAGCCTCACAGTAATATCGTTAAGCTAGCAGAAGTGTCCAGCATGAAATCAACTTCCCCCGGAACTCGCCTTATTATTAAATGATGACTATTTCCCGTCCCGTCTCTGATCATATATTGTGTCATACATTAATGTACACATCCGCTTCCTTCATTTGTTTCCTCTGGAATAAAGTCATACGACTAATATAACTACATTGTCTTTCTACATGCAATTTGTACATGTGAAAAACTGTTACCTGCTTGACATATTTTGAACATACTACATCTGGTTAAACACCCAGTTAATGTAAAGAAGTAGTTGTCAAACATATAAAATGATAATTTAATGTATGTAATAGCTGCTCTCAGGTGACCTGAAGTGCTTCTTTTATCCTCATTTGTAAGTTGAATAAAAAGGGTAAATGTAAACAAATTAATAAAATACTGAACAGTTGCTTTTATTTTTATTCCCAATGCCTCAATCCTCTTTAGATGTCACTTGTGGATTTGGGAAAGCGTTTGTTGGAAGCAGCTCGCAAAGGACAGGATGATGAAGTGAGGTCACTTATGGCCAATGGAGCTCCATTTACTACAGATTGGGTGAGTTGTGTTTGCCCATCCTCTTTTTAAAAAAAATCAGTTCAGGTCCTGGAAGTAAGAAAACAAATTAAAAAAAAGTCCTTTATTAAAGCATTATAAACTATAAATAAACTAGGGCTGCACAATATATTGTTTTAGCATCGATATTGCAGTGTGATCATTCGCAATTGTCACATCACGAGTATGCACAATGTTGAGTCTGGATTATAATTGATCATTTCATGAGTGTTTTGACTGAGGCCTGTGACTGCATGAGGGTTTCAAAAGCATTTAGGTATTAAGAAAATTTAACGTTTGTAACTTAAAAAAATTAATACTGATTAATTTTATTGAATTGTTTATAAAACAAAGACTACAAATATTATTTTACATTTGATTATTCAATTACTGTATACAGTTAGACTCCTGGAAAACAATAAAGCACTGTTTATTTAATTAGCCTATTTTTCTTTATTGAATATAACTATGCTTGTAGATTGTTTATTATATGTATGCACTCCCCAACAGAATCTTCCCAATCAATCAAAAATGATAGATTCTTTACAAACATTCATTCAACTTGTCTAGTGAAATTGTATTCATATAGCAATAGATAAATCGCAGAATAAACGTGTAATTTTTCCAATATCATGCAGTCCTTGACCAAACCATCGGCCTCTGAGGTGAATCACAACATTAGACTTTGATTTGAAATAAAGTATGTGGTAATCTGACCAATAAAACAAAACAAGGGTACTTCACAGCTTTAATGAGGTAAACTACTACAATCTCATGAAGCATTGCAAATGACTCAGTCTAATAAAAGCTTCAAGGACAGGGCTAAAAAGCTAAATCTTTTTTGATTGCAAGGACCTTCTAATTTGGGGATATTTCTTTTTGTTAAATTTGTTCTTTTTTTTTGGATTCAGCAGATTCATATACAATTGATTTAATAACATCTCTCTTTAAAGCTTAAGCAGGTTTATTGTTGAAAATCAATAAAGGAAAATTAATGAATCAGAAAGCGAATGGAATTTTCACTTTCAGAACTGGGTTGTGTTCCAGAAGTTTGTGTTAAAAAAAAAAAGTTTTTATTTATTTATTGAATTTGCATTTGACTATAAAAGAACGGACAATGGTCATGTATTTTAGCTGTAATAATTTGACCAAATAAATTAATTTATGAAAAACAAGGGTCACAGCTTCAATGAACTGCAATCTCATGAAGCATTGGAAATCACACCCTCTGTTTATTGTGTCTATAGAAACAACAAATTTCAAATTTATTGCAAAATATTTAAAGTATTCAATGAGTAGTCTTTTTAAATTTCTTATTGTTTTTATTGAAGGAAGAACAAGGTGAAATAATACATACATACAAGATTTGACAAGACTTATTTTTTGTTGCTTCTCTTCCACCCCCCAATGAACAATTTCTCTCCCCATTCAAACACAAAAATAAATGAAAATAATGAAATAAATAAATAAATGAAAATAAATAAAATAAAAATTTAACAGATTTGAAAGTACAATGAGGAAGTATTTACCATCAATGTTTGCCTGTTGAGTTTGATTACGTTATCATTTCAAGCGTAGACTCAATGAGTAGTCTTGTATACAATTATTTGCAACGATTGGACAGGGTTAAACAGCTAAATCTTTTTTTTTTTTCTGAGATTCTTTGATTGCTATGACTTTAGTGAAGTTTTCAGAACCATAAACAATTGATTTAATAAAATCTCTCTTTAAAGCTTTAGCAGGTTTATTGTTGAAAATCAATGGATGAATCAGTAAACAAATGTTTTCACTTGCAGAACTTTGTGTTCCAAAAGATTGTTGTGTCCACATGTTTTTTTCCTGAATCTGCATTTTACAATAAAAGAACTGAGAATGGTCATGTATTTTAGCTGTGATAATTTATTTATTTGGTCAAATTAATTATTGAAAAACAATGGTACATCACAGCTTTAATGAACTGCAATCTCATGAAACATTGCAAATCACACTCTAACTCTCTTCAATGTGTCTATAGAAACAATATATTCCAAGTTTATTGCAAAATATTCTAGTATTCAATGAGTAGTCTTGTATACAGTTATTTGTGATGCTTCATGGGATTGGACACGGTTAAACAGCTAAATCTTCTTTGATCACTGTGACTTTCTAATTAGTGGAATCTCCTTTTTTTCCTTCACAAATTTTGATGCTGTTAAAAATAACAGTTGGAATCGACAGAATAATATACTATTGACTTAATAACCTCTGTTAATGAATTAATGAATGAATTAGAAAATAAAAATTTGTGGCGTCTGGATGTTTTTTTTCTGATTCTGCATTTTACAATAGAACAATTTTACAATACTGACAATGGTCATGTATTTTAGCTGGGAACCTCACCACTTCATTTAGCAGCACAATATGGGCACTACTCGACTGCTGAAGTGCTTCTCCGTGCTGGTGTGAGTAGAGATGCCCGCACTAAAGTCGACCGCACACCACTCCACATGGCAGCAGCAGAGGGACACTCAAGCATTGTTGAATTATTGGTTAAGGTAAGATCAAATGATCTCAAGAGTAGTATTGCATTTGTTATGCTTTTACGTTGTGAATTTTTGTTGTGTTATTCTATCCGCCATATAATGGACAGAGTGGAGCAGACATCAATGCCAAAGATATGCTGAAAATGACCGCCTTGCACTGGGCCACAGAACATGGGCACAGGGGAGTCGTGGAGCTGTTGGTCAAATATGGTGCAGATACTCACGCCCTCAGCAAGTTTGACAAGACACCTTTTAACATTTCAGTGGACAGAGGAAACACTGATCTGATGCTCTTGTTACAGGTAAAAACAATAAGATGACTCTCGGATGTAAAAGCGTTAACTGTTGTGTATATGACGAGTTGTCTTTCTGTGTAATTCAGCACACTCATAATGATTATTTGTTATCCTAGGAGGGAATGCAGAACCAAGTGAACATGAACCCAGAGAGAACTATCCTGAGCAGCACATCGCCTGCCACCTCCAGCCCTCAGTTCATCATCTCCTCCTCTGGGGTGGTCAATCTTTCTGATATTGTTCTCACCAACTCTAAGGCCAATACAGGTATGAGGTTCATTATTTTTTTCTTAGTTTGCCAGTGATGTAAGAATTGACCTCCCATGACACTGCTTTATTAATTCGCCAGGGAAATATAAAACTGTTTTTGAAGGTTACATGGAGAAAATACCATTGTTTTTACATTTGCATTTTCAGGCCACCCACAATATTTAATTTGCAAATTAATGGACAAAATTATTCTGATTTTGGTTGGAAAATAGCTGTTTTTGCTTGTAAAAACATAAGATTTATTAATCCGATTAAGTTTTATTTATAATTTGAATTGAATTTGTGTATTTCTCCCCTTTGAACCAGCTGCTTCAGAGAGTGTGATTGCTGCTGACTCAGTAGATTCTGCTATTCAGCATCTTGTAGGGGAGGATGGCCAGAGAGTCATCACCATAGTAACCGATCAACAGGGAAACCTGCAGTCTGGCAACTTGGGACATAAGTTCTTTGTCACGATGCAGGGCCAGCAAAGTGAGTATCTGCTAGCTTACAGTACTTTTGAGACTTTAGTGCAGTATTTAAAGCAATTATGAATTGCCTTTTTGTATTTATTTTTTCTGCTGTTATCTGAGGTCCACTTATGTTAAATATTTGAGATAAAACAAAACAAAACAAAGTAGTAACAGGCTAGCGTCTGTCTTGTTTTCATTCCATCACTAGAACACACATAAGTGTGGAAGATTGTAGACTCTGAAGTAAACGCTCACTGATATGATTGGCTAACAAAAAGTTTGCATATTTAAACATTTTCAAAAGCTGAAAAGGAGAGCTGTGTGTGCTCACTTGTTTCACAGCCTACATCCATGAAAGATGAACACTGCTGCGATTTAGTATTTAAAAAAATCATAAATACTTAGCACATATAAAAAAAATCTATAATAGCAGACAAAGTAGAAAAAAAACAATAGCTTATTTTTAATAGTACATTACTGTCAGGTCCAGTTTAAGTTAAATAGCATTCTATTTTCAGCAATCTTTCTGAAATTCTTGCACTGAATTTTGCTGGTTTGTAAATTATTTCATGGTAAAATGACTTCCAGTCCGAACCGGAAGTTGCCAAGACTTATTTCATTATGTAGATGTACTTGCAACTGAAATGGAATATGGAGTATGGGGCAGGGGTTTCTTTTTGCGTATCATTCCCTCAAAGAAAACTGATTTAAGAATATTGTGGCTGAAGCAGACAAACTAACACCACCATTAAAGGACTGCCAGTGCAAACATGGAAGCAAATGGTCAGAATTTGAACATTACCAAAACAAACATTTTTGTTCAGTGGATTAACTTGCACAGATTCATTGCTCACCTAAAGATAAGGTGTGCTAGCAAAATAAAACAGAAAACAGTTCCTCACAGAATTTATCATCCACTCTTTCCTAAATTTGCCATCTGAAGGAATGAAATGCAAAGACCATGTTTTTCTACTTCTTTGGCACTGCACAGCATCTCGTTGTCTTTACTATTTTCATTTTTTGGTTTTGTGGACTTGTTTGCCTTTACCTACTGCACAGTTAATCAGTCGGGAGAGCTAAAACAGTCTGTGATGTAGAAAGTAATTTTGCTATTCTGTGGAGTTTGGATACACTATTATTTAATAGAGGAATATTGCAAACCTGTTGTTTTGTCAGATTAGCTTCAGTATAAGCTGTTTTTAGACTAAAGATTTAAAAATAAAATATAAAAAATTTTGATTCATGACCCCTTTAAAACCTGCCATGTCTGTACATTTAGTGGTTGCAGTGCCAGCAGGTCAGATTGCAGAAGAAATCGTAACGGAGGAACCCAAACCAGTTCCATCACGAAAGCGGAAATTTGAATCAATGGTCAACCACACAGATGTCAAGCATAAGGTCTGACCTGCAGAGATTTCACTCACTGAAGTAGCACTTGTTTTAGAATGCGTCATCGATACCAGGTCTAACTATTTGGGCTTTTCTACAGGAGCCCGATGAGAAGGACAGTCGTGAAGTACTGGAACAGCAGCTAAAAGAAGCAAACAGAAAAGCGCAGGAGTATAGACAGCAGTTAATGCGGAAGGAACAGGAAGCTGAGCAGTACAGGCTGAAACTAGAAGCCATCGCCAACGGACAGAGCAACGGCACAGAGCCCCAGGAGGAAGTGGTGCTCCAGGAAGAGGAAGAAGAAGAGGAGGAGGTGGTTGGTGAAGAGGAAATTGTCATGTTGCCAGAAGGCACCATCATCATTAAAGAGGAACCTCTGGATTCAACAACAGGGGAAACAGTGACATTAGTGGAGTCGGCGGATATCACAGCCATTTCTGAGGACACGCCGTAACGGTGACCCCAAAGACTTAAACACTCAGGAATTATGTACACTCTTTTAGTCTGTGTGCCTGAAGTGTCATGTTGTATTTATTTATTGTAAATCATAATCTTTTGTTTTTAGCTTTTTTTTTTTACTCCTAGCGTTCAGTTTTCATACAAACCTCTACAAAAAAAAGTAGCATTAATTCTATTTAGGTGGCCACAACAATGCTGAGTTGCTCAGATTGGACGAATAGGAAGATCAAGTATGTAACTTTAATGTACAGCAGTCTTTTAGAAGGTTTTAGAAATAATATTATTCATTTTCCTTCGGTTAAGTCCCTATATTTATATCAGGGGTTGCCACAGCGGTGTGAACCGCCAACTTATCCAGCATATGTTTTACACAGCAGATGAAATAATATTAATCAAGCCCAATTATGAACCTCTAATGATAGTATGCAAGCACTTAAAGGGATGGTTCACAAAAAAAAAAACGTAAATTGTAATTACATTTACTAACCCTCCACTTGTTACAAACATTGAGTTTCTTCTGATTAACAGAGAAGACATTTTGAGAGAGAGAGAGAGAGAGAGAGAGAGAGAGAGAGAGAGAAAAAAAAGCTGGAAACCTGTAGCCATTGACTTTCATAGAAGTTATTTACTACTATAGATGGCAATGGCCACCAGTATCCAACATTTTTCGATTTCTTCCTTTGTATTCAGTGGAAAAATGAAACTCATAAAGGGTTAGAACCACATGAGGAAGATTAAATTGTGAGTAAATATTCATATTTGGAAGAACTATCCCTTTAAAGAGATAACCTAAATAATATATACAAGTTATGACATTTACTGAGCCTTAAGTTGCTCAAAAACTGTATGCAATTTCTATTTTTGCAACACAAAAGATGGTTTTGTAAGGGCTGGGTGATTGAGAAGTAATCGAAATCGACATTTATAACCTATAATCAAATCTAGTTTTTCGAGGTCGATATATATTTTTTCCCCAATTACTTTCCATACTGTGTGTGGAGTCACGTGACCTCAATCTGTTAAGAATGATTTATACTTTTGCATCGAGCGCATGCGTATGGTGCGGCACAGCGTTTGTGCGATCGCATCCCCGCACACCTCTCAAAAATATAACCACACATGGTTGTCACTGAATTATGACGGCAAAAAAATTAAATAAAATCATCATTCATTAATGTTATCGAGTGACAAAGTTAAATCAATCAGGATTTGATTTTAGGCCAAATCGCCCAGCCCTAGGTTTTGTAATAGGAGATAGACGTATGTGAATAACCAAGAAGTTGCTGTGACCCCCAACGTATTAAAACAATATTCTGAAAGTTGGTGGGGACCAGAAACTGGTGCTACATATTCTTTAAAATGATCTTCTTGGAGTTCAGCCATGTTTCAAGCAACTTAAAGATGATTAAATGCCATTTAATTTGAGTCATTTTAAAACAGCATCTCTCCCCAAAACTGAAGTTATCCATGTAAAATTAGCTCATTTCAGATGAACGTAAACTTCTGGCTATTTCCCCAGCTTTATAAATAGCAGGCAATGGTGCTCGAGAAAGTGTAATAAGGAAAAATATATTCAAAACTTTCTAAACTATTTACTGGCTTTCAGCAACTACCATACATGTTCATCAGAGCTATGACGAATGACATGGATGTAGTGGAAACTATGCTTTAGAGCAGTGGTCTCAAACTCTATTTTTGGAGGGCCACAGCTCTGCAGATTTTAGCTCCAACCACCTCCAACTCACACCTGCTTAATAGTTTCCAGTAGTCTTTTACACTTTGGTTAGTTGGATCAACTTTGCTTGATTAGGGTTACAGCAGAGCTGCAGCCTTTCAGGAACTGAGTTTGAGAACCATGCTTTAGAGAGTATTTGGGATTGTTATCACTATAATGTAGATTGATGTTACGATCCATCTTAAAAGGGTAGGCTCATGTTGTCCATCTAAGATTCGTTTCACTCATGAAAACAGTTTATACAGTTTTAGAGAATTGTGCAAAAATGGATTGGGCTTACGAGCATCACTTTAACATGAAAAAAAGTTGAATTTTTATTCATGTTGTGCCTTTTTATAACCATGATTATCCTTTTGTTTTGATTTTGAACAAGTCAACATTTATAAAGCTCATCTTCGACCCAAAATATTTCTGGACTAGCGATGAGAGACATTAAGAGTGACATGTTAAAGTGATAGTTCATCCAAAAATGAAAATTGCCATCATTTATTCACTTCTTTAAAACCTATTTGACTTTCTTCTGTCAAACACAAAAGAAGATATTTTGAAGAGAGCGGCAAACATTTAACCATTGACTTCCATCGTAAGAAAAATAAATATGGTTAGAGGTTTGCAGCTTTCTTCAAATTGTCTTCTTTAGTGTTCAACAGAAGAAAGTCATAAAAGTTTCAAACCACACAATGGAGAGTAAATTAAAATGTTTGTGTGAACTGTCCCTTGATCGTTTAGAGTCAACAGTAACAGTATATAACATAATACTAGACGTTCAAAAATAAGGTGATTTTCCTGCTATTGCTATGTGAGACATTGACCGGCTCTTGCAGTGTGTGGCATGTGTCATTGATGCAATCGGCATTGAGTGGTATAAGGTAGCTATGCATTTACTTAGCAAAGAAGCTCTTGTTTTATAAAACTTGCATTCATCTATGTAGTCTTGCAAGAAATGGTTGTTTAATCTTACAAACCTTACAGAGACTTTGTTCTGTCAGACACTAAATCACGATTTGCATTTCCATGTTTTGTGTTTTGAAAAGTATGCAACATGTTCTTGCTTGCATTTCCTTGTGAAATCTTCTATTGTTTACTGTCAGTCTTTCTGTCGAGTTATATCATCAGTTGTGTTTACTTTGTCGGGTTTTAAAATGTGAATGAATACCGAATGAAATATTATGGAACTAGACCACACATGCTTGTAGTTTTGCATTATCTCTTCTGTTTGTCAGGTACACAGCTGATGATTAACATTCCATTAAATTGTATTTTAAGGGCTGGCATCAACAATTTTTGCTCTGTACATATGCAAATATTTAGCTTTCTTCCATGTAAACCCTCATTATTAGGATTTTGAAGAACATGCTATTTATTGAATGGTTGATTCATTTGGACATTGATTTTCTTGTACCCCTTTCCTTGCTTTTTAAACATATAATTTCAGTCGTATAATATGTCAGCAGTGCTTTAAAGTTTAGTTACATTTACACTTTTGTTACAAATCGTTTGACTAGTAAAATTACTTTCATTTTAGAGAGATTGAAGTAAATGCGTAGAGTTTTAACTTAAAGCAGACAATGCATAACACATCAACAGTTTGTCTCTGTATATATTTTACATATATATTTTTGTAAAGAAACACTATTGGGGCCTGTCGTTAGTGCTTTTATTATCTCTGGTCAAAATAAATATTTCAGAGGTTTGATATATCTACTAGCTGTTGTGTTTTTATTGGGAAAACAAATAGCCTTTTAAGCGATATTCACGAGTCATGATTTTATACCGAATGTAGCAACGCGTGTTTCTTGAAGATTGTCCTAATGCGACTTCCGTACCCACGTTGACTCGCAGCATATCGAACAAACGTAAGCCATTTCTTTACATTTTGTTTGTAAATAATATAAAAGCAACTGATGTCAAAGCTGATTTTTTTAAATGTTGGTTTGTTTTTATCCTCTACTCGATTCGTTGAATGCTTAGACAACGCGAAATATTCATTTAGCATCATAACTTAGCTGCTAGTTATACTATGGATAGTATTAAAGTTAATTCGCTGCTCGTGTTTACATCATGTTTTTGCTAGCATGAGAAATACTGAAGATTTGAAGTAAAGAGGAGACGGAAAATCTCGTTCAACTGTCAACTTCATCTTTACCTCAGAAATGTTTCCTGAATTGAACAGTCTTCTCAATGCTTCTCCAGACACTTTCAAACCTGTAGGTAATCATTGATCTTTTAGTAAACTTGATGTATCTAACAGTGTTACTGGCTAACCGATGCTTTCTGTACTTTTAGGGCGACTTTGTCCTGCTGTCTGACAGACAAGCTGATGCATCGTTTCTCATCCATCACTATCTGTCTTTCTATTTACGTGGTGAGTGAGTGACCTCCTCTAAATAATAATAAAATCCCACATTAAACAGTTTTCAGTAATCAAAACTGTTAAGTTTTGTTTTTTGCCCCAGTTAGTGGAATATCAGGGATTTTTGTTTGTTGGCTTAAATTTTAATTTTCAATTATCAAAAGGTATTCTTTTATAATGCATTATCTCATAAATATTGGAATTAGAGATGGTGCTCTTCACAATCAGACACACATCAGATTTTTTTTTTAACCATAGGTAAATAATTAATTGTTATTCAAATAGTTATGCAAATGATATTTATTCTTAAACCATTTTATTATTATGCATCGCCACTGGCTTGCTTGGTTTGGGACTTGTGGAGCTGTGACTTTCGGTGTTTGGACTTTCAGCAGTGAAAATTAAACCACACTGGACTGAACTAAACTGAACTTCAACTCTGGAAACTGGACTGACTTTTTCAATTTACTAAAAATTCTATGTTAAGCTGCTTCGACACAATCTACATTGCAAAAGTGCTAAAGATGAATTGAAAGCGACTTGTTTTTCTGTTTATTAGACATCATAGAAATTCAACTTTCAGCAGAAAGTCAGTGAAGAGTCAGAAAATTTGATATGTGGCCTAAAGTGGGAACCTTGAAAATATAATACATCTTTTTGTTCCCGCCACTGAATAAAAAATATAAAAATAAAAATAATGCCATAATTCTGGTCACTAGCCATAAAAGGAAACGTCTTTAGAACTCGAAAGTCTTTATATCACGCAATTTCAACTTTATTTCGCACAATTACCTTTTTTTTATTTATTAATTTATTGATTTTTATTTATTTTTTATTCAGTGGCGGGAACAGCTTTCCACAAGAATGTGTCCTGTTTAATTTGTCCATTTTGATTAATTGTTTTGTTTGTCTGGTTATGAACGCACAAAAAAGAGGGCTAATTATAAGAATCATTTGATGACATTTAAAAACTTTCAAGGATTGCAGTTTATACTTTTATATTTCAAACCATTTTTACCCATTTGTCAACAAGTTGTTAATAATTTAAAACAGTTAAACTGTTGTGTGATCACTTATTCTTTTATACTTTAATAAATACAGGTCAAAGTATATAGTTTCACTTTTTTTACGCTGAATGGAACATTATTTTACTCTTACCTTCACAAAAGTTAATTAAAACATTAAAGTATACACTACCACATTAAACATGCTTTCAATGCATGTCAGTAAGATGACACCAAAATGCAATGTCTTGTCTTTGACACATATAAATGAAACCAATAACTTTATCATGATCTGTATATTTCCAGCTGGCTGTAAGGTGTGTTTTCTGGGTCTTGTACAGTCCTTCAGCCACTACAATGCTGTCGGTCAGAGGCTGGTAAGTCTGCATATACTTGCATTATTTAGAAGTTTCACAGATGACAATAATAATCAGTCTTGATGGTATTGTTTCTGTGCAGGGAGTGAGTTTGGCCCAAGCGAGAGAGAAAGGTCAGCTAGTCTTTCTGGAAGGACTGAAGGACTCAATTGGAGCTATTTTAAAGGAGGAGGAGGACACCAGTAAGGGGACACAAGCTTTGAGTTATCTCAGGCACGTAAAACATTTTTAAGCACATTTATTACAATTTACCCTTCTAGGGTTGTGCAATATGATGAAATACAGTCAGGGGCAGATTTAACCAAGTTATGGGGACCAAAAATGTCACTTCCGCTACGCTACACAACCACAGCACATTTAAATGGATATTTTGCTAAAGAATAAACAAATACTGGTTATGATGCTTCTGATGATACCTTAAACTGTGTTTTCTTCCTTTAAATCTGTGACGTGTGTCAATCTCAACTTCCTTTTCTGTACATTTAGTCATTGGTTCACTATGGTTTGCCGTGGCCACAAACTTTAGGCGATACAGCCTGTGACTGGGTATCAGAAAACTTACCCAAAAAAACACTTGCAAGCTTGAAAGTGTAATGCTGAAATCCTGTTAGAATTCATTTTTGAAAAGGTTTAATATTTCATTAACATTTAATTTTGATTTCTACATTTAGAAATAAACATTTAACCAGAAGTTGTAAATCAAGTAAGAAAAACAATCATATGAATGAATACATGAGCATTTAATGTCAAAAAGAAATAGTCCTGTCCATGTGGTCAATATTAACAGATTTTACTGAATTTACAAAAACAAAACAAAAAACCCACTGTGTCGTGATGTATATCTTTATAAGTTGAATATGAAATAACTTGTGTCATGATGTGAGATTTTTATCATATCCCTCAGCCATGTAACCCTTCTCAGAAATCAGAGGAAATGGATTTTAAAAAGTGTTTTGTGTTTAGGTCTCCCCGTGCTGGACTGGAAGGGCTGTTCAGATTTGTGGAAAGTTCACTGTGTCGGAGCGGAGCTGACGGTCCTCCGGTGTTGATCATTGATGATCTGAGTGTGCTTCTGAGTTTAGGCGTCAGTGCTGGAGCAATACTAGACTTTACTCTCTACTGTCGAGCCACCGTGTGCTCCGAGTTACAGGTGAATCACTGTTTTTAGATCTGTGACTGAACTAATGGCAGAATGTGTATGCAAGGATTCATTGTGTAAATACTTTTAGTTTCTGACTTTATATGTAAATATGCCAAGGTCAAATTTCACACTAGATTCAATAACGTAGGTTTCATTTTTTGCATAATGTTATTAATGAATAATAAAGTTAGCAAAATACAACATAACATACTGAAATACTTCCTGAAGGATCATGTCACAGTGAGGACACAGCTGTGTGTTTCATTCAATTTATATTTTTAAATATATTAAAATACAATGCATAACAGCTCTTCTCCATGTCTCAAACGTATTTGATGCTCCACAATTTAAATGTCCTCACACAAATCAGAAAATCCAAAATTGATAGTTATAGCATTAATGTGTTTGAGAAGATTTCGTTTTCGCATAATAATGTAATTAATAAATGATTAAATGAGTAAACTATTCAGGGTTTATACACATTTGTACGACTAAAATTCAATGATTTTTCCATGACTTTCAAGTAAATTTTCATGACCTAATCTTTCATGTAATGTATACATAGTAAATAATAAGACAAACGATGCAACCTATTTCGTTTAAATGAATTTGTATATCTATGTAAAATTTATTTAAATAATGTTCACACAGCTCCAATAAATGTAAGAGCATGTGTTTGACCATGGACAGAAAAGAAGATATTTATTCAACTATTTTCCATGACTTTCTAAAACATTGTAGGTTTTTCTGTTTTTCCAAAACTTTTCTAGGCCTGGAAAATGCCATGTCAGAATTCCGTGACTTTTCATGACCGTATGAACCCTGACTATTAATAGACTATTTAATCATCATGTTAATGACAAATAACCTGGTGTAATTCTTCCTAAAGGATCACGTGACACTAAGGACAGAGCTGTTTGCTTTCGATCAAATCATATTTTAAAATTTTAAAATATATTTAAAAAAATACATAAACGGCTCTTCTGCACGTCTCAAATGTATTTGATGCTTCAGAATTTTGTCTTCAAACAAATCAGAAAATCCAAAATTGATAGTCATAGCATTAAATGTTACACACAATGCAAAAAAACTTTCCTCAGTATTGTTTATTTTCCAATACAAACATCTAATTCTCCTTAAAATCCAGATATTTTTACTTGGATACATTTGATTCAAAGACAAGTGTCTGTAAAAGGGGAATGAAAATGTTTTTTTTTTGCTTTTCTGAACCAATTGGCAGATATTTGTTGTGGTTTAAAGCATAAATTTGCTTCATTTTAATCAGTTTCACAAAAGAGAAAAAAACAACATTTGATTCCCCAAGTAAAACTGTCTTTAAAATTATTTAAGAATGTAGATTTTTCAACTGAAAAACAAGACAAGAATACTTAGAAAGAACAGTCACTTGTTTGCAATGTGATCATTTACATTTAAAGAATATTAGTTAATTTTGTTGCCTTCAAATTATTCACTGAATTCTTTAATTGATCTTAAATATTAAACCTTCAGAAACCCTATTATACATTTTACTACACATTCAGTTTAAACTCATTTATTCATTCATTCATTTTCTTTTCGGCTCAGTCCCTTTTATGTTTTAACTGCATTGTAATAAATAATCTATAAAATGCATATTGATGTGCAGGGAAATATGGTGATTCTAGTGAGGTGTGAAGAGGAGGAGTCTGATGATGACGAAGAGGGATTAAACCTGCTCCAGAGGGGACTAGTTCATCAGTGTAATCTGGCATTACATGTGGAGGGTTTGCCCACCGGCTACTGCAGGGACATACACGGACAGGTGCATTTTTCATGCTACAGTTCACTCATAGACTGTATTAAATTGCTCTGAACTGATCTGACCATTTCATGTGTTTTCAGATGGAGGTTTGGTGGCGACAGAGGGGAAACGCTGTTTATAACCAACGAAAAATATTTCAATTTAAAGTTCACGAGAAAGGAGCTTCGTTTTTCAGCCGAGGGACTTCTAGAGCAGTTCTCTGAGTTCTAATATAAAAGTTTCCTGTTTAGATGGCTTACTGTATTGACTTAGTTTGTTTTATTAAAATACATCTTTAGTGCATTACTATTTACAGTGATTTTGTTTATTTGGTGCATTACTTGACATGTTTGGTTTGTGTATCAAAATTAATGCTTGAAAAAATACCATTGAGCGGTCAAACAAGCATAAAGAGCTGGAACAATAATGCTAGTTAATTTCTATGTTCAAAGACATGGATCAGTCATGCACAAGGATATTTAAATGTTCAATTCAAGTTTACTTGTGTAGCGCTTTTCACAATGATCATCATTCCAAAGCAGCTTTTCAAAAGGTGCACAACATTACATTACAGTCAAATTTAGAAATGGTCAGGAGTTGTGTAAAGGGGTTGGCAGTATATAAACATGGTTAACCTGCAGATATACAGTATATACTGTAGTGTCCTTCCAAAAGAAATATTTACATTTAACAATAATAATACATGTTGAAGTGTATTTGTTGAAAACTTTAATTGAATTTAATATTTAAATGCATTCTAATATATTAAACATAAAATATATATTATATAAATGCAGAAAAATAAAATCAAATGCATTTTTTGCCTAATGTGAATACGATATTCTCCCTTGAGGATATCTTCATAAGATAAGTACATTAAGATTTTCTCATTTTAATTAATTTTCTTAATTTAAAATATGTCTGATTTTAATTAAATGTGCAGATGCATCAATATAATGAAACTATATATATAGACACACAAACATTTGTAACTTATTTGTAGCAAACGTTTATTCGGCTATGAGCAGTATGTTACAGAGCTACAAATTTAAAATTGCAAAAGAGGGCGCTGTTGTGTTTGATGATGATTATTAGCGAGCTAGTTGTTATCGGCAAAAACACATTAATTTGATCAGAATAACACTTGATGTTACAAAGTTTTTTTTTTTTTTTTTAACTTTCAAAATTAACAATCATCACCAAAGTGGTATGCACAAAAATATGAAGCACCACTAATGTTTTCAACACTGAGAAGCAGATTATCAAATCAATATATTAGAATGATTTCAGATCATGTGACTAAAGATGAATGATGATGAAAATCAAATTTAAAGTAGATTACAATACAAAAGTTACTTATAAATAATAAAAATGTGATGCTACTTTGATGTTGCAAACTTGTATTTTAATGTAGTCACACTCTTACAATACACTCTTTTGTAGCACAAATAGTTTCACTGTTTACTGCCATTTGTTATTCTTAGTCATTTACATGTATCAGCAAATTAATTTGAAGTCTTAAAGGAAATAGTTAACTCAAAAATGAATCATCATTTACTCACCCCTTACTTGTTCCAATCCAATTTGAGTATCTTTCTTCTGTTGAACACAATAGAAGATATTTTGAAGCTGGAAACCTGTAACCATTGATTCCATAGTATGAAAACAAATCCTATTGATGTTTAAACAAAGAGTAATGGATTAAAACCCTCAGAAAAGATTGTTCTGTAGGGAAAAATACTGCTCAACTCGCAACTGCTCCTCATCCTTCAATCAGTGTGAGCAGTCAATAATTGGCAACAGGTGGTGGCCATTATACAGTTTCAAGTAGAGGAACAGAAGCTGCACCCAAATTCGCCCCCTATTGACCTTATTCTGCAATGCGGACATAAGCTCTTTTCTGCGATTGTTTTAGAACTTTTAATTCAGTTGCCTACAGAAAAAAATGGCTAGGAATAATAAATAGCAGAAAAACGCTCAAACTTCTTGCTCTATAAACAAGTGTGTTCACCACTTTGCATAAAAATATAAGACAATATCAGTTTGAAACATTAAGCAGAATTACAAGCTGTTTTTAACTATTAAAAAATAAATGGAAGTGGATGAGACCGGAAATCTCAAGCCAATAAGGTTAAAAATGCCTGCCCCTGCTCTTATGCGAAGAATAAGGTTAATACCCTCGTTTTAATGAAAGGAGTGAATGAAAACAAATGAGTGAATTCAAACACTGAGTGCACTAAATCAGGCTGTTTGTTTATGCTTTATTGGTTGATATATCCCTCAGACGAATTAGATTTTCAACACTTCAGTCAGACCCTGTGACAGCTCACACTAACAAATGACTCTTTCCTTTCTAACAGACACATTTGTGCATTTACAAGACATGTTTTGCAATAAAACAAATGCCTATGATGATTTCCAACCTTCTATATTCCCGCCAATTAAATTAAACTGAACTAAATCACTTTAAATTTAACTAGAACATCAACCAGCATCGAGCAAAAGTGATATAGAAATTCAGATTGTTTGAACTGAATTGAACAAAGCCCTTTGAGCCCAGAGATAAAGCTATACCATGAGGCCTTCTGAGCCCAGAGGTAGAGCTGCGCCACAAGGCCTACTGAGCCCAGAGGTAGAGCTGCTTTTTTATGCTTTGGAGCACACCAATATAGAGATGTCCTTAAAAACTAACATCTAATTTTTTTATTTTAATTTCATGGGACCTTTAACTGGTTTTGGGTTTGTTTATTTGGTGCATTAGTTGCTATGTTCGTTTTGTTTATCAAAATACCCCACCGTTCAGTGTGCGAACATGCATTTAAAGCTGGAACAATAATGCTAATTAACGTCTTTGTTTAAAGACACAGAATAACAACATATACATGGAACAGTTATGGGGTTGGCAGTATATAAAGTAGTAAATCTCTTTCCAAAACAAATAATGGTCGGACAGGTGGAGCTTCTTATGTTATTTGACTGTTTATTTGTTTACTGACATTATACTAAGATGCTTGATATTTGGTCCCTAATTGACGCAAAGAATGATTAAGTAAAAAGCGCTATAGAAATACAGTTGGAATAAAATTGAATCGAACAAAGCCATCTGAGCCCAAAGTAGGAGCTGCACCATGAGACCCTCTGAGCCCAGGTGTGGAGCTGCAACAGTGGACCCACTGAGCCCAAAGGTGGAGCTGCGCCACAAGGCTCACTGAGCCCAGAGGTGGAGCTGCGCCACAAGGCCCACTGAGCTCTGAAGTGGAGCTGCTTATTTTATCTGACTGTTTATTTGTTTACTGACATTATACATAGTTGCTTGATACAAGGTACCCAACTGATGCAAAGAATGATTTGATTTTTAACTATTCTACAGAAGATAAACAAATTTGAGTTGTTCTGGATATATGTCCAGCCTTTTCTGAGAGAAAAACACCACCAATATGTATTTTTTTTTTTAATCTTTTACGCCAATGGCACATTTTTGAAGAAGTTCAAAAAGTCACTAAAGATCACAATGAGAATGATAATTAAAATTCAGGAATGTCTACTGTTTGTCCTCCATTGATTGTAAAAGCCAACCACATATACTACACGAAAAATTCAATAATTTATAAATATAATGAAAATATTTTGAGGTAGAGAATAGTGACTTATTTCTGATGGGAATTATATTTGACATTTATTCTCCATTGCTCTTTGTAGTACAGGAGCGTGTTTGTTTGGGGGACGGCTCAGGTATTTCTCACCCAGTTGAGGAGAGGTGGGAGCCTGGGAGATTGTGGAGAGGGTCAGGAGCTCTGTCCGTCTGTCTGAGCGCAGGGGGACCAGCATCACACACAGGGCAAGAGAATGTTTTGAGGACCACAGCAGCCCCTCATTGAAACAGTGCTGTCTGCGTTCTCTGAAACCCCAAGACTGCACTTACCCAAGGAATCAGAGCCCTGTCCGGAAAGTAACCGTCTGGCAACCTGAGAGGGAGGCTGCTGGTCATGGGAGCCTCCAGGGTGAAGGTAAGATGCAGGATGGGGAACCTAGAACATAGAGGGAATTTAGAAGAGATTCATAAGTGGGTCTAAGACAAAACATTCACTTTTTTGGAGCTCACATCAAATGAAACATACAAAAATATACCTAGAATGTTAAAGGCAAATGTTCTGTCATTCAGTGCAACCAGTGTATTTATGTAACAACAATTTAAATCTGACCTGTACTTATCAAAATACATGAAATAAGCGATCATGCTATCATTTGTAAAAATAGTAATTATCAAAAACTTCTTGTTGGCCAGTGAGCAAAATCTAATAGTTTGAAGGTAAGTGGCTATGTGTAACTGACAGTTTGGGGGCTTTTAAGATGTTATTAATTTACCCTTGTTCTAAATAAGCCAAGAAGACAATACAAGATGACAATATTTTGGTGTATATACCATTGTACCATCGAATGACATTTCAGTCTTCTACGAATCGTAAAAAGAGTAAAATAATAATAATAATAATAATAAAATGTTTTTTTTTACCAATATATGAATCATCTTTATTTATGCACATTAATGGCTCAGATAGTTTGATTAGTTTGGCAATATAAAGTGTTGTCAGATTCATATTGGTTTCAAGTGAGTCAAGTTTCTCTGAAGAAAAATCATTTCAGGTATGTATTTAACCAATGGTTCATTAATCAGGCTATATTTAGTTTTAACGTTATGGAATTACAGCCATAGTTAATGAAACATTTTTTGCAAGAGTGGCAAATAGTATCAAATGCATAGAAAATATATAACTAAAACTACATAAGTAGTTCTGCATGTTTGTTGGCCTTTAGTTTTTTTTCTTACATTTGTTAATGTGTGACATCAGCAACCTATTACTTTTGTTAGGTGTCCTGTGAGATCATGTTGCATATAAATACACTTTTTATTTCTGTTTCAATTATTAACCACTTGTAAAATGTATCACGTTACCAGATTTTAATACAATCATTTAGTTTAATAGCTTGTAAATGTCAGTTCTAGATTTTAATGGACAGAGATGGAAAAGTATGCAGCACCTCACTGTCCCAGAGGTCCTGTAGGTTTGTGAGGAACTGAGTCTTTGAGCTTTAGCTCCGCCCTATCATGGTGTAACTTCGTCAATACAAAAAAATAAATGAAATATACAACACTAGATGTTTATTATTCTTGAAATTGTATTGTATCTTGAAGTTATATTCAATGCTGAAATCATATGAGTAATAATACTATAAAAACAGCAATTTATGAATCATTTATCCATTAAGTATTTGCTAGTGTATTCTAAAATTGTAACTTAATTTGTTATGCTGATTTGGTGCTCAGCAAACATTTATTTTATTATAGAAGTCTTAAAATTGGGGGAAAAATATTTGGGGAAAACAGTATTTTTTAAAAGATTATAAAGTTAATTAAAGCCAATTATCAAGTAAATAATATTAATAATATTCCCTAAACTTTAAAAAAAAACTGTATAATAATGAATGAAAACTTGTAATTGCAATGGGTATTTTTATTTTTTTTGCCATTGAACAAGTGATCCAAAAATGTCAGTTGAGTTCACAGGTCAGAGGTCACATTCTGTACTGTATGATAAGCATGCAGGACTGCTGTCTCACAGAGAAAGGGAGATTTTACAGAGAAATGAAAACGGGGCTTTCGACAGTCAAGTCTGGAATGTGAGAGCAGCCTGAGAACTGTAATGATGTGAAGCGTTCAGGATTTTGTTGAAATCACCCTCTATACTGCATTACATGTACATTCTTGGCTGCCTATTTTCACCACGATATTGGCATATTAGTTCAATATGATGTCTACAACATATTCCAATGATTTTACAAATTGCCATTACGGTCATCAGCTGATACTGTTTTAATAGAAATACCAATCCGCCAAATGTTGATAAATACTGGGTCTCTGTCAGCAGGATTCATAAGGAAACCTGCATTCATTACAAAGGTGATTAAGACATCTCATTATTCAGACTATAACTCACAGTTCTTTCACGTTCAATTCTGAATTGTGAAGGGGGAAAAAAGTCAGGGTTGTGAGATACAGCTTAAAGATAGCAAAAAGTCAGAAAATTTGATATTATATTTCTTAATAATTTTGACCTATTTGCTCAGCATTCTGAGAATCATCATCCAGCATTCGAGTTCCAGCTTTTCAAAATTTTTTCAGAATCAACTATAAGCTTATGAATTGTATTTGCATGGAACTGACGTTCAGATGAAAATCAGAATTTTGAGGAAAAAAGTCCTATAAGCCTTTAGCAGAAACACACTTGCATATATTGACTTGTTATGATAAGAATCTGAGAAACATTGCAACTTTCCAGGGATTTTTCGATACATTTCAGTACATTTCATTAAACTGTGCAAAAATGGCAAAAAAGTACCTCTCATTCTGTTTTCCACTAGCTTATGTTTATGGATCATTAGTAGTGCGACATGATTTGAAGCCATTTGTTTTAGTTCTTTTGAACGAAAGTACCCCAAACCAGAAGTGCAACCATAATTTGAAACTAAGTAGTCAAGTGCATTGGTCAAGTGTCAAAAGGTCTAATTTTATACTTTAGATTTAGTTTGATTCGTTCTGACAGTTCACTCACGCACTAAAATGTTTGTTTCTCCCAACGCAAAATAAGACACAATCATAAACATCTCTGGATGAAGCAAATGCTTATCTAAAGTCCATTGTTAACCACTTCATAAATGTCCTCCGTTTTCGTCAACGACGAAACGCAGCTAATTACAACAGATAATTACGATTTTTACCAACTGATATAAGCAAAAAGATATAAAATTACCAATTTACAAAATTACCAAAGTTTATGCAACGCCCGTAGTCATTAGCTATGAAGAAAATCTTTAGCAAAGCATATACTGACATGTGAAAGCTCACTTCTGAGAGAAGTCTTTGGTGTTTTGTATGTGGCGACGAGCTCCTCTAAATAACAATGACCACTAGAGGGAGGTATTTATATAGACATCAACGGCCTTGAAGGGATAGTTCACACAAAAATTAAAATTCTGTCATCATTTACTCACCGTTCACTTTTTGAGTTTCTGTCTTCTGTTGAACACTTAAGAAGATATTTAAGAGAAAGCAGGGAACCTGTAACCATCAACTTCCAAAGTATTTGTTTTTCCTACGATGGTTGATCATAAAAAGTTTTTAACCACTTGAGGATGAGTAAATAGTGAGTCAATTATCATTTTTGGGTGAACTATGCCTTTAACTACATTTGTTTTTAATTTGTGTTTTCCCCCTAGTCATTTCAAGCCAACCACTATTTGTAAACTATGGACCCTTTTATGACGCATTTAAAGGTCATCATAATCTTAAATCCTTAAAAGTTTTGAATGTTATAATTAAAAAAAAAAGCATATTTACATTTATATGTATACACGTATATATTATATAAAACTAGTTACCACTTGTATCGAGATGTTTAATGCAGTCTATGGGCAGGACAATACATTCGATGTTGTTCTCTCTTCTGGCAACAATTATCAGTCTCACACTATTTTTTTCATTTCTCTGAAAGTCTTGATAAGACCGTAGTGGAGTTTTTCTCTTATTATTTCAGCAAACAGGACTGTAAAAAATATTTGTTGTACTCTCCTATTCACTGCGCTCTAAGTTCAACTATGACGACTTCCGCTACTGAGAAACCTGGAAATGTGAAAAGAGTCTATTTTGCCAATATTTTCTTATAACCTATAATCTTTATTTCTTCCTATTCATTAATTTCTCCAAGGTAAAATTATAGATGTAGTTCTTTAGTTTCCAATGGATAAGCTGGTTTTAAAACCTAGACATAGTTGATGTGCTGGTTTAGGTTTTAAAAATAGTTTAACTTATTATAATAATGTTTAATTAATTATTAGTTTTTAGTTCATATTGACATATCTGTTTTTTTAAATCAGCTATCACATGCTCCATGACATCATTTGTGACATTTCAGTTCATCACACGAGGAAGTGCATAACAGGAAGAAGGCTAATTTAAGTGCAGAAGTCTTTCTAAAACAGATAAGTGTCGTTTCAATACGTTTATGTGTTCCAGGAAAAGACCAAATGAACAAGGGAAGAAATGAAATACTTCTGAAAGTCAAGAGTAATTAAAATTCCATTAAATAAAGTGGAATGCCATGAAAATGAAGAGGGAAATCCCAATGTAAAGAAGAAAACCATTTCCAAAACCAGACAAGGAAGGGAAAATCCCCTTTTACTGATCCAGCAGCTTAGCTGTGCACATTTCTTAATGTAAACAGATCATCAGTATCTCTAATAAAGCTTGTGAATCCACATGCAACACTTCATTTTAAATTTAATGGATGAATTCTCTCACGACCTGATGTGGAGAGGCTCATCCATGCCGTTATCACATCACGCCCTTATTGCTGTAATTCACTTTTTGAAAGTTTACCTGCAAGTTCAGAGTTCACAGAATACAGTACTATTTTCAAAATTCCACTGTTCAGTTCTGACACACACATCATCACGCCACCATACTACTCCTGTACTTCAACAACTACACTGGCTTCCTATTAAGTCACGGATTGATTTTAAGACCTTGATTTTAACCTTCAAAGCAGTGCATGGGCTTGCACCTGGTTACATTTGTGACCTAGTAACTCTCGCCACTCCAGCCGGCAGTCTTCGTTCGGCATCGGGACTGTATCAGCCACGCTGTAAACTCAAGAACATGGGTGGAAGGGCTTTTTCATACAGTGCGCCTAAGCTGTAGAATGTATTAAACATCAGTATTATTTAAAGAAACTTCTTAAGACTCACCTTTTTAGCATTGCTTTTAACATATGATGATTATTTTTGTTAATTTATTCTATCTTATGGTTCATATTTTTATTGTTTTGTTGTATCTTTTTATTGTTGTGCTGTTTCTGCTAGTATTTTGCCTTGTAGTGCTTTGAGTCTAAGAAAAAGCGCATTACAAATACAATTTATTATTATATTATTATAATTTCCACCATGACTGTAGGTCACAGGTGTCAAACTCAGTTCCTGGAAGGCCGCAGCTCTGCACAGTTTAGCTTTAACCCTAATTAAGCCGCTGATCAAACTAATTGAGTCCTTCAGGCTTGTTTTAAACCTCCAGGTAAGTGTATTGAAGCAGTGTTGGAACTAAACTGTGCAGGGCTGGTGCCCAGCAGGAACTGAGTTTGACCCACCTGCTGTAGATATAGACTGTTATGTATTCCTGTGTGTTTTCATATGATGGTGTTAGTTTTGTGTTGATGTCAGGTATGGGTCGGGTCGCTCAGCTCTGTGTTCCTACTGTGTGTTCTGCAATCTCACGCCCAGCAGGATTATTCAGGGTTACAGTCAGGTGAGAAAGTATCACATGACCAGCAAATATCAAATAAAACATTTAAATGGCAGATTTACATCATCGATAGAGCTTTTCCACTTTCTTTTCCAATCCCAGGAGAGCGCATGTATGAAGGCTCCATAGCTGAACGATATGATGAAGATTCTGGATACACTCACAGAGGTAACTGAGACGTTCCCATAAAAAAATAAAATAAATAAATAGTGCCATCATACACACTGAAACCTAAAATTATTTGGTTAATTGGATTTGGTCACAAGCATAAAACAATTAAGTTGTCCACCCAAAGTCTCAAGAATTGTGTTATTTCAGATTATTCTACTGCATATAATTAGTTTATACACATTATAATTTATTTCGGAGTGTATCCAGCAAACTGCAGTCAGGAGAACTCAATACCTTAGTGTCTTTTATCTGATTCCTTGGTAGATTATCCCGCAGAGTCCAAACGTGGCAGTGAAGACGAGCTCTCAGCATCTGGCTTTGACCCCTACGCCCCTGCAGGCACCATGGTCACTATGATCACTGAAGAAACCTACCCATACTCCACAGCAGAGGAGTCTTTTGACTACGCCAAAGAGGACAAAACCTTGATGACACAGGTCCCGTACGGAGGAGATGCTGAGCTGGGACAGGAGGGACCCACCGAATGTGACTGTGAACCAGGAGAGCCCGGATTTGGAGGCTTCGCGGGACCCAAGGTTGATAATTGACATGCCTTTGAATCATAGAAGCGCCTTTAAAAGTTTACTGTAATCCTCGATGATTGCATTGTAGGGTTCAAGGGGTCTTCAAGGCAAACAGGGCTTCCCTGGAGTGCAAGGACGGGAGGTAAGAGCAAAACACAAGATTTTAAAGCTCGTGGTATTATGTAGCATTTAACTGACAGTGTTTAAGCACAAAACATGGGTGTATAAGATAGATAGATAGACAGACAGACAGACAGACAGATTGATAGATAGATAATGTGTATTTTTCCAATAAGATTATTAAACAGTATTTTGATAAGCGTGTTTTTGTGATAATATCTTGGCTGATTTTGGTCTGTCATAGATAAATAAATGACCAAACCAAGCACATAAAACACCAGTAGGTAATCTTGGCGGACTGGTGGTATCCAAAATTGCCCTATATGCCCTTAAAAAGTACACTTTTTGAGGGAGCAGCCGCTCATAATGGACTCCAAAATCATAGTAGATGTTCTGAAGACAATCCCCTCAATGCAATAAGGAATGTACTGCCAATGTGCAGTCACTGGCTAAAGAATACCCATAATGCACTGTGAGAATTAACACTCTGAATGAATTTCCACATCTGACCACAAGAAGACATCCTCAGTCGAATCTTATCGGAGTATGTTTCTAAATAAATTAGTTAATTGTTAAATAAACAATCATATACATGACAGAAATCCCAATATTGTGTTTCATTACTAATAAACATCACTATCACAGGGTCTGAGCAAGTTGAGTATCTAATCTGTCTAAATAAAAGCAGTTCCTTTCCAGTTTTCATCAGATCGTGTCAAGTTTTCTTTTATATAGATCTTTTTATTAATGAAGATTTTGGATGCAGCTCTTTTCTTTAACAGTAGTTGACTAAACCCTTCATTCAAATGATTCATTCAAAACAACTGACTCATTTAGAAATACATTGAAAAACATTTTTAGAAATGTTTTATGAATTGATCATTGAATCGATTAATTTAAAAACAGATTTATACAGGAAATACACCAATACATTGTGCTCTGGCTTTGTTTGGAACACTTTTTTTATTGCCAAAACGGTACAAATCTAACACTCAGTATTACTTTTTGTATGATGAACTATTGTACAAAGACAATATCACACTTTCACTATTCTCAGTTTTCACACACGTGCTGATTTTCGAGAGAACTGTGCTCTTGCTTGTTGGATATTACCACTGAGGTAATCATAATCATATCTTCTTAATATAAAACACAAAAACTCATACAGTGATAATTTTTAATTTCATAACTTGAATTACAGTGCCATTCAAACTTTTGCACACTCAGTCTGCTTTTGTACTTTCTAGATTTTTTATTTATTTATTTGTTTTTGCAAAGTGAGCTGATCTCAAATATGTTTGCTCACTAGGGCTGTCCAAAAATTAATCGTGATTAATCACATCCAAAATAAAAGTTTAACATAATATTTGTGTGTGTACTGTGTATATTTTATTATGAATATATAAATACACACATGCATATACTTGATAAAATGTTGGTTTATATTTAGATATGTAAAAAATATGTGTATGATACAAATTTTACATTTGAATATGATGTAACTACTTTGATGTAACTTTTTTATATATAGTTTTGGCTTCTATGAATGTGTTTATTACATATACATAATAAATATATATAACACACACACATATTATGTCAAAACAAACTTTTATTTTGGATGTGATTAATCACGATTAATTTTTGGACAGCCCTATTGCTAACACAAACAATTACAATCACAATATCATCATAGACAATACATATTGCACACCCCATGTAAGTACATTTAATGGCTGTCATTCTTTAAGGGTTACAAAGGAACAAAAGGAGTGCGAGGAAGAGGAGGAGACACTGGTCCTGAGGTGAGCAAAAGGAAATGTTGAACCCGTTTCTCGTATAGAGGTCTTGAAGCTGCTGGTTAAATGCATGCTTTGTCTTACTAGTCTTGCTTTCTTTAAAATTAGGGCGACTCTGGGCTTGATGGAGAGGATGGTGCATCTGGCTTCTTTGGTGCATTTGTAAGTTATCAGTTTAGAAATACTTCATCATTACATTCATTAGTTTGTGTTAAATGGCTCATCTAACGTGTTCTTTTTGTTCTTTATCAAAGGGCCTTCCTGGGTTGCCAGGTGACCCAGGTGAAACAGGACAACTTGGAGTAAAGGTAACAGTCTATCCTTAAATCATTAGTGGAGAAGAGCAGATTTTGGTTATAGCAGCCAGCAGAGTGATACAGTGTTTTTCTATTATTTATGATTAAATCTCTTCAGCATTTTTGTGAAACTCCTGAAAAAAAGTACCAATGTTCAGCTGAAATTAACAGAGGCAGTAAAACACCATCATTCTTCCTTTTTGTTGTATTTAATGTCCTTTTTTGCGTGTTGTTTTTTTGCAACCTGAGTGTTCTGGCATTTTGATCAGCTTTGTTTATAACTCACTTCATTTCAATCACAATCTTTCATTCCTCTTGTATATTATATAAATAACCCACCAACAAAAAAACCCATCAAAATTAAGATAGAACTTATATCCAACCTAACTCCAACCCCCCAAATAAAATAAAATAAATAAAATCAACATAAATGTATGAACTTTTCAAAATTGCAGAAAAAATTGCATTTGAAATTGCAAAATTGCATCTGACCTATTTCTCCTCTTTTAGCGTACTGCTGTGACATTTAATACACTTTTATGACGTTCATAACTAATAAAAAAACCAAAACCAAAACCAAAAAAGTCATATTTAAACTAAAATGTACAATGGCTACAACACTGAAGTTGCAACCCATCGTACACATTTCTATAAACACATTGTTTAATAATCAGGTTTCTGAAATGCTGTGTTGTCGTTAGGGCTGCACAATATATTGTGTCAGCATTTATATCGCAATGTGCACACATCCCAGGATATACAAAGTCGAATCAGGATTATAATAGAGTAGGCATTGAAAATCACACAATTGTGGAGTATTTGCAAAGTTTAACCAAAAGTTTTCAAAATCTTTTATTATTTGTATGTGATTGTGTACGCATTTCAAGCTAGTGTAAAGCATTCAGGCACAGAAAATGATAAAATTTAGTAACTTCAAGAAACATTAAATGTATTATGTGCAGTATATACAGTATGCAATGAAGATTATACAGTGTTATTTATTTTACGTTAAATTGTTCAATTTGTGACCCTGAATACTGTTAGACTCCCAGAAAAACAAACAAAAAACAAAGCATTTATTTCAGTTGTAACTTCGCTTTACTGGATTTATCATGCTTGTGATTTGGTTTATTATATTTTATGCAGATGTACTCAACTACAAAATCATCCTAATATTGGCCTAAAATTATTACATAATATATGTAAATAAATAATATTTCCTAAAATTATTGATTCTTTTCAAATAAAGCTATTCATTTCATCTGTTATTATTATACTCAACATTGCGGTCACACTTTATTTTGACGGTCTGTTTGGGGTTGTGGTTGGGGTTAGTGTAAGTTGACATGTACTTGCATAGTTTCTTGTAGTCAGTTAAATTTCTGTTGAAGGACTGTTAAATGACAGTCTACTAATTCTCAAATGGACCATCAAAATAAAGTGTTACCCTTCTTCTGAGAAAACTGAATGTTTAAGTGTCATTTCCATGATACACTGATAAAATGTTCCATTTAGTATTATTTTAAAAATAATGCTGCTATGGGCAAATACTTTTCATGGAACAAATATTGTCCAATATGATATTCAGTGTAATTTATGAATGTAAATATCTATATTTTTGTTTTGGTGTCATAAAGTATGTGTTTCTGAGAAAAATGACTAACCTATGTTTTTATCACCATTCATTAAAACTGACTTAAAACATTATTAAATGAATGGATAACACTTTATAATAACTACACACTATGAATCATTTATTAAGCATTAGTAAATAGTGAATTCAGTATTTGTTAAGCGATAACTTTACATTAATAGACGCTAGTAAGCAGTTTATACCTGCAGCTACAAATGCTCTTGACTTCAACTGTACAAAATGAAACTGTATCAAATGAAATCAAATGTATCAAATGAAAAATAAATATTTGCAACCTTATCTAAAATAAAATTGCTGTACAGTTTAAACATCGCTAACTTACTTAATAACTGTAAGATGTTGTATCATAATATACTGTTATATCTTATTGTTGTTGTTTTTATCCAATTTTATGTTGTATTTTGACACTGCTGTTATTCAGCAATATTTAAACTTTACAGTAATTTCATTTTTCAGATAGGATTGCTAAGATTATTGTTCATTTGATACTGAGCCTTTAATTGTCATTTATAAAGGATTTACAGTCCTCACTTTAGATTAGGTCACAAAACTGGATGAAGTTGAGATAATAAAGCATTTATTAACATACATAGTAACCATTAACATATGCCTGAATAATACAATACATAAATGTTGATTTTAATAGTTTGTTAATCGCTTACAAACTCATAATGAATGATCTTAAAAACCACCAACTACTCTTAAATACAAATGGTTTGTAAATAATGTGATACTTAACTTAGTCATGAAATAGTAATCAGTAACAAAGTATGAAAGTACAGTTATTAAGCACTTTATAAATGTACTTATAAGTCAAGAATACAGCATTTGTTGCTGCAGATATAAACTGCTTACTAACGTCTATTAATGCAAAGTTAATTCTTAACAAATAATGAATGCACTATTTACTAATGCTTAATAAATGATTTATAGTGTGTAGTTATTATAAAGTGTTACTGTATTTTTTATATATATTTTACTTATGTTACATTTTTAAGATTTAGGTTTATATATTAAGTGTTGCTATCATAATTATGATTAAAATGTATTTATCTATAATATTTGTGTCCGGCAGGGTGATCTCGGAATAGGAGGTCCTCGTGGAGGAGTCGGTCTCTCTGGAAAAACTGTAGGCAAAACAGCATCTTCAATGACACATATCACCAGCAGGGTTTCCTCTCCACATTTCTGTCAAAGTTCTTCATTGTTGAAATGACTAACGTAGATCTAGACCTTCATCTTTTAAGTCCAATCCGCGGTTCTATTATCGTCTAAAACTCCTTTAGTTATCATATAATAATGATACCTGACATTTGTTTTCAACCAACTAATTTTTTTTGTTTCATAACTGACCTCAGGGACCTGTTGGGCCAAAGGGTAAATCTGGAAAAGCAGGAGTTAAAGGTGTTAAGGTAAGACACTTTACTCTTTTGCAAATATTTGTGGTGTACTGAAATGTTTAAGGTCGGTCAACAGGTTTGATAGTAGTAGCATTACTACTTCTGCTTTACAGTAATTTCCTCATATATACAAATAATTGAAATATGCTTTTTCGCTTTATGTATTAACATAATTTCAAAAACAGGAACAAAACTGATAACAAAAGTAAAGTTAATGTGTAGGTGTCAGCAAGTGTGTTTCTAAAGGGCACAAAATTCCTCCAGGGGGACTGTCCCTTCGAAACTCTTCTGCTAAATGACCACACTCTTATTTGTGTATGCCGTTAATAATCTCACATTAGTTAGAAAAAAACAGATATAAAATATCTGCATAATGTCAAATGCTTCCCTATTCAGATGAAATGTCATGAGTTTCATTTCCCATGCGGGGGAGGTTTGTTTGTTTGCCTTTGCTCTCTTCTTTCAGTTGAAATATGGTCGTGGAACTGTGTGGGTAGGTGGCATCACATGTGAAGACAACCGTGACCGGTCATGGAATATTTCAACGTTTCCTATTTTTAAACCGACATACTTTGCCGCTAGCTTTCGAACCACTGCATTTGAACTATTATGTCAGTAAAACGTTTTTAATCGTTTAAAAAATACAAATTTTTATATAACAAACATTTATTAAGTACATTATTTTGCATGAATATATGTTTGACTGAATGGCAATTAATGCATTGAAAATCATTGAGATGAAACAGTAAAGTTTTTTTATCTTTGACTTGTACAAACAGAAGTCAAAATGATTAGCCTTCTTGTGAAATTGGAATTCTTTTTAAATATTTCCCAGCTGATGTTTATCAGAGCAAAGGAATTTTCACAGAATTTCCTATATTTTTTCTTATTGGGAAAGTTTTTATTACTTTTAGTTTGGCTGAAATAAAAGCAGTTTTAAAAACAATGTTAAGGTCAATATTATTAGCCCCCTGAAGATATGTATTTTTATCCATTGAGAGTGAAAATAGTGAACGTCGTGACATGTGGCCAAGTATGGTGACCCTAACTGCATTTGACTCATCCATGCGCACACACACGCGCCATGCTGCAGGTTTCGGTGCCTTGCTCAGGAGACTCACCTATTGAGTGTGTTGAGAGCGCTGGTTATTCACTCCCACCACCAACAATCCCTGTTAGAGCTGGGACTCGAAACTTCCAACCTTCCGATCACAAGTCCAACTCACTAACCGTTAGGCCACAGCAGTGAGAACAAACCACTGCTGTCGAATAACTGAGGTAATGTAATAACCTAGTAAAGTCTTTTAATTAAATATTAGCATTTTGCAAAACAAGTTGACGAATATTATTTACTGTCATCATGTCAAAGAGAAAATAAATCAGTTATTCAAAATTAGTTACTAAAAATATTATGTTTAAAAATGTGAACTTCTCTCCATTAAGCAACACTTGGGAAATAATTTTTTTAATTAACATTTTACAGGAGGCCAAATTATTTGGACTTCAACTATTTATGGATAGAGTTTTTGTGAACTCGTATGCATAAAATAAATAAATAAAATAAATCGCATTACATTTTTTACGTTGAAATTCAGTCATCAGACTCAGTTGGTTAAAAATATATGTTTTAATTACGATTTAATACACCTGAATATTTGAGCCTACAAATGTTTATGTCTAATGAAAATGTTCACATTAATTGTCATAAGTGTTTGGGAAAGTTATTTAGGAAAGTAGTACATTACAATATTGAGTTACTCTCCAAAAAGTAACTGGTTGTGTTACTTAAGTACTTTTTGTGGTAAGTAATGTGTTACTTACACTTACATTTGTGTTACTTTTTCTTACCTGGCTGAGGCTTGATCTCTTTCAGGACTTTCAGGGGATTTTCTTCTTCTTTTATAGAGGAACTCTGCTATTAACAACACAACAATAAAACACATAAAAAATAATAACTTAGGATAAAGTTATCTTCTGAGAACCTCTTGACCCCAGAGCTATATGTGTATAGCGTATACACTACCTGACAAAACTCTTATGGTTGATCTCAGTTGTAGGAGCAACAATAACTTGACTTCTAGTTTATCATTTGGAAAGGTAGATATTTCCAATGAATCATCTGTTGAACTGCATCCCAATCATCACAGTTACTGCAGAAGACCTACTGGAACCCACATAGACCCAAGGTGCTCTAGGATTGGCCAGCCCAGTCACCAGACATGAAGATTATTGAGCATGTCTGGGGTAAGATGAAAAAGGAGGCATTAAAGATGAATCTAAAGCAGGGGTCACCAAACTTGTTCCTGGAGGGACGGTGTCCTGCAGATTTTAGCTCCAACCCTAATCAAACACACCTGAACAAGCTAATCAAAGTCTTACTAGGTATACTTGAAACATCCAGGCAGGTGTGTTGAGGCAAGTTGGAGCTAAACCCTGCAGGGACACCGGCCCTCCAGGACCGAGACTGGTGACCCCTGATCTAAAGAATCTTGATGAACTCCGGGAGTCCTGCAAGAACACTTTCTTCGCCATTCCAGATGACTTTATTATTAAGTTATTTGAGCCATTGCAGAGATGCTCCAAGCTCATGGTCATACAGAGTCATGAATGAATGAATGAATGGATGAATGGTCATGATCGTATATGAGTCGTACACAATATTAATTCTTTATCCACCGCACCATGACTCTATATTCTATACTGTACATTATTTTTGTGTGACAATGAGCTATATCTCAAGTGACAAGACTTTTGTCTAAGCAAAGTCAGACCTTACTGTCCTAATTAAATAATTCAAAATCAAGGCATGGTCATATTTTATTTTGGTAAAATAATCATAATCTAGAGGCCTTTTCCTTTCGTATAAGCCACTTCTGATACCAAATGATCAACTAGAAGTGAAGTTATTATTTGTTGTTCCTAAAACTTGGATAGGTGACTTTTGTCAGGTAGTATATATAAATACAGGTTGATTAAAGTTTAAGGCAATGTGTTTGGTACTTTTGTACTTTTGAGAAAACTTCCATCACAGAGACGTACAGTAAGGCTCTGGCCTGCCATCATCACTCCTGTCAGTTCCCGCAGGGAGTGCATTTTCTCATTGAGTGATTCAACGTGACTACATTCATTTTAATTCAACAATTTACTTTTTAAAAGCTAATTAATTAAACTGAAAAGTAACTCGCGCTACATATTTAAATAACGTAAGTCAAATATATACGTATTTATTTTTTTGTATTGCATTATTTTACTCAATAATTACGAAAGTAATATTATTAGTAGCTCTCGTTACTTGTAATGCATTGCCCCCGACACGGCATGACATGTTAATAAATAACAGAACTGATCAAATTCCAGTTCAGTCTAGACTCATCTTGAAAGTTTAAACAAAAGTAGTGAGGAATCTCCCCATCTCTTAACAGGGCTCTGTCGGCAAAACAGGAAAACAGGGACCTGAGGGACGACAGGGACAGAAGGTTGGCTACAAGACTTTCAGGCATATCTAATTCATAGACTAAGCATTACTAGTATGTCATTCTTTAATGCGTCTCCAATTATTGCCGCTGACTCAACCCTACTTTTTGCATTATCAGGGACAGACAGGAGCACCAGGATTCTCAGGAGACCATGGAGAGCAGGGTTACTTGGTGCCAACTTTACTCATAATCTTTCTCTTTTTCACACTGTGCTACCAGGAAAGTCCCTTTAGTAATCTCAATATCACACCTGTTCTGTTATCAGGGCTATACGGGAGTTCCAGGAGATCGGGGGCCGATTGGACCAAAGGTCTGTTATAATAAAGTTATTGAAGAAGGTTATCAGTGAAAATTCCCCCTCATCTTGTGTACTCTTTTGTCAGTCATAACGTTCTGTATACATTTCATTTGACTTTTAACATTTTCTATTTCTCTCTGGTATCTTCAGGGAGGTAAAGGTACTGGTGGCTTACCAGGAAGTGACGGAGAGCCGGGAGAGGATGTGAGTGGCAAGTGGCGTCTGATGCAAACGTTGTAGTTTATAAAAATAAAAAAAGAGGAGAAAATCCTTAATTGTTGTTTCTGGGGGAAGAAATAGAAAATGTTTTGTATATTTTCAGGGCCCTTTGGGTGTTCCAGGAGTTGTTGGGGTTCCTGGGGCTTTTGGAGCTAAGGTAAGAAAAAGTTTCAGAAAAAACTAAACAAAATGAAACAGGGCGGCACGGTGGCTCAGTGGTTAGCACTGTCGCTTCACAGCAAGATGAACACTGGTTTGTGTCCTAGCTGGGTCCGTTAGCGTGTCTGTGTGGAGTTTACATGTTCTCCCCGTGTTCAAGGGGGTTTCCTCTGGGTGCTCCGGTTTTCCCCACAGTCCAAAGACATGCGCTATAAGTGAATTGGGTAAACAAAATTGACCATAGTGTATAAGTGTGTGTCAATGTGTGTTTCCCAGTACTGGGTTGCAGCTGGAAGGACATCCTTGGATAACTTGGCGGTTCATTCCACTGTGGCCAACCCAGATAAATAAAACAAACTAAGCCGAAGGAAAATGAACGAATGAAAAAAAAAAAAAACTCTAAAACTGCCAGCATATATGCTCTCGGGCCAGATTACCATATACAGCTTTTGAACTGCTTGTGAATGCATATAATTAATTAGGACAATCACATGGCATTAACTTCATGCATTTAGGCATTTAAACCGCCATCAGAATGAGAAAGAAGAAGGATTTGAGTGACTTTAACGTACTTGTCTTGTTGATGTCAAGCTATCTGGTTTCAGAAACTGCTGACCATGAGGGATTTTAAAGGAATAGTTCAACCAAAACTGAAAATTCTGTCATCATTTACTCACCTTTCACAAACTTGCTTGAGTTAATTTTTTTCTGTGGAACACAAAAGAGGTTATTCTGAAAAATGCCGGAAACCTGTAACCATTGACTTACATAGTATTTGATTTTCGTACTGTGGAAGTCAACAGTTACGTTCTTCAAAACATCTTCTTTTGTGTTCAACAGAAAAAAAAAAACTCATAAAGGTTTGGAACAACTTGAGGGTGAGTAAACAGTGAGTAAATTTAAATGTTCTGGGTGAACTATGCCTTAAAGTGAATGGTTCAAAACATAAAATATACAATATGTGGCAGTTTTGTGAGTGAAAATGCCTTGTTGATGCCAGAGATGAAAGGAGAATGACCGGATGGTTCCAGCTAATAGAAAAGTGATTATAACTAAAAAATAATATAAAAAAACTTGTTACTGAAAAAGATCAAGGCAAAAATAAACCTCGAAGCAAACGAGCTAAATCTCAATTAAACAGAACACAGCTGATGAATCTGAAATCTGAAATATAGAACAAAATCTCCAGCACAATTAAGCAGTTCTGGAGGTGAAAAGGGTTCAATCAATAAAAGTGTACCTAATAAAGTGGTCAGTGGGTAAAAAATAAACATATTGAATGATACTTATTAAATTAAATTAACAATAGCAATTAACTAAATAGAAATTCTTAAGTTGCAATTGTGTCTGTGTAAAAGTGTACATGTGTCTATGTAATTTTAAAGTACTCTCCAATTCCAAGCATTGCAAAAAGTTAATAAAATTCCATCTTCCCATTTCTCTTTCTCTTCAGGGTATGAAAGGTGATCGTGGTCTGAGGGGGCGAACTGGAAGAGTGGGATCTGTGGTGAGCTATTATATATATTAAAATCCTCTTTAAAATGAATTTAAAAGGAAACAGGAATCATTTTAAGCCATATACGAAAGGTTAGTCAGTTGACTGGCATGTGATCAGCTCTAAACCTAAACAAAGTATTACTCTTGTGATGAACAACATTACTGCAGTACATTGGAAATTACCTGGTGTTCTTTTTCTCTGGATTATGTTACTAGTAAGAGGTAAAGTCCCTAAACGGGGTTTTACCAGACTGTACCAGATAACGAAACTGAAACTACGTTCAGACGGTGCTCTATTTTCAGATACTGAAAGTTTCACTTCATCAGAGCTGTTGTCTGAACCAGAATAGCAGCATTTACTTCTCATGTAGTCCAGGTTTTTATTTCATTCAGTCACTGTTATGAAACAGAATAAACATGTCAATTTAACTGAAGGGATTCAAATATGACTAAATTATGACAAACCGTAAATGGAAAAACATTTTAATACTGATTTTCAGTATCATAAACATCTCATTCTTTTCTCCCTATTAAAAAAGGCATGTTTGAGGTTTCTTTTGATGTCAATTTTAGGGTCCACAAGGAGACAGTGGAGATGCAGGGGTTTCAGGGAAACCCGGGCCCAAGGGCTTGCCTGGATCAACAGTATGCCACAAGATTTACTTTCTGCATGATTCACCAGTCTGCTTTTGAGAGTTACTTTCACTATTTGTTGCTTTTGAAGTCTGATTAATGATGACTAGTTTCAATTAGACTAGTCTAGACTAGTCATTAATCAAAATGCAATATATATAGAATGTAGTTTAAAAGTGTATCGTAAAAAAAAAAAAAAAAAAAAATTCCAAAATGATTGGTTATGTTGATTATCAACGTTCTGATCTGCAGGGTGCCAAAGGAGAAACAGGACCCGATGGTGAAAAGGTAACATCAAAGGATTAATATTTAGTAGCCTGTACATAAAAAGATGTCATCATTAAAATAAATTAATTGGATTATTATAATTTTTTTATATCCGTTATTATTAAAATATCTTTGTTATGACTCTCTCAGGGGTCACTGGGACGAAAAGGAGGAAAGGGTGCTAAAGGAGATAAGGTACAACAGTGAGAATGCGAACTAACTATTGTAGTTTCTGTTCCTCTTTCCATTACACTAGCCAGTTTGCATTTTAACCACAGTGTCATCATTGTTTTACTTCATAGGGAGACGTTGGATCTCGTGGTGACAAAGGGCAGGTTTGTCGTCACTTTGAATGTTTTACATCAGAGCCGTGGCACAGCGGTTCTCCACAAGCTCATGATGATGTACAAAGACACCGGTTTGAATCTTCTCGAGGTCATCCTCAATCTCAATACCACCAGTATTCTTTGTCCAATTTAATAAAATACAAACATTTCAAAAATAATAATAATAATGATAAATGTAAACTACAAAATTATTTATTACAACATTTTTTGTTATTATTAAATTATGCATAGAATTCATTCATTCATTCATTTTCTTTTCGGCTTAGTCCCTTTATTAATCCGGGGTCGCCACAGCGGAATGAACCGCCAACTTATCCGGCATTTGTTTTACGCAGCGGATGCCCTTCCAGCCACAACCCATCTCTGGGAAACACATTCATACATTCTCATTCACACACATACACTATGGACAATTTAGCTTACCCAATTCACCTGTACCGCATGTCTTTGGACTGTGGGGGAAACCGGAGCACCCGGAGGAAACCCACGCAACCACGGGGAGAACATGCAAACTCCACACAGAAATGCCAACTGGCCCAACCGGGTCCTGCCCCAACCGGGGATCGAACCAGCGACCTTCTTGCTGTGAGGCGAACGTGCTACTCACGCGCCACCGTGGCGCCCATGCATAGAATTATAATAATTATATCATATATCTTTTTTTTATGTCACATTATTTTTTTTGGAAATTATTCTAACATGATTATTTGGTTCTCATGAGATATTTATCAATATTACAAATGCCTCAAATCAGAAAAAGTTGGTACAGTATGGAAAACGCAAATAAAAAAAAGTAGTGTTTTCTAAATTTACTGTGACTAGTATTGCATGTTTCTCCAGATTTGTATATATATATATATATATATATATATATACATAATTATTATTAAATATATACATAATTACTCTTATTTATTAGTTTTTTTTTTCAAAATAAACACGTGTTCCAATTTTGGTTCTTGCAACAAGTTTAAAAAAAAGGTTGGGACTTGGGGTTGTAGAAAAGACAGATTGTTTTTCACTTTCACTTTCACTTTCGGTCAATTGAGTATACAGGTTTTCTGCAGGTTTCACCAAGTCAAACTTAAGATTTTTAAAAACATTTTAAGACCATTAGGAATTAATTTCTTTGTAATGACCAGAGAAATATTTTTTTATTTGCCCCATTAAAATTAAAATTCAGTTATTTCTCAGCCACATATTTTAAATAATATGTCAAAACACACATACATATATATATATATATATATATATATATAGGCGACATGGTGGTGCAGTGGTTAGAACTGTCGCTCCACACCAAGAAAGTCGCTGATTCGAGCCTTGGCTGGGTCAGTTGGCATTTCTGTGTGGAGTTTGCATGTTCTCCCCGTGTTGGCTTGGGTTTTCTCTGGGTGCTCAGGTTTCCCCCATAAGTCCAAAGACATGCGCTATAGGTGAATTGGGTAAGCTAAATTGTCTGTAGTATATGTGTGTATGTCCTGGTCCTCCAGGTTTGGGGGTTAAGCTTGGGCTAACGACCCACCTTGTAAAAATGAGATGTTACAAAACACCAACATGGTGTGGCTAAATATCAACATCGATAAAAAGAAGGCCCTGGGAGTTAGAGTAAGTATGTTTATATATATTCTATAATAAATTAAATTGGGCACCACGGTGGCGTAGGGAGTAGCACGTTCGCCTCACAGCAAGAAGGTCACTGGTTTGAGCCTCGGCTGGGTCAGTTGGCATTTCTGTGTGGAGTTTGCATGTTCTCCCCGTGGTTGCGTGGGTTTCCTCCACAAGTTCTTAAGACTGTAAGACCTAAATTTTAGTTTTTGAAATGTAAAACTTTTTAAGACCCCGCGGACACCCTGGTATAGTACTGTTGTATTCATTTCATTATAGAAGAAAGTTCTTAACTTCTAGTAAAATTTTACTTAATGTGTTGTAGCATGGGGTGAAGGGCCGATTCGGTCGTGATGGACTTGCTGGTCCTATTGGACCTCCTGGTCTGCCTGGTCCAAGAGGAGATGAAGGCCCTCGAGGAGATTTGGGAGACAAAGGACAGAGCGGCCCGAAAGGAGAGCTAGGTGAACCTGTGCGTATCGCATCATCATTATTCATGAACAAGAAACAAGTTCAGCTTTGAGTTTTCTCATTAAACATACAGTATAACTCACTGTGTCCAGGGTCCGGGACTGACGGATGCGCAGATCCTGCAGCTTTGTCAAGGTGTCGTCACGGCTCAGATCTCCCAGTATGCATCATCTATACGTGCCAAATGCGTTCAGGGCTGTCCCGTCAACAACCGTACCCTCATCGGACCCCCAGGAGGCACAGGGCCACGTGGAAGTCCAGGCAAAGCTGTGAGCAGAAAATAAGAGATGATTAAAATCCTGTCCCATGCACTCTTACTTCATCAAACTATGTATTTCATTGACCTCAGGGTAAAGCAGGAAAGACGGGTGCTAAAGGAGAAAGAGGCCCTCAAGGCATCAAAGGAGTCGAGGGCCAAAAAGGAGCTCCAGGAGAAACTGGTACTGCAGTGATATGATTATTATTATTATTATAAGTGGTTTTATGTTGTGTATACATATACAGATAAGCGCTTTGTGTTTCTCTAAAGGTGCTAAAGGTCAGAAAGGACAGAGAGGTGATGCTGGGAAAGGTCTACCAGGACATGATGGTCACCAAGGCCTCAGAGGTACTGTGTTTTTTGGTCTCTCATTTTAGGTGGTTTCTGAGATCTGATTCTCTTGGAAAGTTTGTTTGTTGAGTGTTTACTGTACTTTCACACAATGGTGATTAAACATCAAGCAGAACAATGGGTCAAAATGATGACCTTTAGCCCAATGAACTTTGGAATGGTTTGTTGTGGCGTGTTGTACAGTATGTAATGCAGAGCTATTGTTTACATTTAGAAACATGCTGTTGCATTTCAAGAATTTGTCCAAGTTAAGCCGATGTATACTATTATATGCATATAGATACAGCTATGAACATTTTGTTTTGATTTCTCTGGTTTTATTACTCTACACATTTGCTGCTGACAGTATTGAATGTAATTGGTCATTAAGTAACTAATTACTGTAATTAAATTAAGCTTTAAATTAAGATAAGCTTCAAAGGAAGAGATTACTTTTATTGTTAGGTCATTTTTATTAGTTACTTATAATATACTTGTCTTAAATACTGTACATCAGCAATTCTGTATAAATCAATTCAGAGAAGCACAGTAATTATATTGTATGCTATACAAAATATATTTTGCAGATTAAATCAATTTTCCAACTCAGCAAGTTTACGTTTACAAAAAATGACTGCGTGAGAAATTAGCTCATGAAATTATAAGGTATATATTAGGAGAAGCAGAGTAATTATTAGAGTAAATAGTAATTATTGGACTATATCCTTCAGATAATTTGCATAGTAACTGATTTTTCAATTAAAGGTTACATTTGTCATTGCACATGCTTAATAAAATTAGTAAGAATATAGTTCATATATAGTGCATATAGTTTGTATGAAAAGTTATTTTGAAAAGTTCTATGTGTTTTGATACATATAATGTTTAACATTTTAAAAGTTTTTTTTAGATAAGTGCTGTTTATCTTACATTTAAACAATTTAATAGTTTTTCTATTGTCTATGAGATTTATAAAAAGTAAATAGTATTGAGTGAAACAATATAATAAATAAAAAATTCCTTATTGACTAATTGAGCTACTTTTCAGACAGAGTAATTAGAAAAAAGTTTTAATAAAATTTTAATGATGTAATTGGTAAATTAGGTAATTGGTAAACTTACCGTAATGAAACAGAAACTACCAGCACTTCCATTCATCAAGAATGTTTTGGTTTCACAATGACTAAATATGTAATTTTGTAAAGCATCTTTAATCTGCATCTACTGTGTCTTTACAAGACCTTTTACAGTAAAATAATTAGTTAAAAAAATTAAGCAATCAAACACTTCCTCACAAAATTACAACACAAAAAGATGTTAGTGGTTAAATGATTGACCTAAATCTCAATGAGGTTTTCACAAAAAATTATTTTTAAAAAATTCGGGAATTCCTGCATCACTTGATTTTCATTTTTTAATTTGACTGAAAGAAAAAAAAAACTTTCCAAAACTGTTGTTTTTATAGATCAGTGACATGACACGACTCTGACACGGCAAAAACATTCAAGGGTTTCTCCAATCATGATCCATTTTAAGGAGTCAAATTTTAGCTGATTAAATTGGGCAAAAATAGCAATCTGTCACATTATTTACATGTTCACAAATGTCAGTCAATTCAATTTTAACACTAGTAGACACACTACTTACATAGAAACAGGTACATATAATTTACCACTCCAAATGTACAAATATTTTCTTTTAGTTAGAAGACATTTGTGCTTAGCTTTATGAAAACAAAGTATTTTAATTGTGATAGGCAAGACACAAATGAGAGTAGGAACACAATGCTAACTGATTGAACAAAATAAATGCAACATTTTTGATAAATATATTTCAGCATGTGTTTTTGAATGCTAAACAATGTTTCACAAACTAATTTCGAGAAGAGCACATGATATGATCAACTACAGCTGATCTTTATCACTAATCATAAGCTTGCCTATCGGATCATTCTAAAACTACCATAAATATCCTGCCTTCCCTTCTCCCCCCTCCTCATTCTTCGATCGGGCGACACGGTGGCTTAGTGGCTAATGCGGCTGCCTCGCAGCGGGCGGGCCAAAGGTTCAAGTTCTAATTGAGCCAGTTGGCACTCTCTGTGTGGAGTTGCATGTTCTCCCCGTGTTCGTGTGGGTTTTCCCCTGGTACTCCGTGTCCTCCCACAGTCTAAAAACATGTGCATAAATGAATCATAATAACAGTCAAAAGCACTTAACACTTACATACTGAATCAGTCAGAACTGACTCCCTCCTAATGCTCATTTACTAGACAGGAACCTTGGGCTCATATATCTCCGAGCTCAGGGTTCTCTCCCAGGACAGCAGGCCAAAGCAACTATTATAGTTGAGCATTATCTAAGTGGGAACTCTTGAATTTACATTTATTCATTTGATTGACGCTTTTATCAAAAGCGACTTACAAATGAACATAAAAGAAGCACCTCAAATAACCAGAGAGCAGCAACATATTGATGTTTAGGCGTTTTTTATTTTGTTATTAACGCAAAAATCCGGGACTTCTGCATTATCTTGAGGAAAGATGAGTGGAATAGTATAAACAGGTGTCATCTGATCAATGAGAAGACACACACCGTTTTACACACTTGACTGCATAAATGGTCCACTTTGGTATGCTGTCTTTTAAAAGCAAACCATACAAAAATAAGCACCAGTATACCCATCTAGAAGATGCATCATTTTAACAATTTGATTCCCAGTTATAAAAAAACAAAACATGCAATAACAATGCATTGCACGGTTTATTTCTCTGAACAGGACTGCCAGGCCATCCAGCAGAACCTAAAGCTGGAATTGAGGGCCCACGTGGACCCCGTGGGTTTCCAGGACCTGTGGGTCAGACTGGAATGGCCGGCGGTGCAGGAATACCAGGAGTGTGTGAGGCTCGAGACTGCAGCATTCATGCACCTGTAGTGCGCAAGGAGATGGGACTGGTCAAAGGCCCCGGCAGCCAGGCCTAACAAACACTAACCCAGGACAGGAAACTAGTGCTGTCGATGAAAGATGTCACAGAACGCCAGACTGGAGATCAAAAAATACCAGCACTTTCATCGCTTTCATTCTTCAACAATGTTTTGGTTTCACTACAAATACAGTACAGGCATGTAAATAATTTTGTAAAGCATCCTAAATCTACACCTGCTGCATCCTGAAACAACTTTTCTTTTCTTTTTTTCACTGAAAATGAACTAAATTATCTAATTATTCAACATTCTTCTTTCCATTTTATTCATCAAGAGTAAATAAAGGGATGTTTTTTGTAAACGTGTCAAACTGTCGATCACTGTGCGACGCGGGTATAATGCAACTAATGCTTTTCTCTCTCTCTCTAATCAGTGTTTATTAGTCATTTCTAACTTTTTCTAATCAGTGTTCAAAATTTCCTTAATAACTGCATGAATACATTCAGGTGAATACATAATCATAATCATAATCAATTCTGATTCAGGTTTTATATAAAGAACAAACCGCTTTAATGATGGGAACAATATTTTATAGATTTAATAGACAGTACATTGATATTTATATGGGACATAACGGCAGTGTGTTTCAGTTTCTGTGTATAGAGTTGTTTTATAAAGTGGCCCCAACTTTTTATGAGATATTTTTTGTATGAAATTATACACAACTTTTTTTTGAGGGGGGAATTCTGAAATAATATTACATTATGATATCATTTTTGTGATAATAAATAAAATATAACAAAAAAATACTCGTTGGCCAACAGAAATGTCATTAAGCAGCAAACATTTCAACAAAGGTTACATGATTTTGATTCAGTGTTATCTAGTAATTATTTTTTTTTATTTCACTGAATCTAAAATAAAAAAAACCTTGCTTAAAAACAATCAAACATAGTTAAAAGAGGTAGATATGATATAAAAAATAGCCAACATATTATTGTAAAAAAGTGCACTGTAAAGCTAGCTTGATGAATCGATTGCAGGACATGTACAAAGCTGAGCACTTGACACAGGATCTGAGCGAGCGGGTTCAGCTTCTGTTGTGCTTGCATACACATCCAGCAACCAGACATGCAATGATTATGACCATGAGAATTATTGACAGGATAGCACCTAAAAGAAATGACAGAAGAATGGAGTATTATATAGCGTGTGCATTGCAATTTAAGTCAATAACCTCATCCCATTTTTCCCAAGCACATCATACCAATCACAAACCACATACATCTTATTATTAATTTTGGAAGTGAAAAATGCCTTGAATTCAAATGTATTAGGCAGGTTTCCTTTTACAGATAAAATTGCCTTTAGTCCTGCTGCATCAAACGGGCCTTAATATTTTTAACACATTTTTGGGGCCTTAATTTTGTAGCTTCTGTAACATTTAATAATTCTTGACATTTAAATGAGAGTCTATCAAATTTTGGGGCAATTTTATGTGTAAAAGTAAACTTAAGTGAAGTCACGTCGAGCTTTATTGTCATTCCGCTAAGTGTGGACATAAAGAGGAACTAAATGTTGTGTCTCGCAGGACAACGGTGCTACATAAATTATTCATAAATACAAACACAGCACTGGACATAAGAGCTATTTTAAAAAAACTTGCGTAACTAACATCAACTATCACACACATATCTATACACATAAGACAGGCTATACAAGTACTTTTATATGAGACTGAACAATGTTGTGCAGGATATTGTGCAAGTGAGGTATTAAAGGTGAATAGTGTGCAAAAGAGGTATTTAAGGTTGAAGCAAGCAGTGCAACATGCTTGTGGTACATTTATAGTAAATATTGTTTTCCTTATTGAGTCCTTGTAAGACGGAGTTTAAATAAAGTGTCAGGTGCATAAGAGAGAAGAGTGTTTCTATTGTGTTTCTACAGGTGGTTGGTCAAGCCCACTCACCTGTATGAAGCACAATTTAAACGCACAATGTTTCCGAGAGACATGGAGTGATTAAGAAAGTATCTACAGTGCAAATGTGCAACCTAGTGCAAGAGTCAGAGAGATGAGAGAGTGTCTTTTCTACAGGTGGTTTGTTAAGCCCACTCACCTGTATGGGAAATACTCAGGAATACATGGGTTAACACTTTAGTTAATAATAAGGATTATAAGCACACTATAAAACCCAACAGTCAACTTTATCTAATGAAACGAGTGTGGTTAACACAAAATTTACTGAAAAAGGTAATACTACTTATTTAAAAAGTGTTTTGAACTCAGTGTTGAAGGTAATGAGTTAATTAAATACCTCATTACATTAATTTAAATGGAGTAAGTTCACAGTACTCAAATAGATTCGTTATTTTTTTAACTCAAATGGTTTGTTGCAATTGGTATCCTCAAACGGTTTTACAGCACTCAGATGGTTTGAGTTATCTTTATTTATTGGGTTTTACTATGCTCAAATTGCTTCGTTTACTTAAATGGATTAAGTTCACAGTACTCATTAGGATTAGTTTTGGAACTTAAATGGTTTGTTGAAATCAGTTTCCTCAAATGGTTTGAGTTAGCTTAACTTATTGGGTTTTACAGTGCAAAATTAATAGTTATTTTTTATATATATATAATATATATAATAATGTATTATTTAATATATATATAATATATATAATAATGAAGTTTGGAATTTGTGAAAAAACATATGACAAGAATATTGACTTGTATAATAATTATGCACAAACTGTAGATTGCATTGGCCAAACACAACCAAAAACAGTCTTTGTTTTATATTACCAATGTTTTCTCTCGTCTCAGGTTTGATCAGTGGTTGAGGCATCATTGTACCTAAAACAAAATAAAATGCATAAATGCAGGTCACCAGAAAACAAACAACTCATCACTGGGAAAAAATAAACTTACCATAGAAATGTATAAGGTGTTCAGTCAAGTGTTTCTTTAAAATGAAACACACAAAAATGTATTGTTAATATGCTGAATGATTCATTTAAAAAAAAAAAAACATGATTTGTGATGGAGAGAAATAAAACTCACTCTCGAGCAGAGGACAGAGAGTGTGACATTGACACAGGAATCCAGAAGCATCTTCCCAGCGCTCAGCTCTTTGCATGGGCTCTGACACTCCGCGATCGAATTAAAAAATGTGCCGATGGACTGAAGGAAACAACATGCAAGCTTTACAATAAGAATACTAAATTTATGACCGAAATCAATGCTGTTGGCTACTTACATGTTCCTGAGCAGACCAATTCTGTTCACAATCCGGGTTCTTCAAGGCATATTCAGACTCAACATAATACAATTTCCCAGTGCAGTTGTAGTTTTGTGTTGTCTCTGTGACTGTAGTGTACACTAAGAAAAGAAGGACATATTAAGATGAGCTGTTGTCTCATTTAGAAAAGCTAATGTTTATGGTTATATGCGGCGGCTCAGTGGCTCAGTGGTTAGCACTGTTGCCTCACAGCAAGAAGGTCGCTGGCTTGAGGCCAGTTGGCACTTCTGTGTGGAGTTGGCATGTTCTCACCGTGTGCAAGTGCGTTTTTTCTGGGTGCTCTGGTTTCCCCCACAGTCCAAAGACATGCACTGTGGATAAATGGGCTGTAGTGTATGTGTGTGAATGTGAGAGTGCATGGGTGTTTCCCAGCATTGGGTTGCTGTTGGAAGGGCATCTGCTGTGTAAAACATATGCTGGATAATTTGGCGGGTAATTCCTGATAAATAAAGGGACTAAGCTGAAGGAAAAATAATGATTATATGATTTAGGTTGTGATAAAAGTGCCTCATAAATAAAATTTATTATTATTATTATTATTATTATTATTGTTGATTGACTATACTGTAATTACCCAACAACTTTATTGGGTACACCTGTTCAACTGCTAAATACAAATATAGAGATTAAATATCAATTCGAAAAGAGCGTCTGAATGCGGAACAAATAACTTGAGTGACATTGAATCTGGCAGGTTTGTTGATGGCAGACTGCCTGGCTCCTGCGAGTATTTCTGAAACTAATGATCTACTGGGATTTTAACGCACGAGTTACCATCTCTAGGGTTTACAGAAAATGGATCAAAACAGAGAAACTGTCTTGCGAGAGAGATTTGTAAATCCTTTGTTGGTCTGAAAGGTCAAATGAGAAGGTGTACCTAATTAAGTGGCCAGTGTGTTTATTTATAAAAGAAACAGGAGACGCGGCACATGAGAAAAGTCATATGTATTTTTAGCGCGTGGGATGTGCGCGTGTGTGTGTTGTTTGTGTTTGTCTGTGTGTGGCGTGAAACTCGGTTTGAAAGGACCGCGTAAATATTTGCACGCTCACCAATAACATTGCGTCATGGGGAAATCCTAATATTTCAAGGGACTTTTTTTTTCAACGAGTAGTATCACTTGTTCATTTGAAACGCTGTATTTGATTATTATTATTATTATTATTATTAATAATAATAATAATATAATAATAATAGCAACAACAAAGCATGCATTTCTGACAGCTAAGAAAACAAGCAACCATCTCGAACATACAGACAATGACACGCAGAGGAGTCGTTCATTGTAATCGCATAAAAAAAGAATAGTCTTTTATATAGTGTTTTTAATAGTATTAAATAAGTTATAAAATGAAGCGAGGTTACTATAAATAAAATATCTTACCAGGAAAAACAACGAAGGACAGACACAAAAGGAGACCAGGTGTTATTCGGATCATAGCTGACGCCTAATAAACTGAAAATGAAATTGATTTAAGCTTTTTTTTCATCTTCAAGAAAAGAGTCTTTCAATCATGAGACAGCCCCTATCCGAGGATTCCCTCATCACTGACATTTACTTCCTTAAACTAAAAGGCACGTGGTTGAAAGTAAAACTGCCTCATACACGTATATAAATGACAGGTCAGAAACGGATTGCCCAACAGTCAGAACCATGCATCGCTTCTCGGGTTTGATCGTGTGTCTTGTTTTAGGTAAGACTCCACCCGCACGCCTCAACACATTTCCACGCAGACTCTGTTGATATAGGTTTACATGAGCTCCTCTTTTATTCGCAGTTGTGTCTGAGGCTCTGCGCCCGGAGATTCACGTAATCGCCGGGGAGGACGCAGTGCTGCGCTGCTCGGCGGAGTCAAAGCAGGGTGTCCAGTACCGCTCGGTCATATGGTATAAGGTGAGGATTTGTAAATGTTTTAAACCTTATGTTGGTGTCTTTTTGTTTACTATGCGCTCGTTTTGTTTCAGTTGAACACTGTCTGAATATATAATCATGTGATGAAACGTAGCCTACCTAGTCACAAAGTGTCACTTGAGTAGATCAAACTAAATGTACATTTAATAAGCTTCTGCATTATTATTAATTAATGGGTTAAGAAATGTATTATTAACATTTGAAAAAGGGGTAACTTTACAATTAAGGTTCCATTTCATTATAGTAGCTAACTAAAGGAAAGGGTTACCTAAAAATATACTCACCCATCATTTACTCACCCTCAAGTGTTTTCTATTTTGAAGAATGTTGGAAACTGACTAGGACAATATAAATATTTGGGTGAACCATTCTTTAAACATAGCATTTAAACAGCATTATTTCAACATTACAACCTTTAATACAGTGTTTATTATTTGATGGAACTGAGCTAACAAGGATTAATACTGTAACAAGTTAGTTAGTTAACATTTGGCAGTGCTTTAACTGATGGTAACCAATGAACAATATTTTGGCTGGTTGTTGTATGAGTGCTATAACTTTTGTGAACTTCTTCACTGTAAATAACCAGTTAAGATTAAGACAACAGATGGATTGAATAACCTAAAAAAGTTTTTTTAAGGTCAATGTAACTGTAACAGACATCATTTAAAAACTATTTTAAGGAGGAGAGTGACAATAATGAGAAATAAATCCAAAATGTATTATAATGATGCCTATATACAATATTAGAAGTACTGTGTGTGTAAATCTTGTAAAACCTGTACATTTAATGTGCAAGAAAAACATTTAACATTCATTTTACATTTTCACAAGTGTTCAAATTAGTCTATCAGAGATTTATCTAAATGTCAATGAAATGTCTGTTCTACAGGTTGATAAAGACGAGTCATCCCAGCAGTTAACTGGTCTTGTGAGGAAACAGCTCACTGAAGATGATGGCAAAGTGGAGAAATATAACGGTGTCGAGAGAGAAGTGGTACTACTGGAGGACTCAAACAATCTTATTCTATCTAATGTAACAGCAGAAGACAGTGGGACATACAGATGCTTTCTGTCTGCTCCGCTTGGCCATCAAAACCAGCAAGGCGATATCAGTCTGACAGTCGAGAGTAAGTAGTTTAACACCAAAAGTATTTAAACACAAGTCACATTAAAAAAGACAGCTTTTAAGAATCAAACTCAAGTTGGCTAGTGAGCCAGCCCAGCACATTGCTTGGAGTCATTCATCTAAATGCTGTAATGCTGTAATATTCACTTATATTCAAGGGTAGTTTTAAAGACCACTGAATGCTTCTACTATGAGGAACAGGCAATGCATGTGACTTACAAATTAACAATCTGATGTTGAATTTGATTTGTGTTTCAGAGCCTCAAACAGTCGAGCAAATGGAGTTTAATAAAAGTTCTCTCGTATATCTTGGGGAAATTGCTGCTATCGCAGGCCTCTCTCTGGGCTTCTTGTTTTTTTTCATAAGCTATGTAAGTCATTACCATTTCAAATATAAAAATATCTAAACACTTTTAAGTGCAGATATGAAGTTATTTACCAGAGTCTTGTTCACCACAGGTGTGTATAAGGCCTTTAAACCAACGCAGAAAAAAGCTCTCTTTGCTGAAAATGCCAAGTCCAGGAAAGAATTTGATCACCAGCAATCATTTGATTTGCAAGACTTTACCTGAAGTGTATGTGTGACTGTAACCAGAGGCTTACATCACAAAGCCTGATACCATCAAAAACACTGGATTAAACCCAGAGTTAGCAGAGAAGGTTTAATCGAGTGTTGTGAAACCACCTAACCGAAGCTTAATCTGCATTCTGGGGGTTTTCTAATCGTTTTGTGCAACAGACCTCAGCTGATTGGAAAACAAAACGCAGACAGAGCTCAAGACGACCGTTGGCACAGGAAGTTGGTACATACCAAGTTGGCGGGAGATAAAGCAGGATTCAGCATTATCAACTACATCATTTGACAACTGCTCATTTACATCATGAATACGAAGAGGAAAATGATGCCACGGGTCTAAAAACTGCAGATGCGTCATTGCGGTTGCTTTGGTGTGAAGATCCTGAAAACAGAGACTGAGCTAAAAACAGAGCATGTTTGGGTGACATGTTTGATAAACAATGTTACTGTACTTACTGTACAAAGGCACTGATTCTATATAGAAAAAGCAGCCTGAAAAAAACTAATTCCAATTATTTTGAAATGACATTATTTTTCCAATGTCATGCATAAAAAATATTACAAAAATATTGTTAATCATATTGATTTTGAATCAAATCAAATCAATCATATTGGTTTTGAATATTCTTTTAAAAATGACTGTGTAAAAACAAAGAAATAAAACAATGTAAATGATACATGTGTTCTGCTTTTTTTGTGTATAGGTCATTTGTCATGTATTCTCCCAAAGAAAATGCATCTGGTCAATTTTTTTTGTCTACCGTTATGAATATAAATAATAATGAAAAAAATATTTTTGATTCATATGAGCAATAAATAATGTTTTAGTGCACAAGAGTTCATGGCGCTCTCTAGTGGCTGAAGAAAAAACGAAAAATAATACTAGGAATGCTCAATTCTTTTCTAGGAAGAACAAATTGAACAGATCTTTGTTTAAACCTTACAAAAAACGTCTAAAACACTTTGACCATTTTTGAACACAGACATAAAAATAATATCATAAAAAAAAATTGTTGTAAATCTTGAATGCTTTGGTGCACAAATCTAAGCCTGGTCTCATATTAAGGAAGACGGTTATAAGATTATAGTTATGAAATGAAATGATTATGAAACAATGAAATAATTAATAATAACATGTATATAAATGGGCGCCACGGTGGTGTAGTGAGTAGCACGTTCGCATCACAGCAAGAAGGTCGCTGGTTCGAGCCCCGGCTGCGTCAGTTGGCATTTCTGTGTGGAGTTTGCATGTTCTCCCTGTGGTTGCGTGGGTTGCGGGTGCTCCGGTTTCCCCCATGTCCAAAGACATGTGGTATAGGTGAATTGGGTAGGCTAAATTGTCTGTAGCGTATGAGTGTGAATGTGTGTGTATGGATGTTTCCCAGAGAAGGGTTGCAGCTGGAAGGGCATCCGCTGCGTAAAAAAATATGCTGGATAAGTTGGCGGTTGATTCCGCTGTGGCGACCCCGGATTAATAAAGGGACTAAGCCGACAAGAAAATGAATGAATGTATATAAATGGTGGCACAGTGGGTAGCGCTGTCTCCTCACAGAAAGAAGGTCGCTGGTTCAAGCCTCGGCTGGGTCAGTTACCATTTCTGTGTGGAGTTTGCATGTTCTCCCAGTGTTCGAGTAGATTTCCTCCGGGTGCTCCGTTTTCCCCCACAAGTCCAAAGACATGCACTATAGGTGAATTGGGTAAGCTAAATTTTCCGTAGTGTATGAGTGTGAATAAGAGTGTATGTGTGTTTCCCAGTGATGGGTTGCAGCTGGAAGGGCATCCGCTGCATAAAACATATGCTGGATAAGTTGGCGGATCAATTCGCCTACAACTTTCATTTTTTAGAATCAATTTAAATGCAGGGCGCCACGGTTGTGTAGTGAGTAGCACGTTGGCCTCACAGCAAGAAGGTCGCTGGTTCGAGCAAGAAGGTCGGCTGGGTCAGTTGGCATTTCTGTGTGGAGTTTGCATGTTCTACCTGTGGTTGCGTGGGTTTCCTCCGGGTGCTCCGGTTTCCCCCACAGTCCAAAGACATGTGGTACAGGTGAATTGGGTAGGCTAAATTGTCCGTAGGGCATCTGCTGTGTAAAACATATGCTGGATAAGTTGGCGGTTCAATCCGCTCTGGCGACCCCAGATTAATAAAGGGACAAAGCCGACAAAAAATGAATGAATGAATGAATTTAAATGCAAATGATTTTAATCTTTACTATAAACATCAGTGGTTTTATCTAAACCAGGGGTGTCCAAACTTTTTGCAAAGAGGGCCAAATTTGATAAAGTGAAGATGCCCGGGGGCCAATAGTTCCTTCTGACATTTTTTTCACCACAAAAGTTTCATGAAAATACACACTGTTATAAAACTATTTTCATTGTCACAATTACCTTTATTTTTCAAATGGCAATATAACCAAATATAAGCCACTCAGGCATGAACAACTCTAAACACACAATTATGCCTTTCTTTCATATCTGGAGAGTCAGATAAAATTGAACAAACTGTATAGAATACCTTACATATCTATGAGTTTGATATCTATCTTTGCCTCATGAACATTTTAAACAGGAGTTATAAGTAATGCAAAGTGGTCTGTTGTCATTAAAGTAAAAAAAAGTGAATTTTGATCTTGCCTTCTAAAAGGTCTTTCAGGAAGCCAAAGTTTGCATAACAACTACAGGTAGATTATTTATGGTGGCAAATCAATGGCAAAATTAATCGAGCGCAGCTGTGATGTTTAAACAGAAAGTGAATCGCGAGCAAATTACAGTCCTAAGCGCGAGATCTTCACGCGCGCGCTGAACTGATCCACCTCGAGGAAACAGGCCTCGCGCGCACATCATCATCTGTGCGCACGATGTACGCTCTCGCGAGTGAGGTCATGCCTGCACCGCACGCGCGATCAGTTCTCTCCGCTCGCTCGCTGGCTCTTCTCTGCTTGCGCCAAACTGTTTCGATTTTTGTCTTGGGGCGGGCCTTGGTGTACTTGTTATTTCTAATGCTATTGGTTACTGTCCCTTGGTTTATTTATTCTAACAGAGCTAGCGAGCCATAAATAACACATTATGAGATGGAATCTGCGGGCCGTATGAAATCTGACTGCGGGCCGTGATTGGCCCACGGGCCGGACTTTGGACAAGCCTGATCTAAACTATAAACTATTATCTCAGTACTTCTGTGTTATTTGACTGTTTGTAACTTCATAACTAACTAAAAAGACTAAAGACTGAATCTCTTGATTAGTTTGTTTTTCAAACACAGATTTGAATGCAGCGATTCAAAGGTTTAATAAACCTAAGCAAATCACCATTATTTATAATTTATGTTGCATGGGTGTTGAGATCCTGATCTTTTAATGGTTAATCGTGCAGCTTACACTGAATGCATTAATGCAGGTTAAACAAGTAGTGACAGAAAACGCCTTTAATGAAACCCACAACATCCCGAAAAACCAACCACAACTTCTTTCATCGTCTTTCATCGTCTAAATGCCTTCATGTGATTTGAATGACGCGAGAGGCGATCTTTCTGCGATTGTTACAAATTTAGGATTAATCTACAAGTAAAAAAATCATGTGTTTCGAAACGTGGGTTGTGTTCCAAACCGTATGAATCACGGATCAACTGTGATCCATTACACCCCTGTTATCTACAGTATATGCTTTCTAAACATACAGTAGTAGGCAGACTTTACAGTCAAAAAATAATGTCTGTTCAAACTATGTATTTAAAATGAGCTGAAACAACACAATTTTTTAGGTTTATTTGGGGGGGACAACTTAATTGTTTTACGTTCAATCCACTTAAATTTGTAAAAAAATCAATAAGTAAACTTAATTCCTTCTTGTTGCCCCAACACAAATTGATAGTGTGCACTTTTTACAGTGTAGATTTTCCCCCCTCAGCCTGCAGAGGATCAAACCACAGTCAGAAGCCAGACAAACTCTGCAGGTTTTAACTTCAACGGAGCTGTAAATTCAATCATCTTAATTTGCCCTGAGCATAACCAGACCCTCACGCGCATTTATCAGGTTCGCAAATGAGCTCACAAACCTGTCTGACATTTCGTTATTATAAATTATTCAAGCACTAAACTTGTGGATGTTATTGATGGTTCTGATGATGGGCTTCCTCGGCCAATCTGACTGTAATAGTAAGCCTTGAACATATAAATAAAAAAAATAAGACAAACTGCTATGGCCACAACCACTGACCCACAACATAAGAAATGACTTTCACCTCAAACACCCAGTTAGCATTCTAGCTCGTATTTTTTCAAGCTCAAATGGAGTGTTTCATTTTTGAAACCCCTGTTGGGTCTGTCATACTTTCATGGAACGGTAACACAAACCAAACCGCGTTTTACATAATGCTCCAATGGAAACCTGGCAGTTTGGGAAATGCAAAATGAAGTCCTCGAGATTTACATAAACCTAGACTTATATTCGTCAATGAGTCACTTACTGGATTTGATAATATGACTGGCGCTCAATCAAGCTATTCAACACACCAGTCCAATTAAAATATCAAACGGCTTGGCTGATATTAAGTGTGTGTTGAGTGAAAAATGTGATGCAGTCAAGCACAGATGTGAACGCAAGCTGATAAATTATTCTTTTTTCATTGATTTCTGATTATAAATCTTTAAACTTTCTTATAGAAATGACAGAATCTTCTGACAGAGATTAGGCAGAGTTTAGATGTGCTTAATTGAAGCAAAGTTGCTTTAAAGCTTAGTTCATCCAAAATTTATTTTATTAATTACTCACTGGGCTGCATGGTGGCTCAGTGGTCAGTTGCTTCACAGCAAAGTCACTGGTTTGAGTCTCGCCTGGGCCGTGTTTCCCCCACAGTCCAAAGACATGCGCTATATGTGAATTGAATGAACAAAATTGGCTGTAGTGTATGAGTGCATGTGTGAACGAGAGTGTGTATGGGTGTTTGCCTGTACTGGGTTGCAGCTGGAAGCGCATCCGCTGTGTAAAACATATCCCTGAACAGATGGCAGTTTATTCCGCTCTGATAAATAAGGCACTAATCTAAAGGATGAATTAATAAATAACTACTCACCCTCATGTTGTTTCTTTCCCCTGAGACCTTCCTTCATTCTTGGGAATACATATTAAGACACTTTAGATGAAATCCTGGAGCTCTCTCATCCTTCATTGACAGCAGTGGTCCAGAGATGCTCAAAGTCTAGAAAAGGAATTAAAAACAATATCAAAACATTCCATGTGACTTTAGTGGTTAAACTGTGAGCTCTCAGTTTTTTTTTTTTCAGATTTGAATTTGCTTATCGAGAATGAATGGCATGAGGGTGAGTTATTAAAGAATTTAATTTTTTTTGGTGAACTAACCCTTTTAATAGTACAAATCATCACATATACTATTTCCTAGTGTTGTAGATAGGATCACCTAAATGTAGATCAAGTCAAGACAAAAAACACAGTGTGTTGAGACCAAATGTGAGACTAACTTAAAACCAAGTCCACTCCTTAAACTCATCAGAAGGAGAATTGTTTTTTTTAAATATATACTAGGGCTGCACGATATTGGACAAAAATTGACATTGAGATCATGTTTTTTCACGATATATCTTGCGGTAGGAATATAATTTGAGGTTTTGAGGCATTGAGGTTCAGAAACGGCACCATAGAGGAGTTCTAGAGTTATCCATAATCCTAAACCAGGCCGTATCCTGAGCAGATGCTGTGGTGGTCTTCTCTGCACAAGAAGTTGTCCAGCCTGTTTTCTCTCAAGGTTTTTTTCCTTCACCTTCGTCAATTGGTGAAGTTTTGTTCCTCGCCACTGCCGTGCTTGGTTTGGGATTTGTGAAGCTGTGCATTGATAGATTCACTCTTCAGTGTTTGGACTTTCAGCAGTGAAATTTAAACCACACTGAACTGAACTAAACTGAACTTCAAAACTGGACTGTTTCAGTTAACTGGACAGGACAGTTTCAAATTACTGGAACTTATATGTTAAGCTGCTTTGACAATCTACATTGTAAAAGCGCTATAGAAATAAATGTAAACACCATATAGTCTTGTATAAATGATTAAACATATTAATCTTTAGTAAAGTGTCAAACTTTATAATTTCTTGTTCCCAAATGGTTTAAATTAGATTGAAATATTAGTCACAGGCCTTAAAAACACATTAAAATGAAAATTAAATGCGTTTAGATTAAAAGCTATTAGATTAGGTCATGTTATATTAATCTCTACATGGCATTGCAGATCCTGCGATGTGACTATTGCAGATTCTCACACTACAGTTTTGATGCTGAAACGATATATTGTGCAGGCCTAATAAATATATATAAAAACACTTTGAAATGACAACATAAAAACAAAAATGTACATACAAATACAGTAGGTCCAGAGGTCACCAGATGCAATCTTTACATTAATTTTTTGAGTATTTAAGAGTTTTTAAAAGTATTTTTGTTTGATCAGATCCTGCCATATAAAGTTCTGGGAAGGGTTAGATATATCACCAATTAGGAATCAAAAATCTCTTGTGGGGGAATTCCAGATACATATAAATAAAATCAACACATCTCAATTAAAACATTCCAATTCTTTTCAACCACCTTCCCCAGCATGAAGAAATAGTATAGGATTGCTGATTTAAGGGAGTCAGCACATCTATATCACACACCTCTTTTGAGCCTGATTCTTAATAATATAATTTATAAGCAGGTGCTAATAGCAAGCGCATACTTAAATGGTCATTTACATTTCAAACATAAAGTAATGAATATATAATTAAATATACCTGAAAACATGGAAATAAAACTGCCAGTGGGTCACAGAAAGAAAACTTGAACAAGACACTTTTTGAATTTACTCAATTGATTTGTTGAAAGCAGCTGAATCTGTCAGTAGTGAAATACCTCTGTTTGTTGTTTGAAACCACGCTATACATGTTTGGAACTATTGTATTTTTAAAATAGAGCAAAAAACCTGATACCTTGTATCAGACTGTGTCTAAAATGTAAGCCACTAAAACATTATCTTCTTATTTAATGATAAGATGAATAAACCCACCAGTCAATATAAGGAAAACAAAGTAACTGCGAGTCACGGTGGCGCAGTGGGTAGCACAGTCGCCTCACAGCAAGGAAGTCACTGGTTCGAGCCCCGGCTGGGTCAGTTGGCATTTCTGTGTGGAGTTTGCATGTTCTCCCCGTGTTTGTGTGTGTTTCCTCCGGGTTTCCCCCACAAGTCCAAAACACCAGAGCCGTGCACAGACATTTTGACGGGCAGTGGCCCAAACCAAAAAAAGGGGCCCTAAGTGGGTGGGTTCTTGCTAACACAAATTTTCCAGTTGGTATAAAAATTGAAAATTGTTATTTATATCAGATCTGCTTTTGATTAGACATGCAAATTTTAAGAATGTGGATATTTAGCACAAGTGGTCAGCACTTTTAGAAGACCATTGATTTATGTAAATGTGTTAATGAAAAATCATAAATATTATCTCATTTAACTGCATTTTGCAGCTCAAAGAAGGTATTTTTAACTACAGGGAGCACAATAAACCTAGAAAGGTCCCGACGTCTGCCAGAAAAATCAAACATGTTGATTTTTCAACAGAAGAATGGTTAAGTCTTTTTTCTTCGAACCATTGTACATTCTTTTACATGAAAAAAAAACAAAACATTTATTTGTTTTACAATTATTGTTTTAGTTTTAATTTACATAAAAAAACGTAATAAAATAAAGTGTTGTCAATTCTGTTAAATCAGTTTTTTTTTTAATGAAAAAAAAAAATCATACAAAAAGTAACAGATAAGAGAACTACTAAAGTACCGAACGGATAAGTGGTATCCGTAATAGTAGTACCGTTAAAACCTTAACGATACCCATCCCTACTGACTGCAATGTGAATTGTAATGAGACTCTCTACCTTGTAATGCAATGATCGTCAAAAACTGTTGTCTCTACTTTCCAGAGAGCGGGCACACAGATGCCACCCCTCTGTGCACGGCCCTGCAAAGCACCATGTGCTTACAGGTGAATTGGGTTAGCTAAATTGTCCGTAGTGTGTGTGAATGCAAGTGTACTGTATGCATGTTTCCTAGTGATGCGTTGGGGCTGGAAGGGCATCCGCTGCGAAAAATAAATGCTGGATAAGTTGGTGGTTCATTCCACTGTGGCGACCCCAAATTAATAAAGGGACTAAGCTGAAAAGAAAATGAATAAATGAATGAAGAGTAACTGCAGTTACTTCAGTTCCATGAAAAAGTAATCTGATTAAGTAATCTAATGCATTAACCCTAACACTACTGGTGTTTTTTCTCAATTAGCATCTTAATTTTGTTGTCATTTGGTAATATATTCAAAAAAGGGACACTTCACTCCATAAAATTACCAACCCCTTACTTGTTCAAAAACATTTATGAGTTTTTTTTCCATCTGTTGAACACAAAAGAAGAAGATATTTTGAAGAATGCGGGTTACTAGCACCTATCGACTTTCAAACTATGGAAGTCCATGGCATTCTTCAAAACATCAACAGAAGAAATAAACTCATAAAGGTTTAAAACCACACGGGGGAGAATAAATGAAGAGGTAATTTTCACTTGAGCTATCCCTTTAAAGTAGACATAAGAGCTCAGTGATGAGACTTTCCACATCGACCTCCGGATTAAACATCATCTGCTTCATTAAGCCAGAAGAAGTCCTCCATTGTGTGAGGAGCAGTTTGGGTGTAATCCCTGGATACTGGTGTTACTATGACTAAACTGATGACAGAGGGTCTAGTGTTTGACTGACCGGAGAGAGACAGCAGTGTGGTTTTCTGCTTACTGAGAAGGCATAATAACATGGAGACGTTATTGTGAATCTGCTACTGTAGGCCTGATGCGCTGGAGACACTGTGGCTTTGGTTGAAGAGGTTTCATTAGACAGAGGCTTTGCTGGGCTCCCACCGGACCCCTAATTAACCAGCATGAGTTTGAGCAGGACCACATTCCAACAATGATGATCAGACTGCCAGAGAATAAAGGTGTCCATCTGCTGAACATCTACACAAATATTTCATCAGTGTTTCCAAAATCATGATGTGAAATATTGCTTTACTACAGTTCTGAGGGCCTGCTGAGGTTCTTTGTAATCTCCCTTGTAGTTTCGGCTCATTGGAGAAAGTGATAATGAATCACCCAAGAATTAAAATGTTGCTGTTGATTTACTCACCATCAGGCTATATCTAAGATGTAGATGTGCACTTTTCTTTTCTTCAGAAGCGCATTAAAGAGGATTTTCAGCGGAACTTGTGGTCATTGTGTACATGAAATGGAAATAATTGGCTACTGGCACTTTAAGACTGAAAAATAACACATTCAGGCAAAGCAAAAGTAATACCTGTGGCTCTTAAAGACACATTCAGGTGTAATGGAGTTAAATTATTGCTGTGTGTAAGAATCTAAACATTATTTCAAATATTAATACCTTTAATTTACAGCCTCGGCAAATGGCAACATGTTCAAGACAGTCTGGAGAGCTTCTCATAATCATTTAATGAAAAATGCACTGTTTGATTAAAGCTTAGGCTGAAGCATCAGGGATAACCACGATTAAGATTACTGTACGTTAGAATTCTCTCTCTGTTGTAAACAAACTGTCAGCTCACACGGGAGTTTGTGCTTGTACATACTTCATAATTTGTCAGAAAGCTTTCACTCCTTTCACATGTGCCAAGGGGTTTTGATTAAAGTACTAAATAATGTTCAGTTTCATGCACACATATTTAATCTTTCGCTTCTTTAGACCCCAAGGTATCATTAGAAACTACAGGTATTCATTTTGTGTTTGCCTGTATTCTTTGCATATATCTTATAGCTCTTTAGATGGCATGATGGTGAGAGAAGTAACAGCAAAATCTTTTTAGTAGAACTTTCCCTTTAACAACATATGATAAACTGATGGCTATATGTATGGACTTTTAGTCACTTTAGTGTTCGTGAGAAGAAGAAAATAAAATCATTATTATATATATATAAATTTACAAATGTGATGATGGAAACCATTCATACATATTTCGTAGCTCTCTCATCTAAGCTAAAATAGATCAACAACAACAACAAAAGACTTCCACCAGAAGCAAGAAGGTCATCTTGAAATGATGCCCTTTAAGATCTCAAAACACATACACTCAATACATCACATAGCGGTATGATGCATGAATGTGCTCCACGCATCTCATTTAAATACACCATGAACAGCAGCTACGCTAATTATTCTCCTTATTCTCTATTTTCACCTGGGGATACTGATCCCGAGCCCCCCAGAGACTATGCAGCGCCACGGATGCGATCCAAGACTCGCGACGAGACGATCCCAAGGTTTCATAATCCTGGACTATGCTGTATCCTGAGCAGCTGCTTGGTGCATGGCGGAGTAGCAAGCATGAGACTGATTCCTGTGACCCTCCAAGTACAGACGAGCCTCGAGTTCTCCAGCCTCCGGCACCTAGACTACAGCTCTGCACAAGATGTCTGGCCATAGGAGAAATGGTCGTGCCCAACTGAGCCTGGTTTCTCTCAAGTTTTTTTAATTCTTCGATTTCGCCAATTGGTGAAGTTTTTTTTTTCCTCGCTGATGTCGCCACTGGCTCGCATGGTTTGGGACTTGTAGAGCTGCGCACCGATGGATTACTCTTCAGTGTTTGGACTCTCAGTGGTGAATATTGAACAACACTGAACTGAACTGAACTCCAACACTAAAAACTGGACTGACACTGTTTCAATCTACTATAACCTTCTATGTGAAGCTGCTTTGGCACAATCCACATTGTAAAAACACTATACAAATAAAGGTGAATTGAAAAAATTGAATTGAAATCATGACATAGCACAATTTTTTTTAATGCTTTCTGGATTATTCTATTCCAAAAGAGCAGATTGGAATATAGAGTACGATCTACCCTCTAAACATCACTCAGGTCTGTAGAACTTTTTGGCTATTTTACAAATAAACACATTTGAGTTAATACTCAACCCCTAGCACTCTCAATTTAGCAATCACTTCTAACAAAACTAAACCGTGTATTTAAACGTAACTTCCCAATAGCAGTACAAACTTTAAAATCTGCTCAACTCAACACTCAACAGAACGACTTACTTCACATTTACCACAAGATGGCGCTGTCTGTTTAGTTTGACCCTATGGTATAACCATACAAACAGCCACAAGCCCTTAAGCGAGAGAAAAACTAAATAAATCGAGGCCATTTGCTGGTATTGCTAATAGCAGGCAGTCAAAGCGATTTAAACCCCCCATAAACTTTGATTTCCTATCATGAGGCGGCAATTCAAAAGGTAAATAGGCCCATACTATAGCATTATCAACAAACAGAGAGGCTAAATCCATGGGGGAAAAAAACAGCACATGTTCTGTTAAACCTGCCACACTCTGAATCTTTCAAGTAAAATGTCAGCATCGTTTTTTCACGGTTAAATAGCTTGCACTACAATTTATTTAAACTGACATTGCAAAACAAAACTGCTTACCTTTCTCTTTTCTGTTTACACCACCTAATTAGGTTTAAATACAATACATTACAAACTATTTTCACTCATTAATTAGCCTATACAGAACACGTGAGCATTACAATTTCGCGGTCAGTTACACCTTGTATGCAAATGATACGTCAGCTATACTATGTATATGTAACAATTTAATTCAATTCAGTTCAATAGATTTTTACTTCTATGCTTTTTACTATGTAGATTGGGCCAAAGCAGCATAAAGAAATAGTGGACGTAAAAATGAAAACGATTCAATTCAGTATGATTGTCACTTTTGAAGTTCAGTTCAATTAATACCAAAGTCCCTGTTGAAGGCCGATCCACTGAAGAGCTGCTCCACCAGCATAACGGTGGGTAAATCATTTTAATTTCAGATTACAATTTATTTGAATGATCCTCTCATTCTTTTAATTATTTACTTTGTCAAATACCTCTTATTTGAGTATTATTGTGTTAGATTTGGAACTGGGGTTAGCAAAACAAGTTGACATTTGCAAACTTACTGTGAAAACATCAAATTAAAGTGTTTACAGACATTAGCAGTCTACTGTTACTATATAGCTGACAGTTAACAGAATGTCTAAAGAGACCATCAAAATAAAGTATACTTTTAGATATTCTCGAGTACCCATTGAAGGTTATTTCACATAATACTCTTTTAATAGTAGCATGATAAGTGTTTTCCAACTATGCACCGACTTTCTCACATGGAAACTTGAGGTTCAGTATAGGGCTGAGAAAGACATACAGTAGCTCTGTGACTCTCAGGTTAAACCTGCACCATAATTTTTCAGATCAGCGATTGTTTTTCTTGGATTTTCTCCTCTTCACGCACATCTCCCCTCTGCCCACTTTCTTCCTCTTAGAGGACGGCTGTGGATGGTGCCGTTGCTGTCTTCCTGCAATGCTGCTTTATTGCAGGTCGGGGTCTGGGCTCTTCCTCAAGCCCTCAATCCCTCATTTCCATGAGCTGAAAGCAGGAAATATAGAAGCTCTGGAAGAAACCGCCACTGGAAGCTCATAACCATAAATAAACTCACAATATTTATGTTAATGCTATCCTCATCAATTTTTTTAAAATCAAGAGATGGTTGAGGTTAACGTGTCCTGTCAGGAAAGTACAGAATTTGGAACAATTTTTTACCACACACATTTTTATCAATGTCCAAACTATGATGTTTTAAATCGACTACGCCAGACAGATGGTCTTTATACCTGGATTAAAGGATGAATAGCTATGGCTGAATATGTAAAAACATGCTGAGGATACAATTCTGGTCATGGCTCATAAAAATGCAGCTGCTTTTATTTGGTTGTTTTTTTGTTTGTTTTGGCAAGCATACCCAAAATCTAAAAATTTGCTGTCAATTTAAATATGCTCGCACTAAAACCATCCTAGTTGACTTTTTAAATATGCAATATAAAAACGTTCATTGCTAATAAAGAGTCTTAAAGGAATAGTTTCTGTTATGGACAGTGGCTTGACGAGTGTTTTTCTTTTTGATTAACCCTCCCTTGTTTTTCTTGGCTCTTGTTTTTAGTTCTTCCATAGGTGGACGCACCTGATTGTTTTTGGGGACTAATTGGGAGAAGTTAAAAAGACACCAACAAGGAGGAAAAGAGACAGCTTTAGTGGACCAGTCAGCATTATTTGTTGTTCTTTGTTTTGTTTGTATTTTTCATTTGGAGATTTATTTAATTGTTTGATATTTGTTTATTCATTGTCTTTAGGTAAGAGTCAAGTGGTAATGTCCCGCTGTCTCTCGAGAAGCTAATATGGAAGTAACTGAAACTGCAATTCTTTCAAAATTCCACTAGTCCTGGTTCCATGCCTTGTACAAAGAACGATTTTGGTTCAAATAGCTATTATTAACCTTCATAACAACTGTGAGGGGGTGAATTTTTTTATAACTCAATCATTTAGTTTATATTAAGTTATATTAAGTCTGCATAAATAAGGGCGTGGCCACTTGAGTGACAGCTAGGTCTCGCTTGTCGCGGTCCTGTCACCTCAACGGATTCCGGCTAATTAGCCGCTGAGCTCGGCATAAATATCATGTTTTTGCTTTGTTGTATGTGGCTTCAAACAGCCAATTGCTTTTTGGAATTATTTCTTATCATCAGATAATATGGCATGCTGTGTGCACTTTTGTAATGCTTACTGACTTTTTTTTATGCTGCTTTCTCTTTTAAATGAGCCATCTTAAAGAGGGGTTGTAACATAAAGTGGGGGCTCGTCCGGGATTATTTAATTGAAACATGAAACCTGTTACTTTACTCAGGCTATCCATGATACAGTACGGTAGGTGATTTTATTTATTTGGTAGGAACATTGAAAACTTATTTTAACTGAAAACATGAAACTTGGTGGTCATAAAAATGTACAAAAAACAAAGACACACACAAATTCACACTGTTTGTTCAAAGAGGAAAGATGAAAAAAAGGTACGCATGTTTAAACTGGACGCTGCAAACTATAAAAAGATGTTGAAAAAGAGTATCGGTTTCAACCTTCATAAGACAGACCTGTATCATCAGGAGTCACAGGATATAATTTTGATTTACCTGTGCATGTTTTTTATTATTGTTGTAGCTAGTATTGTAAGCACCAATGACTGTAATTTCATGAATCTCCAAGAACCACAGTTTCATATAGAAATCTTCTTCAATGTTCTACTAAAGAAGGAAAGTCCCCTACTGTACTCTTGGATCGTCTGCGGGTGAGTAAAATAACAGCAATTGTTCATGTTTGGGTGAGCTATCCCTTTAATAGTTCCGTATCCTCACTGAAAGTTTCAAGAAGCATTGCATTCAGCACAATGCTCCTTTTCAGGTCATGTAGCTTTAAACCTCCATCTCTGGTCCAGGCTGCAACCAGAGCCTCGAACATGATTCACTGGGACTTGTCCATGCAGCCCAACATAAGGAATGTTAATTTACAGTAATCCTTTGAAGCAAAGACCTGACGGAAGCCTGCTCATTCGACATGCCGTGTGACACGTTTGACTCTGGGAATGAAACGAGGAATGCAGGTTGCCAGGTATTCACTAGCGAGAATGACATGCACGGAAACGCGGCCCAGAGTTAGGCAAAGCTTCAATAAAATACCTTCTGTGCATTTTTAAAAGCATCAGTCCGAGGCAAATTAAAAAGCAGAGTGCAATTAAAAGAAATCACTGTGTAAATGTTAGCATGTGGAAGTTTTCCTTTTGCTCATTTTTTTTAATGTAAGGAAAGGCCCCGAGGCTGAGTTATGCAGCTGCCTGTTATTACTACGTACATCTGGTTTTGATAAGACCCTATTACAATCAAAATCATAAAAAAGGTAATGTGGTCCTCTTGAACATTTAAATATAAGAAACACTATACATACAAAGTTCATCTGTTCACGGCCCCTCTCGACTCCACGAACGAAGAAAAGGAAGGGATCACTTTAAAGTCTATAACTTGGAGTAATTTGCACTTGGTGGAGCCTGACCATGTTACGACATTCTCTCTAAATGAACAAGAACTGTGAATATGATTATGTGTCTGCTGATGTGCTCAACTTTTATCACAAAGGGCCTCGGTTATATAAGATGATTTACATTAACTGTCTAATTCCTGTCAGCCTGTGTGAAATGGGTTTAATATCATGTACTAGATGATCTTGTGCAAGCTATTACCACAGGGTTTTTCAAACTTTTTTGGCAAACGACCCGTTTTCCAGAGTTTCAAAATTCTCGCGTCCTGCCACCCACGTCAGAGAATTAAGATAAAAACATAAAGATCTCACAGGCGGCAAATTGCAACCTCTTAGAAATAACACAGAAATGTTACTAATGCAGTTAATCGCATTTATCGTTAATCACGCTCAATCGCATCATAATTGACTGTCACTTCCACTAGACACACAGTCATGGTTCAACTTCAAATCATGATAATTACAGTTTTATATTTTACTTTTAGTGCGAACAACAACAGTTTCAGTAAGGGTGGATTAAAATGTACTGTCTACATGAATTAAACATCTGGAAAACATGGACATCTCTCCACTTATTTCCACTGTAGCTAAGTGAGTTCAAATGTTGCAAATGGATGATGATGCAGATTAAGTCCTTTAGTACCTAATTTGTAATTTTTTTTAGCTCATGTCTCATTCGTTTACATGGAGAGCCACAGGGTTTAGGCCCAATACTGCAGCCAGCAATCAGGGGCCATTCAATTTTCTTTGACTTCACTTTTCAGGTCATGTGAGGCTCTTGGATCTGATGCGGCCTTCGCGTTTTATAACGTACGCCTTTTTTAAAGTCAGCTGATTATGAGCTTTATTTTCAAAAAGAATAAAATGTAGCATCGTAAGTTAACAAATCAACATTCACTATGTTAAGTTAACCCCCTAATGGCAATTATCAGTTCAAATGCAGGCTAATCTCTTTCTGAAACAATCAAATGATTAGTCATAGACGGCACAGTGGCTCAGCGGTTAGCACTGTTGCTTCACAGCAAGAAGGTCGCTGGTTGGAGTCCCAGATAGGCCAGTTAGTGTTTAAGTTTGCATGTTCTCCCCATGTTCGCATGGGTTTCCTCCGGGTGCTCCGGTTTCCCCCACAGTCCAAACACATGTGCTGTAAGTCAACTGAATAGACTAAATTGTAAAAATGTTCAAATGAGATCAAACAGATTGAAACGAATTAGATCAAAATGTAAAAAATTTAGATCTAAATCAAAAATGTAAAAACTGCTGTGAGATAAAACTTAAAAACTTGTATGTGGAAGCAGAGTTGCTCAACTGCTTTCAAACAACGCACAGTAACTTTCAGTTTCAGAATTCAGTGTAACTCCAGTAGATTCCAATGACTTTAAGTAATTCCAACAGTTCCAGATCAAAAATAAAAAAAGAGAGATCAGGCTTTTTCCATTCTGGACCCCGAAAATGTCAAATTGTCTACTTCTTATTTTAGAATATTTTCTACTGAAACTGTGCTCAAGGGGAAACTGAAACTTCACTTTTGAGAAAAGACTGTTAATCCCCGAATTATCTGAGCTGGCTGTTTTTTGTTTAATGTTTTATGTATTGCATAATGTTTTATTCCTTTGATAGTTTCTGATATTTTTAATACAATTTGTGTACAGCACAATGGTCAACAACTGTTGTTATATTGTGCTTTAAATGTAAAGTAAGATCTATCTGACAAAAGTCTTGTTGCCCATCCAAGTTTTAGGAACAACAAATAATAACTTGACTTCTAGTTGATCCTTTGGTGTCAGAAGTGGCTTATATGAAAGGCAAAGGCCTCTAGTCCCCTTGGAGGACTGCTTCCATACATCTCTGCAATGACTCAAAAGCTTATTAATAAAGTCATCAGGAATGGCAAAGAAAGCAATCTTGCAGGACTCCCAGAGTTAATCAGAATTCTTTGGGTTCATCGTCAATGCCTCCTCCATCTTACCCTAGACATGCTCAATAATGTTCATATCTGGTGACTGGGCTGGCCAATCCTGGAGCACCTTGACCTTTGCTTCCAGGAACTTAAATGTGGAGGCTGAAGTATGAGAAGGAGTGCTATCCTGCTGAAGAATTTTCCCTCTCCTGTGGTTTGTAATGTAATAGGCAGCACAAATTTCTTTTGGCTGTTGATGTTGCCATCCACTCTACAGATCTCTCACACGCCTCCCATACCCCAAACCATGATTTCTCCTTGATCAAACTTGACTGATTTCTGTTAAAATCAATGTCTATGCAGGTTCCAATAGGTCTTCTGCAGTATTTGTGATGATTGGGATGCAGTTCAACAGATGATTCATCAGAAAAATCTACCATCTGCCACTTTTCCAAATGATCAACTAGAGATCGACAACAGGACTTTGGTCATATTAAGAGTTAGTTTTGTGTCTTGAGCCTTGGTATTATGATTTTATAAGATATTTTAATCAGTTTTGTTTGTCCACTTTTGTCCAAATCTCATGTGGTTAAACGCTTTAAACAGCCACACAAGCTTTTTCCTCCTGTACAGTAGGCCTACAACGCTGTGTTTTCTCTTGACTTTAATGCTAATTACAAGCCTCTTGTAGCTTGATAAGAGTTTCAAAGTAGTTTAACTAAAACTTATATGACAGGAACCACAGACCTAAAGCTCTTCCATTTGAAAGCGTGTACCTCTTCCATTATATTTAGCTCAGATCTGTTGTAGTCTTGCACAAAAAGGTGCAAACAGAGAAGCATTTTTAAGATGCTAAGTCATTGACATTGGCATCGAAGTCAGCCAAATGCAAATTGTAGCATAAAATTGACATATCTTAAGCGCAAGAGTGGCTGCATGTATAATACGTCTGTCTAACTCATGACTAAAACAGCTTTTACCTGAAATGAGAAATGGGGTCATCAATATACAGATGTGCAACATTTGTGTTATTTTTTGCTCCGCTTACTGCTGAAAGATCCCTTCACCTATAAATGTGTTTGGATAGCAGGTTTCATCTGTATAACCTGGCGAATAATTTCACCTCTGGAAATCGCTCGGCAATTCCTGACAGGTTGATTTGACAGCTGCAGCTCTGTTTTGGAGGGAGCACGGACTGTCGAGTTTCCACAAAGCAAGAGATGAAATCGTCTGTCCAGACCTACTTTCCCCAGCATTAAAAATGAATATTTCTCCACTGTCAGAAGGGTAATGTCTGGCTTTTGTGAGTGTTTCATTGGCAGGACATGTCATTTCCTCTATAGATTCGTTATTCGGAGACCTCCTCCTGTGCTGTGGATGTGGATTCTCTGCAACTCAACACTTCAGCAAAGCTCGTAATGCTATTCTAGCGCTCCAGCTGAAAAAATATATTAGATGCTCGGTGTGTTAAAGGTGCCATGTTGAATTATGGAAGCTGGTTGTCAAGCAGGATGGATAAAACATGCACAGTTTCCAGTGTCTATTCAAACTACTTTCTAGAGGACCTAGAGTCTCGTAGAAAGATGAGAATAAAGCACTGTATTTGCTCTCTTTAAAACTCCTCAGGTGAATTTCTTTGCAGATGTCAATGTAGATTCATATAAACGGGGTAGTTCACCTGGATATGAAACTTCTTTTAATATTTACTCATCATATCATTCAATACTGCATTTGATCTACAGAACACAACAAATAGCAATGATGGTCCAAAAAAACGTTCTTAGGATTCAGAAAGATTAAAATATTTATAAAATTTCCTTTAATGTTAAGTTCTTAGCAATGCATATTACTTATCAAACATTAAGTTTTGAATTATTTACAGCAGGAAATATAAAAAATATCTTCATGGAAAATTAATAATACTTTTAATATTCTAATGACTTTTGGCATAAAACAATCATTTTCACCCATACAATGTATTTTTGCCTGTTGCCAAATATATCCCCGTTCAACATAAGACTTACCAACATACGTTTTGTGGTCAGGGGTCACAATTTGAGTTGGAACCTGGATATCAATTTATAAAAGCAACGATTGCACGACCCATCCAACCCCTTCCCTAAACCCAACCGACAGTGTTTTCAAAAGCAACGATTGTACGACCCACCCACCCCCTTCC
>CAIGQQ010032566.1:7155642-7173475 GCA_903798035.1 Danio albolineatus
AGTGTTTTCAAAAGCAACGATTGTACGACCCACCCACCCCCTTCCCTAAACCCAACCGACAATGTTTTCAAAAGAACAGATTGACCCACCCACCCCCTTCCCTAAACCCAACCGACAGTGTTTTTAAAAACACAGATTGACCCACCACCCCCTTCCCTAAACCCAACCGACAGCGTCTTTAAAAGCAACAATGTTATTTACCATGTTTTCAGATCTTACCATGTTCTCAACCCGTTATTACTTGTTTATTTTATTGTTTGACTTTTGTTTTTGTTTCACCTGCTTTCTGGAACCTTTCCTGGCCGGACTCGAACCCCGTTGTCACGGTCAACTCCTTTCTGCATCTGCCACTGGGCAAACTAGTAACATCAGAATAGCCATCCACATAGAGGTTAGCACGAAAAGAAACAGAAGCCATCAGCAGCGTCATACCACCCTGTAGAGTTCATTTAAAGAGGAAATGCAGTCATACATACCTCTGGATACATAATTTGCGTTCTCCAGAAATGTATATGGGGCAATGTATTCACAATGAGTCTGTGTTGCATTTAATGACCATATTGGTATCGCAAAATGAATACATATTCTTAATAATTTTTAAAAGAAAAGACATTCTGAAGTTATGATTAAAAAATAAGAGCTGTTGTTCCATCATTTTTGTTTTGTAAGTTATAATATAAATTTAGCAATTATTGTATAAAGCAAAATGTCCATATCAGTGCCCTGACAAATAAGAAATCCTGAAAAAAAAAACAATGTTTAACTACCAAAACAGTTAAATATTTGCCTCCCCATTTTAGCTTTAACTGTACCTCACACAGATCTTTAATATGCTGAAGCTGTCTCATTTATTTCTTACCCTGCCTCATATCCAAATGAAGAGTACTTTTGGGGAGGATATAAAACAACTTGAGGGCATTTTCAATTAACAGAGCCATTTTTACAGCTCTGACAGTCAGTTACCCAGCAGGCCAAGGTTCACAGTTACTTCCACAGCAACCACCTCAGAGTGGCATGCCAGACAGCTAAATATAACCTTCCCAATCAAAAATCACCAGGCAGTCGTTTCTGGTTTGGTCTTCAGGATTAATTAACCAGCCCAGGACACAGTCTGAGCAAATTACAGAGCAATGCAAGCGACTGTAGGAGGTTGGATATACAATATACACATGGAGGCCATAATGCACCGCTAATGCAAACATCAAGTTACCTGTCTGGCTCTCAAATTTAATCTTATTTGCTCTCGCTTGGGTCTAAACTGTACTATACCTACCTGTAAGCATCATTCATGTGGCAATGATTTGGTCTGCCAGCAACCAGTGGTGCATGAATTCCTGACCCACTCTATGCTACTTTTTATTCCCCCAAACACTCTTTGAATAACCACATCTTTGGGGGGGGAATGTGATATGGTGGCTCCTGGGATATTAAAGAGGGCCAATAGGGTCTAAACAGGTCCTATTCTGTGGCTGAGGCCAAATCGGTCCTATACGATAATGAGCCAGACTCCTCAGCACCACATCAAACCAAATACACACCACCAGTTTATTCTGCAGGCGCAGTTTAAATGAAAAACTATTCACATTTTATCATAACATTGTCAAATCAACATTCTTGACCAACCGTGTTCGCTCAAAGCCTCGTTTTTTTTATCATATATTAGGATTTATGTGCTCATAAAATTGGTTTGAATTAAACCAAATCCTCATACAAATTTTCTAACATCCGTCGATTATAAAACAAGAAAAACAGTTCCACATTTACCTCCCTTCCTTAGCAGCAAAGCCATTTTTTTCTGTTAGAGCTGGAGCTCCCGTTAAATTGTTTCATTGCTACACTAAGGACGCCCTTTGACTCGGAGTGGAAGACATCATTCGCTTACAAGGTCTCGCAATGAAAGCCATGCACGCTGCAATAAGCCCTGCTTTGTTTCCAATACATCCATGGTAAAACATTTATTAGTCTAATTACAGCAGGCTCCCGTTGAATTTTCTTCCTGTGTTACAGATGCGTTGGCGGAGTTCCCATGTCCCGTCACAATTAATGTCGTTTTATTCAGCGCCGTGCAAGAAACTTTTTGGCGGGATTTGGTTTTAACTAACAATAATGCATAACTAACAATTAATTATAAGTGTTGGCGTGTCATTTGTTGGCGAGGGAAGTTTTCTTGGATGACGTTACGCTAATCTTCGGGAAGCCAGTTAATAAGGAATAGCATTAAGAATGAACGCTTTCTGTGGCTGTACCGAGTGTTTTGGTGTGAGAGAAAGCTGCCCTCGCCATGTCATCTGCCACAGCCCGACTGTCTTTGTGTGTGGGCACTGCTCTCTTTTAAACTACGGCCTATATAATCCTGTTTTGATTGGAGCTTAAGTCTCCCCTGCAGAGTCTGGTGCCTCGTAGCCGCTCTCTCAGACAGGGAGGCCTCGAGCGGTGGGCCATCCCCAGAAAACAGTCTCTTTAAGCAGCATGCTTCTGCTGGGCTTCATGCCATGCCTCACGCCTAGACTCATGCCTCTTCTACAGCGCAAACCACAAACAGATAGCAGGAGACGACACAAGATTCACTTCATCTCTCAAAATGCATCCCGCCAGCAATCTCTCTGCAAAGTGTAAGACTTTTAAGTTTTAGTTGCCCAATGATGGAAAAAATTAACATATAAAATTAATAGAATGTTAAAATTAAATTACATTTTTTTTTATGTTAGAATCAGTATGTTAGTTTTAAGGATATCTAAAAGCTAGTGTGTGTTCAAAACAGTGATACAATTCGGATTTAGAAGATATAAAAAGGCATGGGACGATAACCGATTTCAAGGTATACCGCAGTTTGGAAAATTCAAGGTTTTCATATCGCCAAAATTTTCTGCTATACTGTTCCTAAGGATGCATTTTTTGTTGTTTTTTAGGTGTAAATTGAAAAGAAATCTGTGTTATTGAAACAGATGAAGACCGCAGAAGTCAATGATTCACTTGAATCATTTAGCCTGACATGCACTGCCCCAAAATACTTTAAATGTTTCTCAAAATAAAATATATTATATTCAAAGACGAAAAGGTTTTGTTTTTTAGCCAGACATTTAAAAAGAATATATTTTAGAGCAGTAATCACAATAGCGTGAAACAGGGATATTTTTACCCAAGGTTATCATACCGTCAGAATCTGTCTAGGCCCATGCCTACACTCTCAGAAAAAAATGGTACAATGTTGTACCAAAGAAGGTACAAACCCTTGTCACTGGGGCAGTACCTTTTTATGGGACAGAATTGTACCTTAAAAAAAGAAACAAATTTGTACCTTTTAAGGTCATGATTTGTACCATGGGAAACCAAAATGTACCTTTGTTTTTAAAAACCTGCAGATACAACATTACTATAAGTATAATAATTTACCACAACAGTGGCAAGACACTTTGTACCTTAACAGTGTCAAAAATGCTTACCAAACATTTATTAAAATGCTTTAAATGTTTAGTTTACAATACCTACAGTTTTATGTTTCACCAGTTGTTTTGTATTATTGTATTATAGAACTAAAATTTATGTTTTTTTTAAGTATCTTTAAACATATACTTTTAAATGATGATTCTTGTTTTAATATGGAAATTATTCATAAAATCACTTTGCCTTTCCAGTCGTATTTATTTTCATAGATACTGTAATAAAGAAGGAGTTGTATGAGAACAGTTGTGTACCTTCATTTCAGTTGTACCATAAAAGGCACTGAACAGTATCTTAAGAGGTCTTTTCAGTACCATATAAGGTTAAATTTATACAAAAAGGTACAAAACTCTTCCTCAAGGAACATTATTTGTACCATTGTGTACCTTTTTTTCTGAGAGTGTAGATATAAACCTGATATAAACATCCAAAGCTTGCAGTTTGTCTATCAACCATGGTTTTTTGCACGTCACCTCATACCTTCAGTTTCTCATCAAATACTGACCAATCAAATACTCTCTAGTATGTGACATGCCCCGCCTCCTTCAAGACGCTTCACATTTGATGCACTTGAGCTCAACCACTCTTACTGGCTGAGCTGTGATAAAACGCTATTCGCTGTTTTTTTTGTTTGTTTGTTTTTTTTTGAGCTACACTACGTCTCGGCCTCTCTTTGTGTTTCAGTTGTGATTACATCAAACATCAAATGAAAATGCACATTTTAAAGCATTTTCATGGGATCTTTTTATGGAGCCTATCCTAATTTTGTGTGAAGGAGATGGTCTGTGAATGTTCAAGATATCAGGATGTTTAGATGCAATAATGTAACTGAGGAACTACAGTATTTCATAGGTCCTAGAATTACTGGTGGACCAACTTTTTGGCATGTTCGCACAACATGAACTGCACTGTAAAAACATTCTTGCTTCAATTTTTTTTGTTGAATCAAATGAACTTTTCTAGTCATCTCAGCTGACATTAATCAAACTGCCTTAAAATGTTAAGTTAAACTTTGTATAACTTTAACGATTTTGTTGAAACCTGATTAACTTAATTAAAACAAGTTAAAGAATTATGAAACTATTTGTTTTCTTGACTTTTTGTAATTATTTTTTTTTATAGTGTGGGAAAAACTGTTACAGGAATGAAATTTGGAGGAATTTAGCTCATACTTAAAAGAAATGTCTAACCCATCTTAATCATACATTTTGCTCATCCCCCAATGACGGTTGGGTTTAGGGGGCATGCCTTCTTTTGAAAAATCATTCATTTCCATACAAATGTAATACTACAAATTTGTACAAATAAACTTACTTTGTAGTAAGTAAGTTATAGGAACTGGGTTGTAAAATTTAACTGTTTTACATGCCGTACTTTTCTAACAACATGTAAAACAGTTAAATTTTACAACCCAGTTCCTATAACTTACTTACTACAAAGCCTCAATGAAGTGCAGAAGACTTGACATCAAAACCAAAAAAATAATTAGCTGCAAGTTCCCTCAAGATATGTGGGTTTTAATGATGTGTTTTAAATTAATGAGTAAAATAAGGTCAGCGGTTAACAAAGTTTTGGTATATTAGTTTGACATTTGTTATGTAAAAGAAAAAAAAAAAAACAAATAGATAAGAAGGAAAAAAAACTGCTTCAAAATGTACATTTACAGCTTTACACTTTATGCTATTTACATTGTGAGCAAAATGTAAAAATATGGCCAATTTATATTTACTATAGTCTATGATTTGACACATGAATTTAAAACTCATAATAACAAAAAAAACATAGTAAAAATCTCAAGCAATAATAGTTGCTATATAGGGAAGGGGTGTCCAAACTCGGTCAAAGATTCTAGAATACACAAGACATGTCACTTGTATAGTTTTGAATAGGAAAAAGTGTAACGGTCAATATGATGAATGAAGCCCTGCCTACTAGTACGGGAGCCAATCATTGATCGCTATAGACTGACGCTTCTCTGGGGGAGAAGCTTGGACCAGACAGGTGACTTTATGACTTTTTTGTGGTCAACAAATGTACTGGAATCTTAGCGAATACTTGCTTCACAGACACAGGAAATTCATTCATTCATTTTCTTTTCGGCTTAGTCCCTTTATTAATCCGGGGTCGCCACAGCGGAATCAACCGCCAACTTATCCGGCATTTGTTTTACGCAGCGGATGCCCTTCCAGCCACAACCCATCTCTGGGAAACACATTCATACATTCTCGTTCACACACATACACTATGGAAAATTTAGCTTACCCAATTCACCTGTACCGCATGTCTTTGGACTGTGGGGGAAACCGGAGCACCCGGAGGAAACCCACGCAACCACGGGGAGAACATGCAAACTCCACACAGAAATGCCAACTGGCCCAACCGGGACCTGCCCCAACCGGGGATCGAACCAGCGACCTTCTTGCTGTGAGGCGAACGTGCTACTCACGCGCCACCGTGGCGCCGACACAGGAAATATATCCAAATAAAGCTTGAAATCTGTATTTTTAAATGAACCAACTACACTTGAAAAACAAAAGTTTTTTGGTTTTTCAATCTGTATGAAATTAACGCGAGGTGCAGTCCGTCTTGTCAAATTCACATCACATCACTCGACTGACAGCAACTCAAACACCTACAAACTTGTAAACAAAGAGTCACTGTCATTTCTGGAGGAGATTTGCCATCAAAAAGTGGTGAATTACTTGATGGGTGTCCAAACTCAGTCCTGGAGGGCCGGTGATTTTAGCTCTAATGCCGAGTTCAGACTGCATGATTTTAGCCCCGATTTTGACTCGCAGACAGGTTTTGAGAAAATCGCCGACAAATGGCTGAAATCACAGGCAAATCAGTGCTCGTTCACATGAGTAACAATCACAATATGAACTGTCAAAGACACAATCTGAGAGAACCGCCGATGAGTCGCCGATGCCCGTGAGATATTTGGCGTGCTAAATATCTGGAGCTGTCGGCGATTCAAATCATGCCGTGTGAAATGAGTTTTGACTGAACATAACATCGGCGATCGCCTACAGCCAATGAGAGAGCAGCATTCACTAGTGTGGGTACCTGCAGGCCAGCGGGAGGTTGAGGGAGAAGTGCTCATTTTCAGTTTATTCGGAAAATGGAGGGGAAATTTGTGTAAATTTGGCATGAGCTCCCGTGTCTGTTTGACGCGTCATGTGAGCAATAATATCACAACCTAACCCGGTCAAATGCTTGGTAAAAAATGTTGAGGAGAAATTGCTAATTCCCTTCAAAGCCAGGTGAGCAAATATGTACATTTTCTACCCCAATTAAAGGCTTCTTTCTCGTTATGTAGTTAATAACAAAAGATATACTACGTGTTTTGGGGTGTGACACAGTTTGGACAAAGTTGGCTGCGATTCTTCCTATTTTGAAGTCATGCAGTGTGAAACTCCCTGTCGCCGATCCATCTTGCAGTGAAAAAACAAAGCAGCGACAAATCGCGAGCCCAGATAATCATGCAGTGTGAAAACATCTGTGACACGACTACTTTGAAAATCTTGCAGTCTGAACTCGGCATAACTTGACTCGACACACTTGCATGGATGTTTCAACCGAGCTTAGTAAGAGCTTGACTAGCTAGCCCAGGTGTGTTTGATTGGGGTTAGAACTAAACGCTGCAGGACACCGGCCCTCCAGGACCGAGTTTGGGCACCCCTGACTTAAGAAGACCAGCCTGATCAGACGATCATTATTCAGAGGATGATAATGTGTAACACGGCCATAAATTAGGTTGGTGTCGTGATCTCGTTTCGCTCCAGTGTATATGCACATTAGCATGGGCAACCTGAACAAAAAAAAAATTATTTGTGATTCCCGTTTATGTAATGTAAACGTAAGCTTGATTGACAGTTTTGAAGAATTTGATGTTTTCCCCATTCACACAGAATTCCTAAGCATACTGTCCGAGAGGCATTTAAAGATGGCCACAGAGTGAAATGACTTGCCTTAAAGGGACTTTGACTCTGTCCTGGAGGGCCAGTGTCCTGCATAGTTTAGCTCCAACTTCCTTCAACACACCTGCCTGGAAGTTTCTAGTACACCAAGAAAGAGCTTGGTTAGCTGATTCAGGTGTGTTTAATTGGGGTTGGAACTAAAACAGGCAGGACACCGGCCCTCGAGCAAAGGGTTTGGACACCTCTGATGTAGAGTATTAAAGTCCACTAAACATTAAACCCATTTTTACAATAAATTTTGATAATTCATTCATTCATTCATTCATTTTCCTTCAGCTTAGACCTTTTATTCATCGAGGGTCACCACAGCGGAATGAACCGGCAACTTATTCAGCATATGTTTTACACAGCGGATGCCCTTCCAGCTGCAACCAAGTACTGGGAAACACTCATTCACACTAATACACTACGGCCAATTTATTTTGTTCAATTCACCTATAGTGCATGTCTTTGGACTGTGGGGGAAACCGAAGCTCCCAGAGGAAACCCACGCGAACACAGGGAGAACATGCAAACTACACACAGAAATGCCAACTGAGCCAACCAGCAACCCATGTTGATAATTATAATGAGAAATTTAAATAGCCTAGTACACCACTGATACAAGACGTTTAAGTGAAAAATGACAATGAAAATGTTTCCTTTATTTGCAACACTTTGGCTTCAGAATGGCATTTATTTACCTTCTCAGCAACAAACCACTTAGCCATGACCTTTCAATTTCCCACGGCACCCTTACATGGTGGCGAGTTTGTTCAGAAAATCTCTTGTTCGGTTCACAAGAAAAACAAACAAGAAAAGATAAATATTGTACTGGCTGAAGCGGCTAGACACAGGAAAACACACAGAAGACACATGGGAGGTTGCGTAAAGCTTACAAACATTCTGTGAAAAGGTTAAAGGCTAAACACATACCGTAGTAAAAGCTTTTGAATTAAAGGCTTGCGCAGAACACTAGCCATTAATTTAGAGGCCAGTGATAGCATGTGTTCAGTCGGTATTCCTCTCCGACAAACTGCCTGTCATTGCCTCAGACGCGCTGATGAGAGGAGAGCGTAATGAACGTGTAATGTGGGGATAAAGAGCAGACTGATGAAGAAAACAGAGCGTGTCTCAGAATAAACTCACCTGGGCTCTGCTTTTCTTTTGCAGTCAGTCACATCAGTGCCATACGCCTCAATGATACAGCTGTTTTTTGTGTCACAGGTGTCCACAGACTTCATTCATCATCAAAATGATAAACAGCTTTATTCTTCCTATAGTCAATATTATTAATTGAATTTTTTAAGATACATTTGATTTGCGCTCATTTGAATGTTGCTAATAGCACACCTCCATTTGTAGTTTGACTGTGTGTTCAGCAAGTATAGAACAGATTTTACACTGAAATGAAAAGCGATTCGTTAACTTTAAAAAGTGAGTAAATCTGTTGCCCCCCCAAAAAACAAGCTGATTTTACTAAAAATCAGTAAATTGACTTAACTTTTAGAATTCTGCACATGTTTTTTTACTTAATAATTATAAGGCAATGAGTTTACTCTGTTATTTTACACTTGTGTGCTGTTGGGGATGTTTTCATCCACTCTGGGGTGATTCTGAGTCTTAATTCGGCCACGACTTTCTTTGTGTTTCAGCAAATGGAATGATTTTTGGTGAAAAATCTTATTTTGACATGTATGACAGCATATAATCATGCATTCTTGATTGTTGCTGATTTTCCCTGTTTGGGTTAAGAGATACATTTACAAATGTTTACTGTTGATCATTAGTTGCAGTGCAAAACAAGCTTAGTTTCTGGAAAAATGTTATAGGGTTATATGAAGTATAGTGTGTGTTTGTGTGTGAGCGAGTGTGTGAGAGAGACCTTAGCCTTGTGTGAGTGTGTGAGAGAGACACTAACCTTGATATGTTTGAGAAAAAAAAAAAAAAAAGCAGCTCAGCTCTCAAAGCATAGTAAACATAGTAGATGTATTTATGCACACACATTATAATCTGCTGTTATGATCTATATAAAAGTCCCAAACTTTTTTGCACAGGCCAATCTAAAGGATTAATGGTGCCAACTGATGATCAATTGTAAAAATTACACATTTTACCTCTTCCAAACAGGGAAAAACACCAACAATCAAGAATTCATGATTATTTGGTTTCATGGCTTTGCAATCATAAAATGTTGTTACAATGGAAGCCAATGGGGCAAAAACAGCCACCAACATAACGAAAGGGTTTCTTTCATTTTTCAATTTGAACAGTGCACAATGGTTAAGTCAACTAATTGCTTTTTACAGTGTACTCTCATATAGATGTACATAACACATTGTTTTATCACACTGTTTAACAGCCTCCTTACGTTTTTCTGTACATTTATTAATGATTTGTTATGATATTATGCCATGTACATGAACTTATCATTTTATAAAAGTCAAATATCAACTTTTGTGCATCGTGAAGGCTGCAATTTTATTTATTAATTTATTTCGATTTTTGTTCACGTTCTTGTGCGCATGATTTTAATATGTTAACCAATCAGAGCTGACACAGCACACCTGGCAATTACAGCTAAGCTGAGCGGGAAAAAGATGTTAACCAATCAGAGCTCACTCCTGCGCTCCGTGCTTCTGAATGGCTGTATTTAAATTCCTGTCGTGTTTTGCCAGGTGCAAACAGCCCAATTTCTTTCTGTAAATCTCGTAGCGTGTACATTCGTAATAATTATATTATTTGCTAATTAATAATTACCTTATGTGGAACTCTGAAGCTGCATCTCATTTCGGAGTCTGCTACTGTCCACCGGAGGTCGCATTTCAGTCACGGACGCATGCATTGAGAGCCTTCATGACTGAATGAACGAAATACACTGTTTTCCACCAAGGCAACTCGGGGTGCTAAAATATAATTAGCTAAACTGGCATTGGATAGGTTAAATGACCAAAACAAAGACAGATGTTCCAGCACGTAACAAACATTTTCAATGCAGAATATCTGACTTTAGCATTATTTTTCAGATAAATATCTGCAAATATATTATGGTATTTTTATGCTTTAGAAGAGTCAAAAACTTACAAACAAAACCTTTAATTTTTCTTATGTGTGTATTTAACTTTTTTCCAGTATGTATGGAATGATGTACGCTTTTGAAGTGTTGTGAAGACTAGCAATGCCTCGGGGTGTAGCTAATGAAAATCCAAATAACCTCTTACTCAAACACAAATAAAAAAAGGTCACATTATTTCATTTCAAACATAATTAGAACAACAAAATGAGGTTACTTAATTGTGTTTGATTAAAACATACAGAACAAGAAGAAATTACACCACGTACCATAGATAAAAGCACAGAATGGCCTGGTAAAGGGAGTTGGGTGTTAGACTGAAGCTCTGTGTGTTTGGCAACCGGAAAAAAATGTGAACACAGCTAAGACCATAGACTGGAGCATGCTGTGGCCACCTCATTCCACACACACAAAAACCTTGTCAATAAAGCAAATAATAAAACCAGCATTCTTTTAAACTCTAGGTGTGTAGTACTTTTTGTTTCCTTTTGTAATCTGCGGTTATGTTTCAGGGTGATTTTAATCAGAGACCACATGTAAGTGTTTGTGAACGAGGGAGGTGTGATTTAGCATCTCGATTCAAAGAGCTGCTATGTCGGAATAATATTCAGGTTTTACACCTTCAGCCACTTCCTGTACACAATATCACCTCTATTAAAACCCTTGCTGCAAGCTGCTTTTGTTATGCCCAGCTTAAATTAGGCCGGAACAATCTGTAACAGCATTCTGACACCTTTGAAATCAAATCGGAAACAATTGTGAGAAACTCATTTCTCAATCCGATCCGCTAGTTTTGTTTGATGCTGTGGTGAGGTTGAAAAAACGGAATAAATAAAACTAAAGATTAAAGTTTCATCTAAATGCGTTAACGCAAAATGTGTCATTTTCAAATCAATATGACTTTCATTCATCTAATCAGATTTGAGAGATCTTTTTAGCACCAAAGTCTTTTGTAAAACACATTTTCAACAGGAGCAGAAATTCCTCAGATTTGATATATATATATATGTATGCATTTCAGTTTTTTTTGTTTAGAACAATTCAACAGTGAGAACGTTTACATGGACACCAATAATCAGATTTCAGTAAGATTAAGACAATACTCTGATTAAGGCCCAATCCCAATTCTATTTTTGTATCTCTACTTCTTCCCACCCTTGGCCTTTGAAACAGAGTGTGAAGGGGAAGGGCTTCAAAATGTACTCCTAAGGAATAGTACAGCACTACAACACCTGCACATCACAATCTGTTGCTTCATATGAAATCGACGATCACTACCGCTGTAGTTATTCCAGTTGAATAATTTTTTGTTATTTATCTTCAGGACATCACTGAAGGCATATATCGTGTTATCATAATGATATAATGTGGCAATAAGATTGTAACTGTACTGTGCATTTACACAGTGGCCATATTCATATATGTGAACGAAAACAACATTAACATTATAGCAGACACTGTAAAAAGCTCATTCCCAGCCGCTAGACTTTTCTGACAGGGTATTTGATTGTCATCGAGTGTCAGAATGTTGTGGGACTGCTATACAGGATTTATTATTATGGATTATAGCTAACGATTTTTTTTTAAAACCATGATGGTAAAACACGAACGCGGTTATGAATGTATTAAAACATATGCTTGTTTGGTGTAAATAATTATTTTGTTATTGTAGATGGTGTAATCTGGGAAAATTTCTTACCCCATGGATTCGAGAGTGGTCCTGGAAAATCTCTGTTTAAAGGGGTATTTAGCCCTTCCCCTTAGCCCTACACCTTCAAGCTAAAAAGAATTGGGATACCGCTACCCCTTCACATGAATGCGCAAATGAGGCATAGGGGTAAATCTTATCTGGTGTTACTCACTATATCTGAACTTTGAACTAATCTGAACTCTTTTAAACAATTTGACTGATAAACAAGTGGAAAAAAGGCTACTTAGAAAATAATTAAGCAATCTTATTTTTTTGGAGTGCATGTAAAATAATGAGTCATTCAGTCGCATACTCATTTGTAAAATTATATCACTTCTTTCCAGTACTTAATTAGCTTTATCCTATTCTATTGCAGGGTATATTAAAATAAGTACTTAAAAATAAGAGACTTTGTTTCAGGACAACGTTAACACTTTTCTCCTCTCTATCTATCTGTCTATCTATCCTCCCCAAACTTTTCTCCAGTGCATATTTATTTAACGCATAGTTTATTAATAATAATAATAATAATAATAATAATAATAATAATAATAATAATAATAATAATAATAATAAATTTTATATATAGTGCGCTTTTCAATAGAAAAAAATATTTTTTTTTACAATTAAAAAAGTCTAAAATATACACACATTAGAAAAATCAAGAATCTAAAAGATGATGAAGTCTTAAAAAGATGAGTTTTTAACATCCTCTTAAAACTAGCTAGTGTGGAAGCATTTCTTACAGATTAAGGGAGAGCATTTCATAACCTGGGTGATTTTAATCAACATGGTGGCTGTCAGCAGACTGCAGAAAAAGAGAAGGTGTGTACTGAGAGACAATGTCACAGATGCTGTATCGTGTAGAGCTTTATATACAAGTGTGAGTGTTTAAAAAATTATACGGGACTGAAAAGGAAGCCAGTGCAAGCTATAAAGCACACCAGTGATGTGTGTGTGAGAATGCGTGATGTTGGGTTTAGAAAGTACTGCATCTGCTTGATTAATTGATTAATTTAGCGGGTAAACCAACAAAGAGCGCATTAGAATAATCCTGGAAGTCACAAGTGCATGAATGAGTCTTTCAGCATCAGGTAGAGTGAGGTAAGACCTAATTTTTGCAATATTCCTCAGATGATGAAAAGCAGATTTTGTAATGCCCTTGATGTGTGAGTCTAGTGACAGATGAGTGTCAAAAATCACACCAAGGTTATGTGCTTGGGTAGATGAACAGACGGCAGCATTATATATATTCAATTTAAACGAACTCTTTGCGAGTGGCTGCTGGTGTGCCAATAAGCAGTACCTCTGTTTTAGAACAATTCAGTTTTAAGAAATTTTGGTGCATCCACATTTTCATTTCCTGCACACACTCTGAGAGCACTGAGGCAATAACAGACAGATTGGATTTGGAGCTGATATAAATTTGGGTATCATCAGCATAAAAGTGATATCCCAGTCCTTATTTGCTGATGATTTTCCCCGGTGGAAGCATGTAAATACTAAAAAGTATGGGATCTAAGACCGACCCCTGAGGGACACCATGGCAGACCTGTCTGACTTTAGATTTATTATTTCCCATGACCACTAATGGAAACCAATCCAAAAAACAATATTTAAATCCAGTTAAGTTTGGTGCCAGTGATACCAAGCCATTTCTCCAGCCTATTTAACAATATAGAGTGACATACAGTACTGTGTCAGATACTGCAGTGAGATCTAGTAAGACCAAGATAGTAGAAGCTCCAGAGTCAGCAGAAACAAGCAGGTCCTTCATGACACGAACCAAGGCTGTCTCAGTGCTGAACCCTGACTGAAAAGGTTCGTATAGCTTGTTAGATGACAAGTGTAAGTGGAGCTGTGCCATAACAACCCATTCCAAGACCTTAGCAAGAAAGGGTAAATTTGGGTTTATTTGTTTATTTATTAATTGAATCTGATTAAGGTCATAAACAAACTAAACAGAAATCGATTTAAGAAGTGGGGTATGCTGATTTAAGTTGTATTATTAAAGTGCAGTACAGACATGTAAACACCTTAATCAAACTATACCATCGTGTAGGATTTTTGCTGCATTTTGCTACAGGATAGTCTATACACACATGGCTGACATTATTCTGCAACTACCGAGTCAGTGAAGGGCTGCAGATACCTGCATGAAAAATGCAGGAGTTTTTTTCCCCATACGGCGGCGTTCCATTAAAACTACACTCATCAAGCAGTTTATACTCACATCCAATATCTTGTTTGTCACGGGGGCATGCATGAAATGTTGCTGAATGAAAGTGAAAATGTCAAACTCCAGTTAAACACCTGAAATACATGAAAATCTGGATAGCATGGTGACGCAATGACGTTTATCGAATTATGAGCAATAACATGTAAAACAGGATCATGAAATGAACATTCAAAAAGCAACGCATGTAATAATCATATTATTGTCTTATTCAGATTAAGGCAAATAATTTGATTACTGATGTCCATATATAGTAGTCAGTGAGTTAATGATGAAAAAAAAATCGACTAACAAGCAACGCAATCTCATTAGTATTCCTTTGTATTTTACTCAAAGGTCCCATGAAGTAGAGCTGTGCGGAAGAATGCTATTGGCTGATCGCAAGAGGCTGTGTCTGTGATATGAAATATATATTTTTTAACTTCCCCCACCCAATGCATTTTCATATTTTAAAGGCATGGTGTGGAAAAATGTAATTTAATGCAGTGCTTCTTGCTCATTCTGAGACCAACTTTATATCGTATATCAATCAGGCAGTGGAGATTGTTGATTTAAAAAAAAAAAACAGACCTTAAACGCTGCGATTTTGTAACAGCATACAGTTCACCGGAAGTGACCCAGGTTACTAAAAATTAAAAGTCCTTTTGTATACTTCTGCATATAACCTATTATTAAATTAAATACAAAAGCACTTTTACAATGTAGATTGTGTCAAAGCAGCTTAACACAGAAGTTCTAAAAAATTGAAACTCCGTCAGTCCAGTTTTCAGTTGAAGTTTAGTTTAGTTCAGTACTTTAAATTTCACTGCTGAAAGTCCAAACACTGAAGACCAAATCCATCGATGCGCAGCTCCACAAGTCCCGAACCATGCATGCCAGTGGTGACAGCGGCGGGCAACAAACTTCACAAACTAGTGATGCCATATGACGCATCGTTATAAAAAACAACGTTTACGTGAACTGTCAAAGAATCTTCTATTTTCATAAAAGGTTTTGTATCAATTTTGCAAGCAACAAAACTAAACCTGCAATATCCTTTTAGCTGTTAACATGTATTAATGCTTATATTTCAATACATCCACTTAGCTCATTTCTGTCTTAAACAAAGTGTTCAGTAATGTACGTTTTGCAATATCTGCAAAACTTTCACGCTAATACCCACACATAAACGAGACCAGGCTGAGCAATATCGTTTTTCTTACTACCTTTTGGAGGTTCCGCAATTCCAAAATGCCAATTTAACTTCAGGCTACTTCCCTCCTGTCCAAAGCAAAACAATTTCCCTCATTCCTCACAGTTATTTGTGTCAGCTACGGGATTGATATCGCCCTTCTGGGTCCTTACCGGTAATTCTATAGGCAGCAGCCTTTCTATTATGGTTTAATAAGGGCTGTTTTGTATTAATCCTCCCTTGAAACCGCCAGCTAATGTAGCTACTAGACCCCTATAAAATTCAATAAATGGAGAACTGTTGCCAAACAAAGAGGAAAAACGCAGAATCACGATGGAGGTTTTAATTTCGTCCACAGCAACAGGCACGGAAGCTTGGCCAAAAGTGACTTTTGTCTCCACATACCGCTGTCTGGCCATAAAGGGAGCTCAGAGCCCCTGCTAATGTCTTTTAAATATATGTAACTGTACTCAGGCGCGCTGATAAAGAACACATGTTAAAGATCCTTCTGGTAAGACCTGAGCTGGGAAGGTGGTGACGGTGCGGTCGGCTCACGGCTTTGACCTCTCATGTGATTACGAGACCTCAAGGCCTCAGCGGAAGACGTGAGGTTTCGTGCGGTTGTCTGACTGAAATAAAACAGCTGACTTAGTGTGGCGCTGCAGTGGTCACTTGCAAGGAAACTAGCCATGGCGAGGGAAAAGATGCTAAGAATAATAACGTACACCCCATAATATTATCCTACCTCATGCCAGACCTGCCAAGAAACCTCGTTCCAATGGGAATCATATCAAGCACGCATCCAGCACTGCACCTGCCATAATGAAACCAAGATGACCTGGCTCAAAAATTAGGCTGTAAATATTATTTTACTCCCTCCTGAATTCAAGGCTCAAACCAAACATTAAGATGGCCATGAGTTACCAAGGCCAGAGGCATAAACGAGGATTTCTTCAATTACTAAACTTCCATATTGCATTAAATACACCAAATTTATATTTAAAATAACACTCAAATCACTCAACTGAGCAATTGGTTTGCCCACAAGTGGCAGACAGACACGGCTTTACAACCACCATTGACTCAATACCTACAACAGCACCTATTAAACACTTTGCACCTCTAAAAAATAACATCATTATCTGATACTACAAAAATTACATCATCCACCCAAAGGACTGCTAAACTCCTGAGGTCCCTTATTATACCCACTACAACGGACATTATGTAAGTAACCATTAACTAAATTAAATTTACAGGGTTTCTTTATAAGGTTATACAGAACTGTGATTTGATTTAAATGCTTTTATTTTGAAATATATCAAAAGATAGTTATCCATGACCGCAAGTGTGGGTATTTGGACAGGCTCGCACATATGGTATAGACTAGGGCTGCACATTATATCAGCATTGATAATGCAATGTGCGAATCAGTAAGTCACATAGCAGGATCTAGACTTCAAATTATTTTAAACCATTTGGACACAAGAGATTTTAACGTTTTCTGCTTTAACAATTAGTTTAGATTCAATTGACTGGGTTTTTATGTTTATAAATAGAAGAAAAAGCATATGAATTATATAACATTGAAAAAACAATATATGAATTACATATTTATTAAAAGACACTGTTATTTTACATTTGATTATTACATTTGTAAATCTTCTCAATACTGTAATGCACCAAAAGCCACAAACTGTTGTTTATTCCATTTTTCTGTAATAATAATATTATTTTGTGTATTTTTGTATAATTGTGTATACTTATGTAGATGCACTCCTCTACAAAACCATCAATCAATGTAAATTTGTGAGTTTTTTCAAAATATATATATATATATATAGAGGCGCCACGGTGGCTTAGTGAGTAGCACGTTTGCCTCACAGCAAGTAGGTCGCTGCTTCGAGCCTTGGCTGGGTCAGTTGGCATTTCTGTGTGGAGTTTGTATGTTCTCCCCGTGGTTGCGTGGGTTTTCTCCGGGTGCTCCGGTTTCACTCACAAGTCCAAAGACATGCGGTACAGGGGAATTGGGTTAGCTAAAAAATTGTCCGTAGTGTATGAGTGTGAATAAGTGTGTATGGATGTTTCCCAGAGATGGGTTGCAGCTGGAAGGGCATCTGCTGCGTGAAACAAACGCTGGATTAGTTGGCGGTTCATACCGCTGTGGTGACCCCGGATTAATAAAGGGACTAGGCCAAAAAGAAAATGAATGAATGAATATATATATATATATATATATATATATATATATATATATATATAT
>CAIGQQ010032566.1:7182547-7199381 GCA_903798035.1 Danio albolineatus
TGTGTGTGTGTGTGTGTGTGTGTGTGTGTGTGTGTGTGTGTGTGTGTGTGTGTGTGTGTGTTTACACACGTGCTTGTGTAACTGAGTACATGCAGTAAAGTAATACAGACAGAATTCTGCAGATTTATTACATTTAAATTACGCCATTCACTATGGGCTCTACTTTAACAATCTAGGCTCAAAAGACTGGCTTGAGGAGCATCCTGGCTATGACATATTTAAAAGATACATAATTAATTCAAAACTTCTCCTTATGGACATTGAGATATTGTTTTACACTATTCTGCTGATATGGTATGAGTTTGACTAATCAGTTATATTACTAGAAATGCTCCACTGGGCAAAAAAAAAAAAAAAAAAAAAATAGATCATTATCTTTCAAGGAAACCTAACTTGATTAATTAAAAGTTTTGTCTTTCAGTTTTATGTTTGCTTTGCTGTTATAACTAATATCATTCTACATAATCAACATTGAGGAAAAATAGCAGTCATTTAATAGTGGCCACGTCAACAATTAAGTTAATATCATAGTGAAATTATTACTTAAACGCAGACTGCAATGCACATGCTATTTTTAAAGGCAGGACCTCAGTTACCTGCTTCTTCAACTGGGAGATGAGTTTGGGGAACTTCGTAGAGAAGATCGGGTGAGGGCGTATATATACAGAGCTCATCATTAGCAAAGTAAATTAAACTAGCGGAGCTGTCATTACAAAAAGAAAGCTCTGTGAATAGACATAACGTTACCTTTCTTTTAAAAAAAACTGTGATAGCAACTGCCGTTACCTTTTCACCCTCTCTGCTTTTTGTAGCCTCTCTTTTCGTTTTTGATGATCGGATTTAATCTTTGTTAAACTCGACTCGAGGACATCGCTGCTTTGACAGTTTACCTGACGATCGCTCGCACTCATCAAAGCATCAACTCTCTTCCTGCTACTGACGGACTGAACCATAGAGTGAAAGGAGGGGGGTGCAATTTGACAGTGACAGACACGAGAGGCTGATATAAGCCGTTTTTTTTCTAATAAATTGTTTTACTTGTAGTTTAGAGATACATTAATAATTTATATTACATTATAGTACTGGTATTAATTATAAAGCAGATCTCTGGGGGCCCCTAGAGTGCATGGGCCCTTAGAATCGTCCTAACTTTCACCCCTTAGCGGCGCCCCTGTTTACACACAATGCAAACAAATTTATAAAAATGCACTGCTTTTTCTCACAACACTTGCAAAAACCTTGGAACACAACAGAATGTTTCAAGGGGACCCAAAAACATGATGGGCGTCTGCCTTTGCCAGCAGCTACTGTTGAAAGCTAGGTTGCTACCTGAAGTGGTGTTAGTGAGGCCAACAGGGGGTGCTCAACCTGCGGTCTGTGTGGGTCCTAACACCCCAGTGTAGTTAAGGGGACTCTGTACTGCTCAGTGAGAGTCGTCTTTCAGATGAGATGTTAAAAAGAGGTCCTGTGGTTGTTAAAAACCCCAGTATATTCTTTGAAAAAGAGTAGGGGTTTAATCCTGGCCAGATCTGCCCATTGGCCTCTGTCCATCATGGCCTCTTAACCATACCCATATCATAATTGGCATATCATAATCTGTCTCCTCTCCACCAATAAGCTGGTGTGCCGTCGCGTCATCCAGGTGGATGCTGCACAGTGGAGGTGGAGAGCCCTGTGTGTCTAGAATAGCCCTATATAAAGAATTATTATTATTATTTACTATTGCTTAGTAAAGTTGCATGTGATTTTTTGAGTTTTATGTTTGTTTATTTTAACATGCTGATTCCCTTGTCTTTTGTATTTTATTATCCTAAATAACCATAACCTAAACTGCTGGATCCGTCAGGTTTTAGGGTCCCCTTTCTGTTGTGTTCTGAGCTATTTGAAAGTGTTGTGAGAACATGCAACGTGTTTTTGTAAATTGTTTGCATTGTGTGAAAATGCAGCACGTTTTATTCATTTGTTGCATTGTGTGAAAATGCAGAACGTTTGCAGCATGTGTGCTGTCAAACGGATGAAGATCTTTTCTCAGCTTGCTGGAGTTTTTTGTAATTGCATGTTTTCTAAAATTTAAGTACATTAAGCTCTCTCAGCCACATTAACAATTATATTCAGTGTGCGAATTACACATTGATTAAAAGCCTCAACTTTTTTGGTAACATTTGTGTAATACACGCTTCAGCTATTTATGCATTTATTTAAATTACATCTAATTTATTAATAACACATTTTCAGTGTTTTGAGGCATACTTAGTGCATTCTGACCTATCGGTGCTCTAGATCTGCTGATTTCAGACTGGTGAATGAATTCTTTTCTCACATAGACGGATTGGCAAAATGGTATGAACTATTTTAGGGGTGGTCAAATGTATGTGATTCATTTATTTATTTTCTTTTTGGCTTAGTCCCTTTATTGATCAGGGTTCGCCACAGCGCAACGAACCGCCGACTCATCCAGCATATGTTTTCTGCAGCAGATGCCCTTTCAGCTGCAACCCATCACTGGTAAACACCCATACATTCTCATTCACACACATGCACTACGGCCAATTTAGCTTACCCAATTCACCTATGCCGCATGTCTTTGGAAACCGGAGGAAACCCACGCAAACGTGGGAAGAACATGTAAACTCCACACAGAAATGCCAACTGACCCAGCCGAGGCTTGAACCAGCAACCTTCTTGCTGTGAGGGGACAGCGGTACCCACTGCGCCACCGCATCGCCCTATGTATATTTATATTATCTTTTATTTTAATTATTACCATTATTATTTAAAATACAGATCAGAGCGAACTTAAAGGGATGACCCCTCATACATACCTTGTTTTGATGTCCTTCAGGGGAGATCAAGCGTTAATTAGGGAGGTTAATCCCCCCCAAACCCCCCTGTAATTCACACCCTGATTTTATCGGATAAATAATTACGATACATCTTGTAAGCAAGTATCCAGCGTTAGAACAAGATATTAAACAAAGACTTAATTTTCATTTTCAGGTCAACTAACTCTTTAAGCGTTTCTTCTAGTGTGAATGAAAGGGTTAAAACAGCAAGCGAGACCTTTAGCGGCCTGCGAATGATATTTTTTATGATTTAAAGACAGCAGCTCTGAGCAGAACCCCAAAGCAAATGAACCTTTCCTCACCCCTTCTCCCCTCCACACACTGCAGCTTAAAAAACAGAGCAGCAAAGTGCACAACACTCGTTCGCTTCTCAGCCAGGCTTCTCAGACCAGAATTAATGCAAGCCAGGTGTTGCAGGGCAAAGCATTCTGGGAAAGACTGTGTGGCATATCGCACACAACGAAGGGTGGCTTGCTAAATCCAACAGTGGCAAATAAGATAAAGAGGTGCGTATGATTGAGTGTGTGTGTGAGTGTGTGAACGCTCGAAGGAGAACGTGTGACTGAGAGGCACAGAAAATTTGTCAGCGGGGGGAAAAACGAGTCAGACTTGGATGCCGGGTGGTATCTGGATCCCGATCTGGCACACATTCTCTGCTAGCTGCGCTACGGTTCAAGTACAGGCTGCAGAAAATAATCTTTCTATAGTTGCATATCAAGGCCTGGCTCGCAGTCTTATTATTGCACTTGTTCAGGCCATTTAGCACCACAAAATGAGGCAAGGCAGCATAATGTGTGGTGACTTTATCTCAAGTGGGCCTCTCTCTCAAACACAGTCCCAGCTCTTGGCTCGCTCGCAGCTGCCTGATTGCCATTCCCAGCCCCGCAACCATGATGATGATGCCAATTCTCAGAAAATGATTTTCTTAAGTGGAAACAACCCTGAGAAAACGCTCTCTTTTGGTGGCACGAGGAAAGAAAATGTAACAATTTCGCTTAATCTTCCACCGGCAATTTCCTGCAATTAATACAATCGTTCTATTTTTGGGGACTGATTTCTTGTGGTCTTGCAATTTGGCACAATGCAAAAATGTTGTCTTTACACAACGGCTCGTTATGTCTTCAGAAACGGCCTCGAGGTGTGTTTTCACTGAACCCAATCTCCATGAACCTCACGTTGAAAAAACCCCCCAAAAAACAGCAACAGCAGCAAAGCTGTTAAATCTCTTCGATAAATGTCGCATCCAATTGCTCAAAGTGAGCTATAACAAATACTCAGGCGCAATATGCAAGTCCGTAACGACTACAGGTTTTGGTTTTCCATTTTAAGAGGCCATTTTGATTCAGAACGTGGGCTTTATAAACATAGCCTGCAATACGATCAATTTCAGGGTTCAGTTTGATGGCAGTAAAGAGCAGAGGTCTACATTAAAAAGACCCTTGTTGCAGGCCAGAGCACATGTGTTCTTTCCTCCCAACCATTAGAACAATATCCTGTGTCATTAACTTCTGTTTATAGTAGTGGAGAGCAGTGTGATTAACTAGGAGAGAACTCCACTTCAGGCTAAGCCTCTATAGATGATCGAATTAGTCCAAAGACATCAGTCAAAAAGACATTAAAGGACAGGTTCTTCTGAAACACTGTTGGAGTAAAGAGTTGTCAAAGCCATTACAGGTTACCACATGTACCCGTGCCTATGGAAGTGTATTTTGGAAATGCTATTTTTATGTTGTGTGCGAAAGGTTAGTTTACCTAAAAATTTAAATTCCATGATCATTTATTCCCCCTCATGTTGATCTTCATCAGATGTTTTCATCTGATAATGCCATGTTTTTCAGTGATCTGATCACAGGTGGTAATTACTGTTTCCACCTGGTATTAAAATTCATTCAAATGTGTCTCTTGTAACTATTTGCATTTTGATTTTATTGAGGACATTTTGAGTAAATATGAACAAATATTATGGGGTCATTTTAGGTTCGTTACCCATAATCTCCAGAGCATATTTGTTTTCTGTTTATTCTGAACAGGGAGAAGTGTTTTGTCTTTTCATGTTTTTTGAAAGGGACTCATGAGAGTGTGAGATTTTTCCACTGTTGTTATTATGTAAATGCGTTGACAAACATGCGAGACTATATGTTATGCACTCAAATCTTCTGCAGCACCTTGAACATGAGAGTTTTTAGATGCCGTGAGAAAAAACATTTTATACTTTTACACACAGCAGTGCTTATTAATGTCAGTTTCCACAGCAGTGGACTAATCAGAAGAACTTGAAGGCAGGGTGTTGCAAGCTTCTGTTCTGAAGCAAGTTGGCTTGATAAAGCCATCGTGGTAGAATCTGAGCTCTACATCTCGCTTTTTCAGATGCAAAGACGGATCAGCTGCTAAGTTGCTGCACTGCTGTTGTCACGATCACCAGTGATCTAAAGCCAGAGATCGCTGGTCGACACACACACACACACTCATCTCATGAACTACAGATCTGCTTGTAAACGCACTACATTTCCAGTCATGCAGCACACACACTCCTGCTCACAATCACGATTGATTGCACACACACCACAGGAGGACTGTCAAAGACTTGCTGTAAGTGACATTACAACGCGTTTCCTATGTTCCTGTCTTCCCGTGTTTTGATCCTCGCCTGCTATTTGTTTATCCTTGCCTGCTACTAGTCTTATTGACCTTCCACCTGTTTTATGACTACGATTCTGATTACCCGTACATCTGTTTGCCCCCGCTGACCACTGCTGTACTGACTTTATAATTAAATCTGCGACTGGATCCTCACCGCTGTTGTCAGTGTCATCCCATTATGTATCGAACCATGACCCCTGTACCTTGACCACACCATTACACCTCTATATATATATCTTTTTGGCATAGTCCCTTTAAACTCCACACAGAAATGCCAACTGACCCAGCCGAGGCTCGAACCAGCGACCTTCTTGCTGTGAGGCGATCGTGTTACCCCCTATGCTACAGTGCCACCCCCATAATTTATTATTATTATTATTATTATTATTTATTATGCTATAGCTGAATTGGATTAACTAAATTAGCCATAGCGTATGAGTGTGTGTGTGTGTGTGTGAATGAGAGTGTATGATTGTTTACCTGTACTGTGTTGTGGCTTTGCGTAAATCATCACAGCGTAAATCAGCTAGCGGTTCATTCCACTGTGGCAAATCAGGGACTAAGCCAAAGGAAAATAAATGAATGTATATTGTTTATTATAGTATTATTTTATGAGGCCATCTGTTAAAAAAATATTATTTATAATTCATTCATTCAATTCATTTTCTTTTCGGCTTTACCTTTATTAGTCTGGGGATGCCACAGCCGAATGAACCGCCAACTTATCCAGCACATTTTTACGCAGTGGATGCCCTTCCAGCTGCAACCCATCATCGGGAAAATTTGTGATCTACTTGAGATATCAGTCCCTTTATTAAAAGTCTATGCAACTAAAACTGTCGTCAGCAGGGATGTGATTGCTTTACTAGATGAACAGATAAGGCTTTCATTCACATATAAACAAATAATAAATTCAGATTTCTTTATGAACAGTTTGAAGAATCAGATTTTTGGGTCAATCGAGGGTCAGAAATGATTTTTTTTAGAAGTTTGGAACAGCATGAGGGTGAGTAACAACATTGAAACTCTGAACTGCAGACCTGACTGCTGAACCCTGAAATGTTCCTGATTTCATTTCAGAAATCTGTCTTAAGAAACAGGGTCAAGTAGAAGCTCCACAAGTAACAGCTTTCATTCACACATCCCTCTGGACGCTTAAATCATCACTCGTTTGTAAATTCTGATCAAATGCTGAAGGAGATTTCATAACATTTCATAACTGACAGCTAGAGGGCAACCAAAACTAGCTGAAAGCCTTACGTCTGTGCGGGTCAAAACAATGCCTGAAAGGGAAAATCATATCAAGATGTCTGCAACTATTTAATGTGCCTCAACCTGAATGGATGTCAGGCATACGATTGTTTGATTTAGAGAAGCGTTTGCACTTTTGATATAATATTTACGATTAATTGCCAAGTCCAATTAGCAGGGTTCACGCAGCGGGGTCAAGACAACAACCGCCTTTTCGCAGTTTGAATTACCGCTGAGAGACGTGAGAGGAAAAAGCCATGTGTTTTAGCATCTCTGATTGGAAAAGCTGAAAGCAAACACATGCCAGAATGGTTTTTATCTATAAACATGGGTTCATTTTTCTCTTTCTGTCGCTGGAGTTAAAAAAAAGAAATCTTTCCGACACTGATTGCTTTCCTTTTGTAGATAAAACAAGCATCTGCCAAAAGACACTCAGTTTTACATGACTTTCGGCATCAAACAAATAAACAAGTTAGTGCTAATCAGAAACAGTGTTTCTTGTGTGCGCTCTAATGTTCTGATATCTGCACGGAAAATTGATTAGCAGTCCTCAGTAACAACAGAGAGGCTTTTTCCTGAGTGCACGAGTCAAGAAAGCAAAGCAGAGAAAAACGACAAAGGTATTGAAACACATTCCTCATTACTACTTTCTGTTCTACTGGTTTTTGCAAAATGCAAGAATGTGATCTGCTGAAGCATCTACATGTGAATAAACCAACACAATCTCACAGCAATTCGTAACTATTTAATTTAGTGGCTAATTTGTATGAATGCGTACTCATCTCATTCATAGTTTAGTATGATTTGCTTATCCCCCAATGACAGTTGGGTTTAGGGGCGGTGTTGTGTGCCACACCTCCTTTTTAAAATCGTACAAATGGGGTAGATGACCACAGACTTTTAATTTCAGTCAGCCAGCCTCAGCGTTTCCGGTGAACTGTCTTTCCATTATAAAATTGCAACGTTTAAAGGTGCAGTAGGTCATCCAATTAAAAGTGTTGGGCCGACATCTCACATAATTCCGATAAGTAGCTCAAACTGTCTGTCAACAAATGCAGATTTGAGCTAGTGCGCACCAGTTTTCACAGAGATCAGCCATTTGTGCATACAAGTGCTGCGCGTTCATGAGAGAGAGAGGGAGCGAGAGCGAGAGGTAGAAACATGCAGAATCAAAACTTTTTAAAATCCCGAATCAATATTGGAGTTACTTTTGCACGCTGGAGGAAAGACGACACCATGGCTGAAGGATTTCTGTTAGACAGGTAATGTTGTGTTTTTAAACTATTTTAGTCACGCAGAGCTGATGTAGATGTTGTTGTTACAAATGGTTTATTTCTGCACAGAAGTGTTCAGTCACTAAAATCTTCCGGCGATAGATTGATTTGACTATTTTCGGTTTCATAAGCAACCTTTTACAGCATCGATAATGTCGATTTCATTTAGTTTAACAATAAAACACCATAAATAGCGCTATTCGGTCTAGCCTGCTTTACTCAGGTGAAGTTGGTTTTATATTCACATTGGTTCATTTTTGAACAATGATGACCTGTGACGCGCTCCCTATAATGTTTACCGCTACTCTGAATATTTGGTCAGAAATAGTGTTTAAGTATGGCTTGGTAATGAATGTAATTCCTGATAGCAGCCAGCCAAGCTTTAGCTTTAGCTCAACACATGAGAAAGGGGTGCTGTCATCTTTAAGCTTTGCGCGCTTGTGTTTTCAGGAGGCGTGGCTTTGGACGGCAGGGGAGGGACTGTTTTAGAGATTTATACTAACAGTTAAGCATTGTTGCAGATCACCTACTGCACCTTTTAAGTCTGTTTTCTTTAAAAATCAGTGATCTTGATAGATATACGATATAAATTGGGTCTTAGACCAGACAAGAAGCACTGAATTAAATCCCATGTCCCCTTGCCATGTCTTTAAAATATGAAAATATATTTTACCCCAGTATTTTCAATGGAGTTTCTGTGCTCGCCTGCTCATACTGGCTGTTACACGGTCTATCATCTCGTTTTATGCTTGAACAACTAAATGAATGCTTAAGTCTATTTAACTAAATGTATTGTAATTACATTACAACATCGATGCTGTTAAAGGAACCTTATAAAATTGAAAATAGTAACATTAAGCTTTCACCAGAAGTTTATCATTGGCTGAAAAACACTAGTTGTGCATAAAGCCCTTTAGCTACTAAACTGACAAAACACAAAATAGTTACGTTTCCTAGTTATATCAGGCTGGAATAAACACACATATCTTCTGCTCATGGTTTCCCTCTCTCCTTTTCATCCTCTCCCTGGCGTTATTATGCATCCGAATAACACATCTCTTTTTTGGTCCTCTAATCATACCTATGAAACTAGTTGCCGGTCCAGGAGCAAAAACAACCACCAAATCATGATGCTTGAAACATTGAGGGAATGTGGGAATTGATCAAATAAACACTTGACAACATTTAAAGTGGATCATCCCTTTGCTTCAACGTTGTCCTAAAGCTATTGAACAACACCTTGACTTGGGACTTTTTTTCGGATCCACTTCAAATGTTGGCTTCTGTAGACAGTACCTGGAAGTCATTTTAGATAAAAATACATGTTTTATTAATAATAGATTAATTAAACTATTTAACTAATAATAATATTGATTGCATAACTTGTTTGCATAAATAGTTGACTGAATCTATAAATATGTTTATAAATATTGGGAATAAGTAAATTATTATATAAAACATTTGATGGCAAATGGAAATAAATAAATACAAATGTTTTAATTTTTAAATATATAAATACATTAAAATTGTATACAAGAATTCATGGCAAATTCATTCAATTTATTCATGACAAATAGATTTAAATAATTGTTATGTAATATTGATACATATATGAATGCACAAATGAATAATAATATTAAAATGTATAATTTATGACAACCTAACATTAATAATAATAATATAATTATACATAATTGTGTAATACTGTAGTTATGCGTACAGTACATTTACAAATGAACATAACATAATATACACTTATATAGCATTGAGCCTTTGAAATGGTAACAAATCTAAATCATTAATAAATCATTAATAATGAAATCATATTGAGATCATATTAATAATAATAATAATGAACTTTATTCCCTGTAAAAGGCTTGCTCCTTAATTAAAATATGATTATATTCCTGAGTTTTTTCTCACCAAAACAGTTTACTTAAAGCCTCCGCATGTGTACCAGGCTTTGACCTGCTGTCAGAGACGCCGTGACCAAATGAAAAGACGTCTGTCCAGCCCTACAATCCAACCCAAAGTGACTTCATCTGCATGACTCAAGTAGTTCAGGAATCGAAAGGCCTAATCTTATCAGCACAGCATGTGGTTTAAGGAAATCGATGGCTGACCTCAGGAAAGCATTATGAGCGAGCGGTAAATGGGCTTCTCTGCGAAGCCTCTTTTTCTGCTCTGAACCTTCTCATCTTTCAAGGGATCAACAATTAATAATTGCCTTCTCTGCTGCTCCTTAGTCTCATCCACTGACCCCAAAACAGTCCAGATAAAGAGACAAACAGCATGTTTATGTGTACAGCAGTACGCTGATAACTGATAAAAGAACAAAAATCAGCTTATTGAATTAACTGTTGTTTACATGCAGATAAACTGTAAAATACATGATTAATAAATCTTTTTTTTACAGTGCAGTGAAGTCAAAACAATTAATATTTATGAGTATTTTGTTAACTGTATTTATATATTAGTTCTTTATTTGCATTCTCACTATATATTTTTAAAATTTAGAATTTATAATTTTAGAATTTATGTCAGTTGTCATGTTCAAAAAATCATTAAAAATCAAAAAAATGTTGCATGTCTAATTCTGCTGCATGAGAAAATGCTTTTTATAAGTCGTTTGGTCAAGAAAGTGTCTGAGTTTGTTGTATATTTCCTCTTCCCTTACAGCCCACTCTGTAAAAAATAAAAATATTTAAATATATATTAATATTATAAATAAATATTAATTTTTGAAATCTAAAATATATTTAATTTTGCCCTTTATATAATAAAACATCTTGATCTGACTATTAGTTTATTTTTAAAACTAATATATATATATATATATAAAATTATATATATATATAAAAATATATTTAAAATTTTTAATATATTTTTGAAATCGCTGACAAAAGCCAGAAATTGGAGGCAAATCAGTGCTGGTTCATGCGAGTGACTATTATACAGTGTGAATTATCAAAAACGTCATCAGTCTACACCAGTAGCTTAGTGGTTAGAGCGCTGACACATAACACTGAGGTCTTCACGACGACACAAGTTCAAATCCCTGCTCAAGATCCTTTGCCAATCCGTCCCCTCTCTCTGCTCCCCACACTTTCCTGTCCGTAATCTCCACTATCCTGTCCATTAAAGGTGAAAACAAAAAAATGGAGTCGCAGACGCCTGTGAAATATTTGGCATGATGCATAACTGAAAAACACATCAGCGATGACCATCAGCCAATAAAAAGGCAGGATACAGGTCAGCAGTAAGTTCGGGGAGGAGTTACAAACCACAATATCAGATTAAATAAGCTTTACGATAGCATTAAACAGAAACAAAGTATATTTGCTTGATCAGTCGCAGCAAATGCAAAATTATTTATTGACCTCCACCTTTTTTTTTCCTGTCTTTACACAGCTCTGCGGCTCCATAAACATTTCCTCCTCTTTCTTTTCTTTTTGCTCTTTTGCTCTCATAAATAGTCATGCTTTGTAAAAACGGCGAGACGATGATTATGAAAATACGAAAATGAAAAAACATTAGTCTGATAAAAACAACAACAAAACAGGTAAATCCATTTACAGTACATGACCACTGTTTCCTCTAGGATTGTGGCGACAAGACTTTTACACAGAACTTCCAACTACCTATGGTGTTAATTCAATGACAAATGTTACAAGTCGAGATCGCCTTCATGTAATACGAGCATGCCAATCTCTTTGCTTGAGCACTGATTTCCTCTTGTTCAAGCACAGATATTCTTGTGCGGTCTCAAATAAACACTACTGAAGTGCGATTTAGTGCATTTATGTCTCCAACATTTAAAAGATTTGCTAGGAATATTTATGAATGTCTCCAATAGACCTACAGAACGGCATTGATGCGTCCTGAAGTAAAGTGAAACGGCCATAAACTCCAGCAAGATAAACTCATTGTTTGCAAAACCACAAACCTTGATCTATAAGTGAAGTTTATGCATAAACAAATTTCGAGAGGATCACGTGCTTATGATTGTTCACAGCTGTTACAGCTTCAGCTAATGACTGATTATCCAATCGTATGATTCCTAACTCTCTATAAATAACCAAAGTTTTCTTATCTCAACATCTTCGTCTTGAAGAACGATCTTCGTCTTGAGGAACCAAGAACTCTGCATATTCAAGCAACTTTCAAACCTCCAAGCAATATGGAACACAGCTACGCTAACAACAACAACAACAACAACAACAACAACAACAGCAGCGGCAGCAGCAACTCCAACTCCAACAATGACTTTTCCAGCAACCCAGCCATCAACCCGATCGTTATTGAAGAAAACACCTTTCCCGGATCACCAGCAACGTCAGCCCACCAACAAACTCCACAACGTTCTCAAGCTAAGTCAGTCGGAAAAACAAGAGGCCGCCCCCCGACTCGCTCAACCATGAGAACTCGCCTCCAAGGATCACCAACACCTTCCACTTCAAGACGCCATAATATTTCACCCACCTCTTCATACGTATCAGCAACCTCATCCATCCGCCCGGCCAAGAGAATCACAGTCACAAAACTCCGTGAACTCCTCTCCGATCTCGGCATCCATGCTCCACGTCACCTCAATAAACCGGATCTACTCAGATTATACTCCAACGCCACCTCCGATTCACACCGCTCTCTCAGCCCACAAACAAGACAATCTACACAGGAAAACAGTTCTCGATTCACGCCGTATCCACTCCAATCCCAACACGGAAAGAAGAAAAACAAACAGAAGCACGTATCCAGCAGCCCACCTCCTAGACCACGCCTACAAGACACCCGGCCACCTCAAGCCGCACCACCCATTACCCAACATCAAGAATCCAACCAGGACAATATCTCTTCTTTTCCCTTTCCCTCCCAACCCTTTCCCTCTTCCTTTTCTTGGCCTCCAGCCCCCTTTTCAAGCCCTTTACCTAGCCCTCATATTCCCTCTACTTCTGCTGCTCATTTCCATCCTAACTTTTCTTTCCCTCCCGCCCCCCCTCAAACCCATCCCTTTTCCGCCCCTACTCAACCCTCTGCTTCTTGCTCCATTCCTCAAACCCAACCCTCTTCTACCCAGGTACTGCCCTCCATTCTGCCCCCTCCACCCTCTTCCTCACACACTATCAATCCCACCCTACCTACACAAGCTTCCGCACCACGCCCTCCATTCACGCTTTCCACAGCCACGCCCCTTCCTATGCCATCCAATGCTCTAGCCATGGAACCTCCCCCCGTCTCTTCCTCCGCAAGAAGCCAAATCCTCTCAGGTGCAGACATAGACCTCATCACTCTTTCACCCTTCTCACCCCCAGCGGCAGAACGCCAGGTAGATTGCGGCGAATTCTCTCTCACCCTAAAACAATCCACCAGCACTCAATCCCGCATCATGACACTAGCAGAATTCACTATTGCTTTTTCAAGGTTTACTGACATTATCTGTTCTGTTTTTCACCATAGGAGGCATGAGCTGAATGATTACATGGCCATCATCGCCGAGCTCGCTCTCTCCTATGGGGGAACTCAATTCTATACATACCACAAACTCTTCTCAGCTAAATGTGCTATCCGTCTGACTCAATGGAATCAACAAACCTACTGGGGGGCTCTGGATGTTGAGCTCCATAACCGAGTCTTTTTAGGTTGCCGCAATCTGTCCTGTGCTGTCTGCCGCTCCAGTCTTCACTCCACTACCTCCTGTCCTTTCGTCTCTCCTACTCCCGATCCAACCCACATAAAACCTAGATCTACCAGTTACGTTCCCCGCCCGCCCAACCCTGTCCTTCCTCCTCTTCTTCCCCCTTTTTTCCGCTACCTCTTCCTCTCACAGAGACATCTGCCAAAATTTCAACATTGGCAGATGTTTCAAATCACCTTGCAAATATTTACATATTTGCAATTACTGCGGCGGCTCTCACGCCAAAATGATCTGCTCAATCTGGAGAGCTAATAAAAAGTAAAAAAATTACCTGTCGACTCCCGTGAATATCTCTCACCTTACATTTGAATTACGCTCTCACCCAGATACTAACTTTTCTGATTTTCTCATTTCAGGTCTAACCCACGGATTTCACCCAGGCGTTGCTGCTCTCCCCTCATTTAATCTCTTCTGTCCTAATCTTCAATCAGCAACCACCGATCCTGAGACAGTCGATCATCTTATTAAAAAAGAGATCGATAACAATTTTATGATCGGACCATTCTCCTCTCCGCCGTTCAGCGTTTCCCGCATTAGCCCAATAGGCATCGCTTCTAAAAAATTTTCAGACAAAAAACGCCTCATAATTGACCTTTCTGCCCCGCATAATTCCCCACTACCTAGCATAAATAGCACAATTCCGATCGACGAATATTCTTTACATTACCATAACATAGACCAAGCGATCTCCCTCATTAAATCAGCTGGACGCAACGCTTGGCTCGCAAAAATAGACATCGCATCCGCATTCAAAATCATGCCAATTCACCCAGATTATTGGCATCTTTTTGGCATCCATTGGCGCTCAAAATTCTACTTCGCAGTCCGACTAACTTTCGCCTGCAAAAGTAGCCCCAAAATATTCGATATGCTCTCCGAAGCCGTATGCTGGATCTTATCTAATAATTACGGCATCCCGTTCCTCATCCACCTATTAGACGATTTCCTCATCATCTCTCCCCCGTCTTCCCCCCCTTCTAAGCATCTAGCGATCACCCAAAAAGTTTTCGCTGATCTCGGAATTCCTCTCGCTGAGGAAAAAACCTCCGGACCGAACACTTCCATCGAATTCTTAGGTATTAACCTAGATTCAAATAAATTCCAAGCATCTCTCCCAAACGAAAAAATCGACCGCATCATATCTCTATGCCAAATCTTCCTCGAAAACCAAACGCATTCTAAACGCGAGGTCCTCTCTATACTTGGACATCTCAATTTCGCTATGCGCATTATTCCCCAAGGTCGCCCGTTCATTACTCACCTCCTTCAGCTCTCCGCCTCTGTCCCCGGTTTAGAAGATACTATCCTCCTCTCTAAACCCAGTTGCGACGAAATCAGCTTATGGATATCCTTCCTTAAGCAATGGAACGGCTGTTCCTTTTTCTACAGCGATCTGATAGCATCGCCGTTAGATATTAAATTATTCACCGACGCCGCCCCCTCCGTCGGTTTCGGGGGATTTCTCCAAGGGCGCTGGTTCGCCTCATCATGGCCCCCTCAAATGCTAGCAATCCCTCAAAATCAACAGTCATCTTCCCTTTTCGAATTATATCCCATCGTAGCTGCGGCTATTCTTTGGGGTGACGAATGGACCGCCTCTTGCATCCTCGTTCACTGCGATAACGAAGCAACGGTCCAATGCATCAATAAAGGGCGTTCTCACGCTCCGGCGCTCATGCCCTTTTTAAGACGATTAATTTGGACAGCTGCTAAAAAACAGTTCTGTTTAATTGCTGAACACGTACCAGGCTGAAAAAATCAGATTGCTGACTCTTTGTCTCGCTTCTCTCTCCAGAAATTTTGGCGGCTGGCTCCAGAGGCGGATCCTCATCCAACACCAGTCCCTCACTATTTAGAAATGATATTGCCATAAGCCACCCGCTCTACCACTTCCATGCAACATCCATATCCCTCATTCTCCAAGCTATAGCCCCCAGAACTCTCCAAGCTTATCTTACAGCATGGAGTGCATTCAAACACTTTCACTCCCTATACAAATCACCTTTTCCAGATTTTTCCCTACTTTCCATCACGTCATTCATATCTCACCTACACATAGTAAAACGCTTTCAAGCCAGCTCAATTAGGAGCTACCTCAGCGGGATCCAATTTTTCCATAAGCTAATCAATGGGTCCCCCTCAGACTCCATCACTCATTCCCAAACTACACTCCTCATTAAAGGTATCCATAAGGCCCACCCCTCCCCCCCCGACCCCAGACAACCCATTACACTACACATATTGTCCAAATGCATCCAGACACTACGCAAAGGATACCTTTCCACCCATACTGCTCGCACCCTCGACGCCATGTTCACCCTGGCTTTTTTCGGCTTTCTAAGATGTTCTGAATTAACAATAACCGCAAAATTTAACCCCACCACCCATCCTACCGTGTCCGATCTGATTTTGCAGAATGAAGAAACTATTTCATTCTTTATTAAGCAAAGCAAAACAGATCAAATACGGAAAGGTCATCACATATACATTTTTGACATTCCCTCCCCCACACACCCTTTTCAGACCCTCTTAGCATTCTTACACCTCAGGAAAGCCCAAGAGCTCAACCCCCTCGCCCCCCTCTTTACTGACGACGCTAACCGTCCAGTAACACGCTTTTGGTTCCAAAAACATTTAAAAGAAGTCCTCCGCCTCTCAGGCTTCCCCCCGAACCATTTTCCAGCCACTCATTCAGAATCGGGGCAGCTACCACAGCAGCCCACAACGGGCTCTCGCAGCAACAAATCCAAACCCTCGGACGTTGGTCTTCTGACGCCTTCAAATCATACATCCGGCTCAACCACGTCCATCTCAAAGAAGCACAGTCAATACTCTCCAGACGACCCCCAGCTACCAAGAGTTCAAGGGCATGAGCACGACTCTGTCATTTCCTCCTGTTTCTCCTCCCCACTGCTTCCTAGCTAACTTCCTTCTTCTGCTCCTCCAAGCGCGAGCTATACTCCGCTCCCCTGACACTCCCACCCACCGCAGCTCTGGCTCTGGCTCCCACGGAGACACCCAGAGCCCGACTCCCGCCGGAGTCTGCCAAGCCCATTCCCCAGCCCAACCCTTTAGCTGTCACCTCACTAGCAAGAGCCTCACCGCCCCCCCCCCCATTCCCACCTCTTGCT
>CAIGQQ010032566.1:7211005-7229738 GCA_903798035.1 Danio albolineatus
AGACAGACAGACAGACAGACAGACAGACAGACAGACAGACAGACAGATAGATAGATAGATAGATAGATACCCTCACTCCAATTCCACTTCCTTAGGACTTCACGTTTATACTTCATGCCTGTGGCATGACGGAGGATTCTCCATATAAAAACTGGTGGGATCATGGGGTGTTTCAAATATTGCTCTCTGAAGACAGTCGCTGACAGAATGACGGGAGCCGTATTTATTTTGGTCAGAGAGCAGGGCACTTTGTGGGGAGTTAATCAGAAGCTCCCCTCTCCCCCCTACAAGGAATGCGACTGTGAGGGAGAAAAAAAAGTGAAAAAGATGGCACAGGACTACTAGTATTGACTTTCACTGCCTGTGAAAGATTTACCACTGGCAGAAGTTTTCAGAGACCACAAGAATTTAGGCAAAGGGTGTGACATGAATTGCAGAGCAGGTGAGAAGCTGCTTGAACCGATGCGCTCCCTGACTGACAGCTTTGACTTGTACATGGTTTTTAGGTGGCTTGAATGACCTGCTCTGTCTAGTACAGAATATAAAGTTTTCCCTATTCTAAAAGCTGCCATTTTCAGCTACTAGGGGGGTCGATCAAAGTGACTGTCTCTTTGTAAACACATCTAAATAGCTATCTAGAGTGAGACTGAGGCCCCGTTTACACTAGTGCATTTTCGTTTTAAAACGCATACGCTTTGCTACGCTTACGCCATTCGTCCACACTACGCCGGAGTTTTCGAGCCGTGAAAACGGAGCGTTTTGGAAACGCTGGAGAGGCCGATTTCATTCTAAAATGCTGCTGCTCCATCTCAGGGTGGATGGAGGGAAACGGAGAGCTTTGAAAACGGAGGCGTGGCTACTGAGATTGGCTACGGGATTGGGGCTTTTGGGTCATTGCATAACCTTCCCTTATTCGTCAAGAACACATGACTATAACGACACCGGAAGACAGCAGACCAGCCTTCACTGTGAACACTGTATTGTCGATAGCCATGGATGTTTTATATTCATTTGTTACTTTAAGTAACAACTCGACCTCGTCGTCTGTCCTCAAAAAGACCTCTCTTGTTTCCTTTGCCATCGCGTTCATCGTTCAACCAGCATTTGTTGACTAACAATAACCAAATGCCGAGCGAGACACATGCTTCCTGTTTATACTTGAACGCGCATACCCAGAGTGTGCGAATGGTCCCGTGATATACGTTTGTGGTGGCGTGGTGTGGACGGAGATCTGTTGAGAGACGCTGGGTGAAACGCTAGTGTGGACGCGGATCGTTTTGATGCTAAAACGCCGTTTTAAAACTAAAACGCACTGGTATAAACGGGGCCTGAGACTCATCATGAAGCTCAGCTGTTAGAAAATAATATGTGCATATTTTGTTTAGTAAGCCAGTCATCTAGGCACGTTATAATTGATAAATAAGTCACACTTTAAGGTATGAACTGAGATACAATGAGTAATAAAATCAAGACGGATTGATATTTTATTTTAATGGTTGGTAATAAAGCTTTAATTGTGATATACGATGTTGGAATTTGAAGAAATTAAGTTGCAATTGTGTGCATCTGAATTATATGCTATAAAGTTGTAATTGCTCTAATTATGTGCAATAAAGTTGTAATTGTGAGATATCATTAGACAGTTCTAAGAAATAAGCCTCATTTTGAGATTTAAAGTCACCCTTATAAGAAACACAATACATTTCGGAATAAAGTTTTATGACAAAAATTGGAAATATGAAGTTACAATTAAACTAAAATCTTAATTACATTTTTATTTAGGTGTAAATCAGCTTCCATAAAAATTATTGACACCTAACTTAATCAAAGTATAGTTAAAAATAGACAATGCACTGATTTTTAGAAAAGGCTATATCTTGCATGCTACTTTTAGCAAACCCTACAGGAAATTACTAAAGACTTGAATATCAATATGTCAATGACTTCTAATAAATAATTCAATAAGAATCATTAAGGATCAATAACTACTGACAAGCAGTATTTACTCTTGGCCTCATACCAGATGTCCGATCTCTGAGGTTTTATCTTTAAACTGAGATTTTTGTTTGGCAAGCACTTCTACAGTACAAGCGAATCTTAAACAAGCCTGCAATTAATTTTACAGAGCCAATAACATTAAGAGTGCCACAACACAAAGTTTAAAAGAAGATCAAAAGGGTAGAAATGAAAGGTAGCAGGAGGATATATGGGAGCTGCAGTGTGAATGCAGAAAAGCGCCTTGGCTGTAAAACCAGCGCCCTCTGCTCCCGTGTCAATCCTGCGGAGTCAGTTCATTAAAGAAAGATTAATCCATTGGCACACCGGTCACAACAGACCTGGGCGCGAGGCACGGATAATCACGCTACACGGCAGCCAATTAGTGAGCTCCACTTGCCCTGGGAAAGCAGAGCGCGCTCCACTCCTGCTCTCTCCAACGATAGCCCACAATATTATCCAGACGTAATTCACCATTTATCATTCCTGAATTTCAACGCCGAGTCAGAATCTCATTGGGAGTCTTCATCTGCGGATCACTTTCTCCTGCAAGGGGCCCAAGTTTTAGTGGGAAGAGTAAGGCAGCCTGACAGTTATTAAATAAATAAGTGCAAACACACACTTTCGCACTCGGCAGCGGTGGCGAGAGGCGTCCGCTATTTGTTTTGGAGGGGCACTCGGCACAGGACGAGCGTAAAAGACTCACATAAGAAGTGAATTAGTTGTCTGTGGAAGCTCGCATCTGCAGCAGGAATGCTTGACACTCAAAAAGACGCTCAAATATGGATTTGGATTTTGGTTTTCCAAACTAAACACAGGCCCCGAGTCATGGTGCGTAATTAAAATGCTCGGAGGACAAGGTTGTCCTGCCAAGCCCCCAAATTCAGTCCGCTAACTAACCATAAACACACCAGTGCAGTGCAAAGCCGCGCACACATTAAAACAAAACTCCGCCAGTGTTTTCTCTGTGGCACCGAGGGGCAAGCCTTGCTGCGGGTCTCGTCCTCCTTGCCTCAATAACAGATTAAAGGCAATTACTCCTCTGTGGGCATCACTTTACCATAGTCTCCATCTGGCTCCCAGACTGGCCTGGACTGACAAGCAGAGGATTTGGGGGGTGAGATGAGATCCTCCAGAGTGCTACTGGTGGCTGTATATCTGTCTATCCTTATCCAAAGATGGGAAGAAAAATAGCACCTCTGTTGCCACTGATCTCTCCACAACTTCTAAAGGCAATATTCGATTCAATATTGAAGTCTATTAACCAATGGTTTTAAAACAGCTGTCCTTTAAAACCAGTGGTTGCCAAAGTGGGGGTCATGGGACAATGACAGGGGGTCGCTTTGTGATTTACGAAAGTTAAATATATATATTTTTTTAATTATTAGAATTACCATATTTTATCCATAACCCAGAGAAAATAAAATTAGTAGTTAATAGATACATAAAAAGCAACAATATGCAAATAAATAGCCATCAGCCTTTTGATTAGTTTTCATTATGTTAGATTAACAACACAACAATAGCATCAGCTGCAGCAGATTGATTTTATAGCACCAGGTAATCTTTCTGACACCTTTATGGCAATCAAATACATTCAAAATAAATACAGGCCACAGCTGAACATTGAGGATGATCTCTGAAAATTAAAACAAGAATAGTCTTGTGCTGAAAGCATTGTGCCCACCAGTCTCATTAGGGGAGGTTAATATTATATTAAACAAATTCATGAAAGACTATATAAATTATAGCCTATTGTTGTTAGACTGTTGCACTTTTTTTGTGTTGTCAATATTGTGTCTATATAGGTATATTGTTGTGTGGAATGTGGAATGTGGGGGTCGCAGATCACCAGCATTGTTATTTTGGGGGTTGCGTGCTGAAAAGTTTGGGAACCCCTAATTTAAAGCACCATATATTTAGTTGGCCAATTGGTTCTTTGATGTCGATATAGGTGTATCAATGTCGATTGGGTCCAAAATTAAGGTTGGCAAAGGTCCCATTCTTATAAGCCATTCTTGTTAAAACAAATGTACAATTTCTCCCTTTCTTAAACACAACTTCTATACCTTGTCCCATTTCCATTTGTAAAATCCTACGTGTAGAGATCTATGCTATTATCAGTCCTGTTTCATTATGATACATCTGATCTTTCACTTGTGTCAATTTTTTGCCAATTTCAACATACTCAAACAAGTCTGACCTCACCTTGAACTTGTCATAGCAGGCAAAATGAAGGTGTTTTCCCTTTCTCTTGCAAACGACTGAAAAATAATCAGTGAAACTCTCAAGTACTCAATCAGTTCACACGTGGTAGTATGTTTTTAAAGGGGCAGAATTTGCAGAATTTAAAAAAATGAAATAACCGACACAGGGAAATTGCCTAGGTTATAGGTTATGAATGTTTAATCACCCAAGCCTAACAAATAATATTCTGGACTTTAAAACTAAACATACATTTTATTATGTTATGTTCAGATATTTGTAAGTTGTTGGAGTCCCACAAGCTCTCACATTTCTTACTCCCAATTTCCAACTTTTCTCCTATATGTTTTAGCAGTTAAAATTTTACCGCGAAATCAGGAATTCAGTCTAAAAAGTTAGACCAAATTAACTTTCATTGCAAGGACAAATATTCTGAGACAGATTCAGGATACATGATGCATCTTCAATTTGCAATTGCTTGCCACCATTCAAACTAAATGTATATGTCGATATTTTAAATAAATATTTAATTTAGTTCTGATAAGTCTATATGGCTTGATGTTAGGCTACCCAAGAAGGACAAGGAACTGTCAAAGATATCAGGGCATATAGGAAAAGCTATAAGTTTCTACTGTTTCAGAAATGGGAAATCAATTTCACCATGCGAGACTCTATACCCCTAAGCTATAGAATCTAGAAACCACAGAAAATCATTACGAGAAGTCAAGCATGCATATCACTGCGCTATGGAGTCTCGCTTATTCCTCAAGTAACATTTTTTCCCGATAGAGCCATTCATAAGTGGCGCAGACATGGTTATTTATGCACCAATACGCCATTCAATACACCATTTCTAGCTGTCTGAGAATCTGAAAGCCGCTTTGCTGTGAACAGCAGAAATTATCCAATAAGTCTCAGTGTCGTGTTTGTGACTGAACCTCAGTCACACTAAATCCAATGTTAGGGAATTACTACTAGGATTAAGCAGATTATTGGAGGCAATAACAGTCTGGATTGTTTACACAACACTTAATACAATTGACATTAAGTAACCTGCTGCTTGTCGGTAGCAGAAAGACCAAGGGCTAACAACCAGGGAAAATCCCAAAAGGAAGGAAAAACTATCCATAAAACAGCCGTATTACTGACAGATGCTCCCTGCTGGAATATCACTCTACAGAGCACTTTCATGGCAGAAATATCTTTGATTTGTTCTCTCTCTCTCTAGTGGGGCTGGTCAGTCAGTTGAATTGATGACAGGGGGTTGGTTAGGTGCAAGCTGGAGCTCAGCAGGCATTTCATTTTAGCGAACAGCCGGACGACTATTAATAAACTGTGTTTACGGCCCACTCTATACACCACCTCGAGGAGTCCCATCACACTGCCAGAAAGAGGCTGTCTAGCCTGCTGCGAGAGCGCCGGCCTGGCAACCCACTCCCAAAAAAAATGAACAAAAGTGATATTTAACAGCAGCAAAACTGATTTAAGTTTCACAATTATCAAGTCAACAAAACAACAAAAAGTGATCGAAGAGTGAGCAAAATGGACTTCACTTTATCTGTAATTTTGTGCAACACTTACAGTATTATCCTAAAATGAACAAAATGTATACATCATTATGGTTTGCAAGTCATTTTGATTGACTTGAATGCTAAAATTAAATGAACCAATGTCTAACCGACTGATAATAACAATCTTAACCTACTGTTTTACGTAATGGGGGGCGCCATGGTAGCTTTGTGAGTAGCACGTTCGCCTTACAGCAAGAAGGTCGCTGGTTCGAGCCTCGGCTGGGTAAGTTGGCATTTCTGTGTGGAGTTTGCATGTTCTCCCCGTGGTTGCGTGGGTTACCTCCGGGTGCTCCGGTTTCCCCCACAAGTCCAAAGACATGTGGTATAGGTGAATTGGGTAAGGCTAAATTGTCCATAGTGTATAAGTGTGAATGAGTGTGTATGGATGTTTCCCAGGGATGGGTTGCAGCTGGAAGGGCATCCACTGTGTAAAACAAATGCTGGATAAGTTGGCGGTTCATTCCACGGTGGCGACCCCAGATTAATAAAGGGACTAAGCCGGAAAGAAAATGAATGAATGAACGTAATAGGGTTGTCATAATACTGGAATAAGCTACCAATCGATACAGAAATATTAAAAATGTCCATTTCTACTAACATTTGAGAACTGTTGAGCACGTTCTTAAACACCACTGTTTTCCCAGTGTATTCACATTCGCAACAAAAATGACTGTTTTTGGCCGTGAAGGTCATCAGTTCACCAAACTCACCACTGTTTACTGAGTGTAACCACAGATACAGAGACACTGGAGTGTTTTAAAGCCACGATACATCAGGGGATCACTCATATGTCAGCTTAAAGACAAACCAGCTGATTAATGTGACTCTGAAATGCTCCAGTGTCCCTGTATCCAGTGTCCCTGTATCTCTTCGCTCCAAGGATCGACTCTATTTGACTGTTTCACGGTCACGCTTGAAATGTCGAGGTGATCGAGCCTTTTCAGTAGCAGCTCCAAGACTTTGGAACGATCTTCCACTCTCCGTAAGAACAGCTCCAACCTTTGAGTCTTTTCAAAGGTCACTGAAAACCCACTTATTTTCTTTAGCTTTTAATCATGTGTTGTGAGTTTATGTATTTTAGTTCTGTGTATGTTTGCATGTGTTTTATGTGTTTTTTATGTACAGCACTTTGGTACCCATCGTGGTTTGTTGAAAGTGCTATAGAAATAAATTGAGTTGAGTTGAGTTACACTCAGTTAACAGCAGTGAGTTTGGTGAACTGATGACCTTCACTGCCAATCACAGTCATTTCTGTTGAGCACGTGAATACAATGGCAAATCAGCGGTGTTTGAGAATGTGCTCAACAGTGCTCAAGTGAACTTTATTTATAAACTTAATTCGAGAGGATCACATGCTTATGATTGCTTGCAGCTGGTCCCACATTATTTAATTCACGGTTCACCAATCAGATGATTCCTAAGCCACTATAAATACCCTAAGTTCCATATAACAGCCATCTTTGTTTTAAAGAATCCCCCCTTCCACCCATACTCCTCCTCCTTCCCTAGACGAGTGGCACGGTGGCCCAGTGTTTAGCACTGTTGTCTCACAGCAAGAACATTACTGGTTCTAAATGTTACCAAGCCAGCTGATATTTTTCTGTGTGGAGTTTACACGTTCTCCCCGTGCTCACATGGTTTGGATTGACTAATCCAAATCGGCACCATAGACATGCTCCAAGTAGTTATCTCTTAAGAGCAATCATTATCTGTTCATTAGCTACCACAGCAAGGGGGTTCTCGAGATCTACCTGAGCTCGAACTCTCCTCTCGCCTTGCAAACGGGAGGGAGCCCCGGGCTCGAGGATCTTATGAGCTCAGGGCTCTCTCCTAGGACAGCATGCCAAACAAGCTTTATAATTAATCATCAGCTAAGTGTGAACTCTTCAAATGTTCTTGGGAAATGGATGTTTTTAAAATTTCAGTATCGATTGGTACTGAATTCCAGTATCGTGACAACCCTATTACGTAGATCAATTCTCTCAACCCAATACCCCAAACACCCCAACCCCTAATCTAAAGTAATTGTAAATATCTGTTGACAAAAAGGATGTTATTTATTGTTGCTTAGTGGTTAAACGTCTGGTTTCCAGATTATTGTCTACATCAACAACTGCTGCAGGTCTATAAATGATGTCCAGCAATTTTTTAACTGATAGAAATGGAAGCTTGATGATCAGATAAACAGTGCCAGAAATGCATTCGATTAAAAATACCTCTGATGTTATTTACCATCTCAAATTCCCTGCCTCTTTCTAATCCATAGCAATTTGCAAGGTCTGCTGTTACTTAATCGTATACCATTCCCACAGGCTGATGTCCAGTATCTTATGTGCATTTTGGTAACTGGGTCGTATTCTAGTACAAATCACCCACAGTCACCTTTTGCCTTATTTTCTTATGTAGAGCAAAATACTCAGCATCAGGGCATACCTACACTTACACATGCATATGTGTTTATAGTCTGGCTGTAATCCTATTTATGTCTCACAAAGTAATTTGTTATATTGCAGAGCAAAGCTATCGTATTAGGTAGCATTCAGGGACTTATTCGCAAAGTCCTATGGAATCCAGTGTAATGTAAGAGGTCAGTCGGGGGCTATGTTATCCTGGCCTCGCGTTTAATAAAGACTCGAGACCAAGCGCCAATATGCTTATCCTGAAGCTTTGCCTACATCCTGGTCACCCGTGCACAAAATTTCCTCTGAAGTACCTGTGCTGAGTTGTACGACGATGACCGTTAAAGCATTATTGCAATGGAAAATTGTAGAAAATATATAGCTATATTTCTTTAGTTTTCCTGAACATCACTTTTGGTACTTGACCTTCAATGCATATAATGTGCTTACTGTAGTCAGATTCAAAAGCAAATGACTCCTTTGAACTGGTTCTTTTTAGTGAATGAAAAGTATTCATTTCCTCCATTCATTTTCTTTTCGGCTTAGTCTCTTTATTAATCAGGGGTCGCCACAGCGGAATGAACCACCAACTTATCCAGCATATGTTTTGTGCAGCGGATGCCCTTCCAGCTGCAACGCAACACTGGGAAACACCCATACACTCATGCATCCATACACATACACAATGGCCAATTTAGTTCATCCAATTCACCTATAAAAGGAAATAGGGGGAAACCGGAGCACCCAGAGGAAACCCACGTGAGCACGGGAAGAACATGCAGACACCACAAGTAAATGCCACAAAAAAAGTATACAAAGAAATTAGTGATGCCAAAATCGAAGCTAAAATGTGTTAGTTAACCCAAAAAAAATTTATTATATTATTCATAATTTTCAGTTTTGGGTGAACTAACACTTTTAGTGTTGATTGGCCCACTAGGAAATGACTCTTTCTGATTAATTATCCCACAGAACCAGTGAAGCCCATTCATGAAGATACTGGCTCCCAAAAATCTATATAAATCAGTTCTTATTTAATACTCATTGAATAAATTGAATCGCAAACATAATCTGCCATAAGGAAAAAATGTCTGCTTTCATTTGGCTCTTTTTAATAAATCAAAACATACCGGATGACCAGTCTGCTCTTGAGAGTATTGTTATTGTTCTGGCTATAATCAGTGATTTATGCAATCAAATCTAATTTTTGTTAGTATTATAACTGACTGATTGTCCTAGAGTGACCTCAGTTTGAATACTATATAGGGCCATGTCCAAACTTACACTTAGAATATAAATTTATAAAGATTTATTAAGCTTTCCTCACTTTTGTTTAAAAAAAGTGGAGAATTAAGTATACTTCGTGGGAAAATTGCATACAAGTCAATGCAAACATCAGAACAAAGGTAGATTCGCATTTCACGATGCGAACAACGTGGAATATGCAATACTCCACAAACATGCAGAAGTTTCCTCATTCGTATCTTCCACATTTCATGTGATTCCAGCCACGTTGGCCAGTTAGAAAAGAGAAAACGATGTGCCTGCTGATTTCATGAGGCGAAAACTCTGGTTCCACATGACCACACTGTACCCAGAGTTTTGGAAAATCTGCACCTTGGCACCTTCACCTGACACACCATGCAGAAAAAAATGCAGTTTTGAAAACACCCGTTTATGTGAACAGGGCCTAAGTATTTCCTTAAAGAATTAACGACTCTTACTGACCGTATTACAAATGTGGGACTGGTCCACAAGTTTTCCTATGGAAAACGTAAATAATATAACAAAGCAGCAGATCTACTGTGTATTCATTTAAGACTTTAACAATGGTTGCTAATCACGGACCTCAGATGTGATGATTAAGACCAGTAACCGCGCATCAAAATGCCAGTTTTTAATTAAAGAAGACTATAAAATACTTTTGGAAAAGGTCAGGAGGAGCTGAATTAGGGAGGGAAAAATTCCTGTGGAGAAAGCCAACAGAGGGTACAGAAGGAAAACCTGCCAGAAAATCACTATTTCCAACCTTACAACCATTTAAAGGGGAAAAATATCTGTGTGACATGTCTGAAACATATTTACTCAATCAGCACCTCTCTAAAGTGGCTGTCAGAGTGTCTATGTAGGTCATTTTTTATTTCTTTCAACTGACTTGAATGAAGATGAATGGATTCAGCTTAGTGATGTACTGCTGGTAATAGCTCATGGAGCAAAACTGCTCACGGTGGCTGTGACCTGATACTGAGATGGACATTATGGAAATTTAGATACAGCGCAAGACAGAGCAACCTAAATAAACAGTGAAAACTGAGCAAGTTCAGCTTCATTCTACCTCAGGTCTCTGGGTTGACAATTAACCTTTCCACAATCAGTCAAAAACCTTCTCGATGTGAATGTGCTGTCCTTTACTGACCTCCGAAATTGAAATTACATCTGTACTCGCCTGTGTGACAGTATCATAAGTCAGTGACCGCAAAAGATTTAAGTTTGTGCAGGTGAGCTGAATGAAGAAAAAAACGGCAGGGAAACGTCTCGATTAATTATCATAGCAAGTTTTCCCTGATAAGCCCTCCTGAATACGCCAATTATTTCCACGAGTAAACTTGGCCCATCTCTTCTAAAACTAAACACTTATAAAATATGTTTCCTTGGCTCTATTTACTCAAAAAATATTTTCCCTCCTATTTGACTTCTCGTTTTAGTGGTAAAGTACATGCACCACCTACCGCAAATAACTCTCTTATAGAGAAAGGAAACAGAGTACCATTGAGGAAACCTGCACTTCATACTTTAAGGAATTCCACTGGGAGGAGAGGAGAATAAGTGAGAGAACACATACGCTCTCAAGAAAAGAGAGTGAAAAAACCTAAGGCCGAGCTGGCTAAAGTGAGCATGGAAAAATACTAATAAATCATGAATGAAAATGCCAGTCGACACTGAAAACCCAAATCGAGGGCTTGAGGTTGGACGACCGACTTTTCGATCCAAAAAACAGAGCTCAAGATTAAACAGGTGAGATGCAGACGAACAGGCCCCAGTGATATTTCCTTCTTGGTTTGGAAATCTAATGAAATTGATGATTTGCAGATGGAATGAATGATCTGTCTTAAACACAAGCTTGCATTGAAGGCATGAGCAGGCCAGAGCCACATATGCTGATCCTCACCTTTCCTGCAGTGCCGCATTGCCATCTTGCACCTCCTAGATTCGGCGATGGTTGGACATGGTATTGTGTCCTTTGGTGGCTTCTTCACAATATGCCTTGTTCGGGTTTCCAGACCCCACTTGAAACCACAGGTTTTGTTTCTTCTGGCACAGGTCCCCCATTCACTCCACTGGCCCACTTCACAACCCTCTGTTGGGTGAAGAACCAGAAACAAAATATAATTCCTTAATAATAACAATGGCTATTCAAGTTTTACACCAATAAGATACAATAAATAATTATTACACCTAATGAGCAGTGTGAGTTTTATACTGCATAAAAAAGAGACGATTCATTTAACAGACAAAACCATTCAGTGTTACATTTGTAGATCTAGACTGAACTGAAAGCCATGTTTTGGAAGCTAGCATTTGTGTCCGCAAACGCATTTATTCCAGAGACTAGCATATTTTTTCAATTGTTTTCAATGGGAGCGCCCTGTTTCTAAGAACACCAGCAGGACTGATTCATGCTGAGCGAGTGCTGAAGAATGCTCAACTTAAAACACAGTACTCATTGGTGTCACTTTTTAGCCAGAGCAAATAGCAGTTGTGCGCATGAGTATTACGTAGGTGTTTAGCCAATAGTCATGCATGAGGTTTTGACATCCAGAACAACAATGGGAGACTGCATGTGTAAAGGCGCATAGAGTTTATAAAACAGCCATATATAATACAGAAGTTCTGGTCATTTTCACTGATCTGTAGAAATGCTTTTGACAATGTTGTGGTCTGAACATGATAAAACAACCTTTCAGTTTGTAGTACGTTGTTATTATGTGATGAAGCCCCATTCAGATTTTTTTTTCCTGATTTCAGTATGATTTGCTTGACGTTGAGTGTTGTGGGTATTTGCAAGCAACAAATGGGCATCGGGATGCATAATTCAGTTGTACATAATCGCTTAATCTGTCACACTGAGTACGTTTACATGGACACCAATAATCCGATTTTAATTCTATTAAGACAATATTCTGATTACGAGTCTACCATGTAAACAGAAATTTCTGATTAATTTATTTTGATTAAGGTCATAATCGAACTAAACAGAAATCAAATTAAGACATGTGGAGTATGCCGATTTTAGTCGCATTATTGAAGTGCAATACAAACATGTAAACCCCTTAATCAAGCTATTACTATTGTGTAGGATTTTTGCTGCATTTTGTGACAGGCTAGTCTATACACAGATGGCTGTTTGACACTATTCTCTACACCTATCGAGTCAGCAGAGGACCACAGACACCTGCATTGTGAAATGCAGAGGTGTTTTTTGTGGAATTGTCCACCTCTCAACTAGCTGATGACCACTTTGGAATAACCAGCCTGATCTCACAAAAAAACTTAAGCATTTTACGTTTTGTGAGTTTAGTGGCTAATTCGTACGAGTTCAGTTGTATGAAAATGTACGATTTAAAAAAGGAGGCGTGGCACCGAACCCCACCCCTAAACCCAACCGTCATTGGGTGATGAGTAGGGCCACACGGAATCTGCGCGCACAGAATTCCGCAGATTTTTAGCCCATCATTGATTCTGTTTATTTATTTCTGTAAATGTGTGTAAATGTATATTTAATCAGTTTTCAAAATAATTTCAGTAATAATATTGACTAATATGAAAATATTAATATGATTTATTTACAGTACAGTTTGTAAAGTACTATTTTCAGTGTTTTAGTAGATATTTTATATGAGAGACATGCTTTGTTTATCTAATTAGATTTGCATTGTAAACATTAAATACAAGTTAAAAAGGTATTACTTTTTATTTCATATATTAATATTTTAGTTATGATACTCCCAAAATCATTCCACATGAATCCGCAGATTTTTAACAAAATACATTTCGCAGAAATAGCAAAAAATGTCCGCAGATTCTGTTTGGCCCTAGTGATGAGCAAATCATACTAAATTGTACGAATTAGATCGTACGAATTCATACGAATTAGCCACTAAATCAAAAGTTACGAATTGCCGTGAGATAGCGTTGGAATTACTAATAAACATAATAAAACCAGTTTATCAATAATGTTATAAACCACTTATGTAGAAAGAGTAGTTACCGGTCATATCTGGATTTAATAGTAATCTTGATTGCAAACGGTTTACTTACCTCCACACTCCATGGTGTCCTCCAGGGGAGCAAAGCCCTCCGGACACTTTTCAAAGCAACGACCCTTGTGCAAGTAAAAACCAAGCTTGCACTTTGTACAGAAGTCTTTGCTGAAGCAGGCCTCACAATCATCTATCCTGCACCCTGTGAAGAAACGAAAGACAGACGTCAATCAGGAGAGAAGAAAAAACATCCTCATCTGGAGAACACTAGAGACTGGGGGAGAGGGATCAGCGTGAGAGAGGAATCAAGACATTTTGATGTTTTGTGAAGCTTTTCTCTTAAGGGGAGTGAGATATTCCAGTGCAGCTTCTTCTGACATGCATGTTGAGCCAGGGAGTGTGGGATGTGAGAGTTTTAGGACTGCATTGAACTCCAAAGACGTGATGACATCCGGAATGAGGAATTACCTCATCTTGACCCCTTCACAGAAGAAAGGAAAGCAGAACATCTCGGCATCCAAGAAGACAGCGTTACAACAAAAGCTATGCTTTTATTTGCCATATTGTCTGAGAAGGAGGCGACATATTTTATTAGCAAGTTTAACAAGAATTTAGCATAAAAATCATAGTAAGTATAAAATGTTTGATTAGGACACAATAGGAATAAACTCATTATTAGCATTAATGTTTGGCTAAAACAAACAAATTACCAATAAAAGTATTTCCACCATAACTTTTGCAAACTTTCATGAAGATCTAAATAATTATTTAACATTTGATAATTATTTATTTAATTATATATAACAGATTTTGCAAGAATTAAAAAAAAAAATGCAAGAATCTAGCATAAAACTACTATTAGTATAGCTTCTGAGAAAATTATTTTAAAAATGACATCAAAACATTAACAAAATAAACAATGATCTTGCCATATGCGACACGGTGGCTCAGTGGTTAGCACTGTCGCCTCACAGCAAGAAGGTCGCTCGTTCGAGTTCTGGCTGGGCCAGTTGACATTTCTGTGTAAAGTTTGCCTGTTCTCAAAGTGTTGGTGTGGGTCTCCTCCGGAAGGTCAGATTTCCCCCACAATCCAAAGACATGCGCTATAGGTGAATTGAATGAACTAAATTATCCGTAGTGTATGAGTGTGTGTGTGTGTGGGTCTTTCCCAATACTGGGTTGTGACTGTAAGGGCATCTGCTGTGTAAAACATATGCTGGAACAGTTGGCGGTTCATTCCGCTGTGGCGACCTCTGAAATAGAGACTAAGCTGAAGGAAAATGAATGAATGAACTTGCCATACAGTCTTTTTAATCATTAAAGTGCACAATGTTTTAGCAGAAACATAAAAATTATTAACATCAAATTTGAAAATTAACTTATTAAAACCATGCATAAAAATGTGCAAAAATGATTTAGCATAACGGTGGCATGATTAGTGGTTAGCGCTGTCGCCTCTCAGGAAGAAGCACTGTTGCCAGCTATTTTCAATGAAAAGGCGCTAAGCTCTGCCCGAAAAGTCACTAATTACATCATACATCAATTTGCATATTACTGATGTCATCACGTTCTACCGTTTCTACTGTATTTGTTTAACAGCCTATGGTTAATAAATAGGAATTTATATTTGCACTACGCTTTATGTAAGCATGTCAATTTAACTAAATTTACTGCTGTTTGAATACAGTATATCAATAAAGATGTGTAGTTAATTTGCAGTAATCTCTCAGACATAATAAACTTAGACAAGTTGCAAAACTGTCATTAAAATATCTGTGATTGTGAACAAGAAAAGAATAAACGGTCAAAATAAATTGATAAAATAAAGGATAAGCAAATTGGTTTGACTGTACAATGGGAATACATCACACTGCCGGTAAATCATTTGCTGTCGGTACACAGAGGAGTGATCTGCTCTCAGGCTGCAGGTGGGAGAGACTGCTGTACGAGGACTGACTGGGATTGAGAAGAGTATGGAAAGTACAGTATGGACACATGAGAATCTATAAAAATCTCCAGTATCACAAAAATGTTGCTAGATTTGTCGCTAGTCACTTTTTTAAATATTTGTCGCTGGGGGGGGGGGGGGGTTGGGGGGGGTTCTGAAAAGTCACTAAATATAGTGACAAAGCCACAAAGTTGGCAACACTGAAGGTCACTGGTTTAAGACCTGGGAATGCCGAGAGGGATTTCTGTGTGGAGTTTGCATGTTTCCAAAAAAACATGTGGTATGGGTGAATTGGGTAAATAAAATTGGCTGTAGTGTGTGAGTGAAAGAGAGTGTATTGGTATTTCCCAGAGATGGGTTGAGGCGGGAAAGGCATCCATCACATAGAACATACAAGTATGAGTAACATATATCAGAGTAAACAGAAAAAATGGTTCATTCCACTGTGGCGATTGCTGATAAATCACGGACTCAGCAAAAAATGCGAGTGAGTGAGTGAACTTAGAACTTTACAAAATCTTTGTTAGCATCAATATTAGGATCAAATCTGCAATTTGTCAGCAATAATTAAATTTGTTATTATCATAAGCACAGCACACTTCCTGTTCGAACTGTTACCATCTGGTCGGCGATACAGAGCACAGAGCACAAAACAGCCAGACACAGGAAAAGTTTCTTTCCTCAGGCCATCTCCCTTATGAACAGCTAAATATTTTCCCATTGTGCAATAAACGAGCAATACTTTCTCATACGCACTTGTACACAGCACCTTATAACAAAATACGATGCAATACTTCTTACGAATTTGTACACAGCACCTTATAACCTGTATATTTATAACAAATCTGTACATACATTTCAACATTCAGATCTTTTGGACTGACTGCATCTCTGTTTAATCTCTGTTTAATATCGTCTTTTTTTCATATTTATTTTGTGTTGTCACTTGTCACTTTATTTACACTGGAAGCTTCTGTAGCTAAAGCAAATTCCTTGTGTGTGAAGCACAGTTGGCAATAAAACTGATTCTGATTCTGATCATAAAATTACTTGACATACATTAAATATAATTAACATAAAAACTCAAAACAGGATTATTATTTTGCAGGGATGTACTATAAAATCATCAGCAATACAAGAAGTTTTAAACGGTCAGTTTCGATTACTCCTACAGTAATCAAAATGATCTAGTCTTGCATATGAAGATCTCCTGAGTCGGCTTGAGGGGAAAGAGGGGTCAAGCAATACCACCACACCGATCCTCCCACGCCCCGCCTTGCCACAGCATATCAAGGGCAGCGTGCCAGCATGTCATCAAGCCGTGACTCTGCAAATAGCACGTCAGTCAGAGCAAAATTACACGAGCCACACCAACAGGGCGATGCGCTGGCCTGCATAATTAAAAGGAGCCACTGGGAGCTGTCTAATTTATGGTGCTTCTTCAAAGCTTCTTCAGAGGCCTGATTGCCTGATAGGCACTGGATCTCAGATTACAGCTATGAGAAGCAGCTTGCTGGTTCATACACTCCAAAAACTGCTGGAATGTGTTAAGCCAAATTTGGGTAAAATATCAATAAAAAAATTGCCCATATTTAACCCAAATTTGGGTTAAAAAGAACCAAGAGTGTATCACGTACAGTACATGTTTGTGGATCTTTAGCGAGAATCTGAAAAAGAGAGAATCTGTCACTTCACAAAGAGGTAAGGCTTTCTCTTTAATCTCTGACCTTCTCTGGGTTTTCCGAAAGTTCTCACCATCACACCCCCCAATTAGACCATCACCAGCTAACCAGTCTGTCTTCCCAATGACATTCCTTCCCCTTAAACCTCCACCCACTTCTCCTGATCTCTCACGCTTTTTGAACCAGTCCAAACAATCTTATGCAGAGATGATAACACACACACACACACACACACACACACACACACACTGACTGGACTCCAACAGCCATAATCACCATCATTATGATAATCATCAGGTCAATGATTGTGCTACAGTCATTTTTGCCCTTCTGCTAGTTTTAAAACTGAAATTCCCAGTTCTGTTTGCAATAGGTGCTGTATCATGAATATAGTCATGCCAGTCCACTGTACATCAAGCAACACTCCTTTAGCTTAATTACACGCGTAATTGGTTTGACCTTTATATTTTGTTGCTTAATAACAGTTTAGAGATGACAGGAAAGCACTGGGAGAAATTATAGAGATCTTAGTAAGGATGTTTTCAGTTGGCCAAGTTCTGGTTTTGCTGGTTATACTAGTGCACCAGCACAAAATAGTCATTTTTGTGTAACAAATTTGATGGTAATTTAAATCCTGCTAATTATGGGATACATCATTACCAATCCAATTGCAGGAGTTGGACAGGAACTTGTATTGCTCATATGAGCACCAGTAATTATAGCATTCACATGCATTCAAGCTGCCTAATCATGGTTTCAACAAATGTAACACACACTCCGACTAAACCGATGAGACATACAGATTATCGCATTGTCTCGTACCTTTGCCGCAGGGCAAGAATGTAAAACACGGCATTCAAAAAGGAAAAAGGACAACAAAAAAAACAAAAGGCGGATCTCCATCATGTCGTTGTCTTTACATCAGCCAAGACGCCGGGGCAGAACTGCATCTTTTGTTTGATAAACACGTGCTCGGCTGGTCGAGTTACGCTGTGCTGTAGAGATTTTGGCGTGAAGTCTGAGGAGAAGAAGGCCACACAGATGGATCCACTCGTTTTCCCTCCCAGAGTAATCAGAGCTCGGGGAGTCTCTGTGTCCCTACATGTCCAATCCATGACAGGGAGCAACAGCTAATAAATGAGCTTTGCAACAGAAGAGCCGCCTCCGTCCTCCGCCTGATGCATTGCAGCCATGGGGAGGCTGTCATCACCCTTTGGATCGCTTACTTCAACAGGGAATTGAGGAGGAAAGAGCAAAAAGAGCAACTACTGGCACACGACTCAGACAGTGACTGGACTGGCTTGTCATGAAGTGTCGTTTGTCATCCATGATCATGTGCAGATGCTGTAATATCAGAAATCACTTGCTTGGGAATATCAGATAGAAATCAGTAATGCTATCTGTGTATCTGAGAGAACATGGGTTCAAAAGCCAGTTGCTGAATGACATCAGAGAGGAAGCCAAGATCATGGATTTCAAACCATCTTTAAATGGATAGTTCACCTTAAAATATTACATTTTGTCATTAATTATTCATCCCTGTGTCATTCCAAACCTGTAAGGTCTCTTTGGAACACAAATTAAGCTACTTTTATTTGCAAACAACAAAATAATATATGGATAAAACTGTCACGGTTGCAGTTTTATGCTCTCTCCGGATTGTCTGTTTCAC
>CAIGQQ010032566.1:7229748-7240273 GCA_903798035.1 Danio albolineatus
TCATTTTACTTGCATTTGGATCCATACCTGTTTATTCCATTGTGACAAAAACTGTTTTAGAATAAAAAAGGTCACCAACCCTGAGCTTCACAGAGTCTTACTACCTTCAATCAATCAGTCAGGCTCTGTTTACACTAATAGGTTTTAGTTTTAAAACGCATAAGTTTTGCTATGGTTATGTAATCCATCAACACTACCCGGAATTTTCAAGCCCCAAAAACGGAGCATTTTGGAAACGCTGAAGAGACCATTTTCATTTTAAAATGCTGCTGTTCCATCTCAGTGTGAAAGGGGGAAAAAGGAGACATCTGAAAATGGAGGCGTGGCTGCAGACATTCATTTATCTGATTGGGGCTTTTTCTCGATGTGAAGTTTCATAAACTAATTTCGAGAGGTTTCCCTGAGATGGGTTGCGGCTGGAAGGGCATCCGCTGCGAAAAACAAATGCTGGATACGTTGGCGGTTCATTCCGCTGTGGTGACCCTGGATTAATAAAGGGACTAAGCCGAAAAGAAAATGATTGAATAAATGAATTTCGAGAGGAGCACGTGATATGATTAAGCACGACTGGCTGTAATCAGTAATAATCCAATCAGAGTGATCCAAGCTTAATATAAATGGATCGTTTTCCCCTACTGCTCTATCTTCGTTTTGGAAGAATACCCCCTTCCACCCCATCGCCTCCTTTTACTCCCTTTTCGAGACCTACCTGATCTCGGATCCCCTTATTTGCTTATTGACTGGGTGGGAGCCTTGAGCTCAAGTATCTCCAAGCTCAGGGTTCTCTCCGGGGACAGCATGCCAAACCTGCTATAAACGCTAAGCATATCTAAGTGTGAACTCTTGAAATTAATTGCACAGTCTTGCATTCTTTCCTGGTAAGTTCAGACTTTGCAAGTTTGAAATGGAAAACAACTCCCGAGGGCACGTCCGGTAAATCTTCAAAGGGAACAGTGTATTTTATAATGTCATTTACAATAAACTTCTTAACAATAAAATGAAAACATGATACAAGGAATTGCCTATTTTCATTTTGATATTAACAACAGACACCAAAAATGTTGAGGCCTCGAGTAGCTGCAAATTTATATGACCTTCATCTTCACTGTATATTTATAAAAAAACGGAGCCTATAACATAACTGCCTCCTTTCATTTTCATTGTAAAATACATAACATACCCTTTTGCTTAATATCAGTTTTAATAATCAACAATGGCCATGATAAAAGTGTAACATACAGTAAGTTTATATAATATAGGAAATAAAGGCAAGCAATCAGTCAAATGTGCAGAGTCAGTGTACGTGGTTACATGAAATAATATATTAACTTATCTTTGCGCTCAGCCAAAACACGTTACCTAAGAACAAGTAATAGATTCAAAAGACCAAAGAGTCGATAGATAACTATAAAAGATAACTATAGTGCGATGAGATCCAGTGCTAGACCCTTGATGAATTTTCCGACGTGGACTGCTCTCACCTGAAGAGGTGTTTTCAAAGCACCTGCTGACTGCTTGGAGGTCAGACCTCCACACACGCTGCAGCGTATATGGTCACGTGATGTGTGTTTTCAGTAGTGTAGTGTGGACGGAGATCTTTTCAAAAACGCTAGATAAAACGCCAGTGTGGACGTGGATCGTTTTCAATCTAAAACACCGTTTTAAACCTAAAATGTATTAGTGTAAATGGCGCCTCAATCAATCAACAAACAACCATTTCCAGAAGTCAAATGCAAAAAAGGTGTTCAGTTCCTATGGGGTCAATGCTGACGTCAAATTTGAAGGCCTGTAGCAAAAAAAAGTCCTATTAAATATTGACATAATTAGATCACTTGTTCACACACAGACATGAGAATAAGGATAGACAGTGGGAATTTGATGAAAGCCCAATGCAAGAGAACCAAAAAAAAAAAAAAAAGAAGAAGCCTAAACAGAACATAGAGGAAGCTGAAATTGCCTACTCCACTGCAAACTGTTGCTTGAGATTTATGTATGTCCTTTTTTTCCACTTGGCTTTCAATGTGGTTTTCAAGTCAAGTGCATGTTGAGTTGAATCATCAAGCTTTAGGGGTGATCTAATCCTGAAAGACTTGTGGCAGGAATGCCTCTCTGCTGTGGTCTGGATGAAACAAAAAAAACAATAAAGCAAATTATACTGTGGACATTCGAGCCAGTGTCATATTCAAGTGGTTGCGAACCACGTTTGCCAGGGCTGTTGAAAGTTTACTTCATTTTGAAGCAATTAAACATGTAACAGTAACTTCGTTTCTGAATAAAAATTGACTTTAAATCCTAAATGGCAGTGACTTGTAAACAAGGGGTAAATTTGGTAGACATCCTGAGGTCACAGTAACCAATGCAAAGTATTCTGCAGCCATCTGTGGCGCAAAGGGATGCCCATGCTTAGGAAGTGCTAAATCTGGCCACATTTTTTTTTCAGTTCTCCTACTGAAAGAGTCAGACTGTTTTTCTGGTGAGCATATCCTGTGGTAGACTTTCTCACACCCAACAATGCCATCTTGATGTGCCAGTGGGTGACCCAAGTCCTCTGGGCCTTTTTGAGGCCTTTGCAGCAAAATATTTTAATTATCCTCATACAGGGTTCTAAGAAAGCATCTCCAAGTTACCTGCACCCAGATAACCCTGTTTATATCTCAGCAGAAGTCAGGCAGATCATGTAAACAGAATCATTTTGCAATCACATTTGACAAGAGTTTTCAGTTAGAAAATTTCAAAACTCCACATTTTTGTATCCTCGCCCACAGACAGGCTGCGTTCCATTCTGAAGGGTTCAGCCCTATGCCCTAATTCAGAGCTGCCCAATCCTGCTCCTGGGGGTCCAACATTCTGAAGATTGTAACACACTTGCATAGAGTTTTTAATCTCAGGTTTTAAGATTAGCTTGTTCAGTTGTGATTGAGTGAGAAATTATGCAAGACAGAGATCTCCATGAAGCAGGGTTGAATGCCCCTGCCCTAATACTACTGAAGGGTATTCTGAAGACACCTGCAGATTGAGTTTCGAAGGCATTTGTAGGGGACTAAAATCTCCTGGAATGCACTTCTACATCATGTTGCATCATCTGTTTTAGAAAGTAAAACAGCATAGAGAAAAAAGTATCATAACTTACACCCTTCGAAGTCTTTCTTTCTGAAGTGTCCTTTAAAGTTGGCGGTTTTGACCAATTTAGTTTAAAACAACCCTTCTAAATGGCAGTCTCACCTCATACATCCCCTCAGAATAAATTAACGAATGCATGTCATTCCATCCATTGGCCTTTACCAGTCATAGTCTCCTAATAATCCCAATCCCGTCAATTGTCGTCTATTAGTGTCTCTCCTGTGTGGTAATTAGTTAGAGACACTAATAGAGGACAATTGACAGGATTGGGATTATTAGAAGACCATGACTGGTCAGGCCAATGGATGGAATTTAGTGTTACCAGGATAACACTTTATGAGAAGTACTATAAGGAATATCTATGACCACAAAGAGTCCAGAGCACAGTTACTTCTCATCCAAAGAACTGTGGATCTTTCTACAGTATAGTGTCCCATCAACTGGGGCATTAAGACCCACACAGACTACAGGGTAACTAGCCCTGCTGGACTCACTAACATCACTTCAAACAGCAATTTTTTCCAAAAGGCACAACCCTTCAGTGGGCAACCAGTCTTGGGCATACCTGCCAACACTCCTGTTTTTCCCGGGAGTCTCCCATGTTTCACACCCATCTCATGCCATCCTCCTTCTTTGCTATTTCTCATGGAAAAGTCCCATAATTCCACCCCTCTCCCCCGGTTTTGGCAGACTCCAACATCCCCGCATCCCCTGAATTGTTGCTGAATAACCAGTCAGATCAGTCTCTACAGTTGACGGTCAGACAACAATTGATGCTGAATCGGGCCATCACGCTCTGATGTTAACCCGACAAGAGCCGACGTGTGAAACACACCCAAAAAAAGCCCAATGGCCGACTGTTGGCTTGGTGTGTCCCGGCCCTAAGTCTCTTGTACATTACACATGCATGTGTGCGGGAATGAAAAATAAGTTTCTTGCTACTATTTACTTTATGCCAATTGGTGTAACTAATAACAAGGGTTTTTTGAATTCCTATACAGTGTATAGCTCCTTTAACTTGTTTCAGATCTCAGTTTTCAATTCAGCTTGACACTAGCCATTTACATTCACAATGATCATATAGTTCAGGTGAAGCCAACGTGTGCTGCTTACACCACTTACACAAGTTGAGTTCTCTGGACTCCGGCAACTGTTCTTTTGCAGGTCCCAAATGAAAACCTCACTTTAACTGCAACACACCATTCATTTCCAGAGGGTACAGAACTCATTACCTCATTGGAAGGACATATTTTGGAATTGTGTTGATTCCTTAACTGGATTTAGGTACCACTTTAGGCAACAGTCCTTTCGTGTGGCAGAAGTCCACTTCAGTCCCACTGGATTATCAAAACTACCCGTAAAACTCAAAATCTTAAGAAGGTTTTGAACAGACTTGCTCGAACGCCTACATTAGCCAGTTTAAAATAGTGACAAAGTGGGAATAATTGCAACAACAGTACAATAGGAACAGATTTTACAACACCAGGAACGATAAAACAAAACATAAAATTGGATGAAACAATTATCCTTGACACGGGGGCTCTCAAGTGGCACATATACTAGTTCTGGATTAACTGTGATACTTGACTGCACGTCCAGGATATTGGCAATCAGAAAGCTCTAAAAAGGGTTTCCATATGAGTTAAGAGAGGAAAGGGAACTTCACATACGGATAAACAGGAGGTCATCTGGGGCCGATATCTTACATTCAGCGGAAGCCTGCTTACTAGCATGAGCAATCAATCACATAAAATATATTTTATAAAGTCAACATTTTGTCAACAGCCTTGCCACTGTGAGGCTGCACATCCATAAAAGAGATGCATCAGTAAGCTGAGAAGTAAAAAAGGTAAAGATTGAAAGTATTCTATCTGATTGCAAAATATATTCTACGTTTATTGTATACACTCACCGGCCATTTTATTAGGTACACCTTACTAATGCCAGTTTGGACTGGTTGCCTTTTTGCCTTCAGAACTGCCTTAATTCTTTGTGGTATAGATTCCACAAGGCACTAAAAATATTCCTCAGAGATTTTGGTCCATATTGACATGATAGCATCACACAGTTGCTGCAGATTTGTTGGCTGCACATCCAGGATGCAAGTCTCCCGTTCCACCACATCCCAAAGGTGCTCTCCTGGATTGAGATCTAATGACTGCGGAGGCCATTTAAGTACAGTGAACTCATTGTCATGTTCAAGAAACCAGTCTGAGATGATTCAGATGATCAGAAGATGTCACAGCAGAAATCAAGACTCATCAGACCAGGCAACATTTTTCTAATCTTCTATTGTCCAGTTTTGGAGAGCCTGTGGGAATTGTAGCCACAATTTCTTGTTCTTAGCTGACAGGAGTGGCACCTAGTGTGGTCTTCTGCTGCTGTTGCCCATCTGCCTTAAGGTTTGACATGAGATACTCTTTTGCATACGGTTGTAACGAGTGGTTATTTGAGTTACTGTTGCCTTTCTATCAGCTTGAACCAGTCTGGCCATTCTCCTCTGACCTCTGGCATCAATAAGGCACTTGCGCCTACAGAACTGCTGCTCACTAGATATTTTCTCTTTTTTGGACCATTCTCTGTAAACCCTAGAGATGGTTGTGCATGAAAATCCTAGTAGATCAGCAATTACTCAGACCAGCCAGTCTGGTACAAACAACCATGCAACGTTTAAAGTCACTTAAATCCCCTTTTTGCCACACTCTGATGCTCAGTTTGAATTGCAGCAAATATTTCTACATGCCTAAATGCATTGAGTTGCTGCCATGTGTTTAGAAATTTGCGTTAACAAGCAGTTGGACAGTGTACCTAATAAAGTGGCCGGTGAGTGTATATATCTGCTTCTGTATCTGTTAAGGCAGTTCCTAGTGGTAATACTGCAAGACTTAAAATGTAAAGGGAGGGTTCAAGATGGATGGGGAAGGGGGTTCCACTTGACAACCTGTGGAAAAACTGATGGTACCAGCACACTATTTCTCTTTACATGCTGAGCCTCTTTTCAAGAGTTTATCTCTCCTTCATCCTTCCCACAATCTCTTTTTATCTGGTTAGCTTCAGCTAAGCTGGCTGTGTTTGGGAGCAACTAATCAAAAGCAGTAAAGCTACTAATTCATGTGTTAGATTTTATCGCACATACAGTTAAACAATCTAGTAAAATCAGGAAATAATAAAAAATGATCTCTTTAAAATAACTCTTTTTTAAATTTTATTTTAACAAACCAGATAAAAGAGGGAAGTGATTCATTAATACATTGGGATCAACACTGGAACTCCCTGCACTGTATATTGCATGTTAGTTTTGGGAAAGAAATTAATTTTTAATTATTATACAGTAATGGTATATACAAAATGATTAAGCAGTTAATCATCCAGATAAATTCAGCTTTAAATCCAGCTTTACAGTGTAATATCATTTGTACAATACATGTTATAGTATTTATTAATTATCTGAATATAATTTATTTTTAGGGTTAACATTTTTGTAATTTTGTTTTATTCTGCCTTGTTTGATTAATTTTGTTAACTCTTTTAATTAGTTTTATTTTTATTTCAGCTAGTTTATCTGCAGCAATTTCGGTTTATTTTTCCATTACCTAGTATGTTCTTACATTTTGATTATTCATTCATTCATTCATTCATTTTCGGCTTAGTCCCTTTATTATTCAGGGGTCACCGCAGCGGAATGAACTGCCAAATTATCCAGCATATGTTTTACACAGCAGATACCCTTCCAGCTGCAACCCATCACTTGGAAACATCCATACACACATACACTAAGTTCAATTTAGCTTACCCAATTCACCTATAGCGCATGTCTTTGGACTTGTGGGGGAAACCAGAGCACCCGGAGGAAACTCACGCAAACAAGGAGAGAACATGCAAACACCACACAGAAATGCCAACTGAGGCCCAGCCGAGGCTCGAACCAGTGACCTTCTTGCTGTGAGGCGATCGTGCTACTCACTGTGCCACTGTGATGCTCACATTTTGTTTATATTTTATTTAATTTCAGTTCTATTTCAATTACCAACATTTATTTGTAAAAGTTTTTCCATGTTCTTTTGAAAATTTTATTATATTTTCATGTTTTCTTTTGTTAAGTTTCTCATATAAAATGTAGATTCTCTTTATTACTTTTTATTTAATTACCAAAAGTATTCAAAGCGTCATCTTTTTGTATTACTCAGAAGAGAGACATGGGCATTGGGGCAAGTATATAATCATGATAAACATGGGAAAAGTGTGAATGACACAACTTTATGATTATTTAGTTTACTAGCTTATACATTTAAACTACAATAACTTGTAGCTTGGCAACACAAAGTTCAAACAAAATCCAAACACCAGACTCATCTTCCCACAGCATCAGAAAACAAGTCCAGCTTTCCTTCTGCTCATTCGAGAGGCTTGGGTCACGCATATGATGTTCGCCAGAGGTAGGTCAGAGCGTTCAATCTTGTGCGTGGATTTGCAAAGCGCTCCACCCCACCCCACGGCTCCAGCGGAAGAGTCTGCACTGATGTAGTGCAAACCTGTCTCCTCTTTGCCTTTGTTTTCGCTCAGGCCCGGCAATTCTGCAAAGCATTCTTAAACAAGATAGGATCACACACACACTCGGAGTCTAATGATAAGCAGCTGCTGCTTAAGTGATTTCAGAGCCTGTTTTTAAAAACACGATCAACTTCAATGTAATCCACCATTCCAGGCTCTTAGAAAGAGCGTATTTGCTCTGAAAACCCGGACATAAGAGAAAAGGACTATCGGCTTCTGAGTGTTCCCAGTGACCCAATGATTAGTTTTCACAGTAACCCTGATAGAACATCTCATTATGACTGATAGACATGAACAGCTTAGCAAAAATGACAGAGAAAGCATAACTTAAGGAGCAGGGTCAAATGCGAAGCTGGATTACGAAGTCACGACTGAAACGGCGATCACATCAAAGTAGGCTTTGCGCTGAGATTTGATGCTACGTGACAATGTGAGGTTTTGTTCTGGGAGAAGATCTCCACAAAAGGAATCCAGATTAACTGGCCACATATCAGCACCATTTAAAATCAAATTTCAACTGGGATAGCGAATGGCTGGAGGACACAGTCTCAAAGAACAACATCTTTTCCATCCTTCCAACCCAACTTGTTGGTGCAATGACTTGGATTACTGGTCAAGAACTGGCAATCTCTATACAGAAACCTCAATCAACTTTATGGTAAATGAGGTATTTTAGGCGTTCCCGCTTGTCCTCTTCTGATAAACATTGGCAGATAAATCTGTATCAGGTTTGCAAAGTGAGAAGGGACATGTTTTTACACAAGGGTGTCTGTGCTGTATCTGGGTTTATTAGCATTGTAGGTCCTGACACACTCCTCTGAGGTTTCAAGTCTGTCTGTCAGGAGTTTGGCTCAAACAATTCGAAGAGTTAGAGTTTTGTTTTCACGCAAAGCATGAAGCCAACACCTCAGGCTTTTCACTTAACCTCAGAGGTTCGGAGTGTCTCAGGCCTGGCGCAAATGTTAAAATAAGGTTATAAAACACAGGGCATGGCAGGAGAAGGATATGCAATTCCGGTAGGACTATTATATTGCTCTTTCCAGACAAATAAAAGTAATATAATATAATACAAATATATTTTGTTTTCCTGTTTCGCTCCTGTTTCTGGCCAACAGCTGACTGGTCAGTTAAAGAAGTTGACATCCTGTACTTCTTTTTTAGTAAATCCCATCATAAATGCCACATTTTTGGATTCTTGCTTTCTGAGGCTTGTATACTTGCACAAATACAGTCTGATTAGATAGTATTCTTAGTAAAACTGTTAAATATATAAATTGTTCCTCAAGCAACTGAAGATGGAGTATAAACCTGCAAAATGTAAGTTGAGCACTGAGAAAAACACCACTGATCTTAAACACATTAAACAGTGCAAATAGCAGATCTGTTAGCACAATTCTCTGTCAAAGCATCTGACAGTGTAAAATGACTCATTAACTATCTCTTATAAGGTATTTTAAAGACCTTTTATATACTTCCAACTCTTTTATAGACTAAATTAGTGTTTCTCAACCATGTTCATGCTGGACCACCAGCACTGAATGTTTTGCATGTCTCCTTTGACTATCACACCCATAACAGGTCTTTCAGTCACTGCTAATGAGCTGATGATCTGAATCAGGTGTGTTTGCTTAAGTAGACATAGGCCTACTACTCAGTAGGTACTGCATTTGAATTTAAGAGTGCTTTCACACTAGCACTTTTGTTCCGCACCTGGGTTCGTTTGATGTCAGAATAAGGTACGTTTAGCTAGTGTGAAGTTGTCTTCTGATCTTGGGTGCGCACCCACGAACCGTACACGAGTCCGCCTGAAAGAGGTGGTCTGTACAGCATTTGAATTTAAGGGTGCTTTCACTCTAGCACTTTTGGTCTGCACCGTTTCGTTTGACGTTAGAGTACGGTACGTTTAGCTAGGGTGAATGTGTCTTCTGATCTCAGATGCACACCCATGAACCGTACCCGAGTCCACCTGAAAGAAGTGGTCTGGGGTACGGTTCACGCTAACTCTGGTCCGGTTCACTTGTGGTATGAATGCAATTGTACTAAATATCGGAAGTGAACAGTCAACAGTACAACAAACTATAGTTTTTATAACGTTCGTTCATGTGTATGTTTGTGTGTGTGTGTGCGTGTGTATTCATCACGTACAGTACTGTACAAGCAGGATAATGTCTGCTTGTCTCTTTCAAAAACAGCTTCTTCAGACATCGCGTGATGTTTTGAACGTATATAATATTTTTGTAGCAGATAGACGCGAGTTGCTTTCTGAATGTCCAAAACCAAAAGATTCAGTAAAAGCGAAACGACCGCGGAGTGCGGATGTCTTTCCATTTTGTCGATTTGCTTTCGTGTCCGTCACCTGGCAACAGCCGTACACAAAACAGCGGCTTGATGACACAAGCGTACCGGGGTGGCAAGGGGGGACAATCGAACTTGGATACGGTCCAGGCAATTGAACCAAGTGTGATAGCACTCTAAGGCCCTGTTTACACTAGTGCGTTTTTGTTTTAAAACATCCATACTACGCCATCCGTCCACACTACGCCGGAGATTTCGAGATGTGAAAACAGAGGATTTTGGAAACGCTGGAGAGGCCGTTTTCATTCTAAAACTCTGCTGCTCCGTCTCAGTGTGGATGGAGGGAAACGGAGACCTTTGAAAATGGAGGCGTGGCTGCAGAGATTCGCTACGTGATTGGGGCTTTTGGGTCATTGCGTAACCTTCCCTTATTCGTCAAGCGCACATGACTATAACGCCACCGGAAGACAGCAGACCAGCCTTCACTGTAAACACTGTATTTTCGATAGCCATGGATGTTTTATATTCATTTGTTACTTTAAGTAACAACTCGACCTCG
>CAIGQQ010032566.1:7240673-7267609 GCA_903798035.1 Danio albolineatus
TATGTATATATATATATACATTTTGGATGCAGCCATGGAAAATGTACAGAGCTGGTGGTCCTCCAGGAACATGGTTGAGAAACATGACTAAATAGTCAACACTAATTTGTGGTCAGCTTGGTCTATGCAAATCTATTTCACTCACAACTTTTTTTTGTACAATTTAGGAGCATTTTGTACTTCAAAAGCAAGGCAGATTTGCTTCACTTGGAGTATATACTATACGTGACGTCTGACCAGGCAAAAACATATTCCATAGTCCAAGTTAAATATGCATTAACAACCACACAGTAGTGATAAAAATATATAGCGTATGTGTGTGAGAAAGTAGGATCTTACTGGAGCACATGTTGATCTCTGTCCCTCGCATGCCATAGTAGCCTGATGGACAGGCATGAAGACACTCGCCATACTGTCGCATCCTCTCCCTCCTCAGGAACAGGAAAAGCTTGGGCTGGCAGTTCATACACCCGTTGTCCTTGGAACACACCGAGCAGCCTTTACAGATGGGGTAAGCTCCATAGCTAGCTACAATAAAGCAAGACAAAAACAGACACGTTTACACAAAGTGACATGATTAGCAGCATTGCCAACACTCTTTAAATATATTTATATATTGATGAAAATTACAAGAAACTTATCCTGGATTCTCACCAAATGTGAAATTAAGTATCCGCACAAGAAACGCATTTATACAAGCTAAATTCCACCAGACAGCGTGAATGATGAAGAGTGTGGGACACATTTGCAATGAACGTGGAATTTGGCTCAATTGCATCTACCACACAAATAATTAAATTTGAGTGGAAAATTCGATTGAGGTGAAAAACATCCTGCGAGTAAACCAGAGAGAGTGACGTGGGTTTCTGCATTTGGTGTGAACTAAACATTAAACTTGATACTAAATTTCCTAAAAAGTTACAGAGAAATGACCAATACACTCTTGAAATTTCTTCTTTTTTGCCATTAATGGTTCCATGAAGAGCCTTCAGGGCCGTTCACACTGGGACACTTTTTGCTTGAGCTTTTTGTCAACGTTTAACTCGTTGTGACTAAACATGAGGTGCCAATGTGATCGTGCACACCAACACGCAAAGCGCCAGGTGTAAAAACGTCATTTTTTAAGAAACGCTGCATGCTGGATTTTTGTTTTGACACGCCCCGTCATAAACTTCTCGAAAAATCAGATTGCCACTTCTGTTTACATGCCAAGAGCTGCTGAAGTTACAGTAAACACCACATGGAGGTCAAGTTTAAAGTGAAGTTTCCTAAACTAATTTCGAGAGGAGCACGAGATATGATTAAGCACGACTGGCTGCTCATCTGTTATAATCCAATCAGAGTGATCCAAGCTTACTATAAATGGATCGTTTTCTCCATACTGCTCTATCTTCGTTTTGGAGGAATCCCCCCTTCCACCCCATCTCCTCCGTTTCCTCCCTTTTCTAAGGGGGAGCTCTCAAGACCTACCTGGTCTGGCATCCCCTTAGATGCTTATTGACCGGGCGGGAGCCTTGGGCTCAAGTATCTCCAAGCTCAGGGTTCTCTCCCGGGACAGCATGCCAAACCTAAACGCTAAGCATTTCTAAGTGTGAACTCTTGAAACAGTCAAGATGATCTCAGTTTCACTTTCATTCAATGAAGAAGATGATCCACTGAGGTGAGATGAATGTGGAGCTGCTTTTTTCATTTGTAAGAAACAAAGAGCTGTATGATAAACACAACAGCAACTACAATAATGTAAGTAGCAAATAGGATTTGTTGGTGAATTTCATTTCACTTTTCTTTCATGACTTGCAAGTTTATTAAGCGCTATCTAAGGTCAGGAGGTGATTTTGCGAGTTCACTCATCTCACTGGGTTTGAATGCAGAGTAATGTTGATAAAAAACATGAGCAAAAAGCATCCCGGTGTGCCTTTACACATTCATAAAACCTTTCAATTGTGCAAAAGATGTAAAAAGGTTCTTTTGATAATGAAAATGTTCTTTACACTAACGAAAAAACATTATTTATGTTAATGTTCGAAATGTTCTCTTCTTCTGTATTCTCGTAAAACTTTTTAAAATTGAAAACAAATCTTGTTTTACATTCTAATATGCAACATTTTAAATTGAATGCCTGTGTGCGAATATATTGTGAATAGTGATCAATTCAAATACAGACAATATTAAAGGTTTCCTTGGTGTTTTTATAGGAGATACTAAGCTTGATGAGAACATACCATAAGTAGCAAAACATAAGCACCGATGTTTTTTTAAACCCAAAAGAGTTAACTTAGATTTACTGAGGTTAAGTGCCTTGCTCTAGGGAACATGTTGATAGCTCACTGTGACTCGCTTCTGTAAAGTGAACTAGCAACATTAAGTTGTAAACCACTACACCACAGAGCAAACTAACTGCAAAGTGCCCTGCTGAACGGTTAAACGTGTGCCGCTATAGAACTGTCTAAGACGTTTTCATTGACACATAAAACTTTCACTGACTAAAGAAACTGTCATTACTGTGACACTAGCGAGGCCTGACATTTCTGAAGAGGAAACCATTTTTTAATGCGAGCAGCACAGTGACTTGATTCAAAGCTCGACTCCTGTATGTAGAGTTCAGACAGCCGCTGAAAGCCCAAAACCGCATTGACTCCGAGCAGGATCATGTTGCTGGTATAAGACAAAGGAGCCAGTAACGACCATACCGTTTCACAATAAAGGTCTTTTAATGTAAGCTCCTTAGCGTCCTCTTTACAGGAAAATGTCCTTGGGCGCACACAATAGCTGCAAACCCGAGACATTGCTATTGATTGGAGCCAAGTTTTAAATATCACAAACTGAGATAGAGTAACAGTCCGAACTAGTCGACCCACCACAATGCTTTATAAATTATCATGCATTTCGCTGACCTTTTCCCTCATCTTTTCTTGAGTCTGAATAAATAATAGAGAGTAGGCCATTTAAAACAACATCAGAACAGTTCTGCATGGCTTATAACAATGTTGTTCTTTCATGTTGCCATTCATAAACACTTTCTATAAAATGATACAAGAGAAAGTCTTGAGAAATGGAAAAACCATACAGAAGAAGCCCTGTAAACCTTGATATTCTCATACTTTTGTTATTAATAAAGCATCTTGATCACATCCCTAAATTAACCATTTCTTGTTAATGTCACTAAGGCTGTACAAAATATATAAAAATCTAAATTTTGAAGGAAATTATGGGTATTGTTCTATAGCAGGGGTGTCCAAACTTGGTCCTGGAGGGCTGGTGCTGGAGAGTTTAGCCCCAACCTTAATAAAAACACAATAACTAGCTAATCATGCTCTTATTAGATTGAAGCAAGTTGGAACTAAACTCAGCAGGACACCGGCTCTCCAGGACCGAGTTTGGACACCCCTGTTCTATAGGTTGGAAGCAATCATTTTGAACTACAGTGGTCCCTCGCTATAACACTGTTCATCTTTCACGGCCTTGCAGTTTCGTGGATTTTTTTAGTGCAATTTGACATGTTTTTTTTTCTGCAGCGCATTGTGCTCTGTGTCTTGATTGGCTGTAGACCACTGTCAATCAGTCTCCTCCGAGCCGTGTCTCTTGTACAGTACCGTATGCGTTCAGCTTGCCAAATTTACATAAATCTTTGATCACTAGCAGTGTGACTCTGAAGTGTTGTACTGTATACAATGTCGATGAAACGTTCTGCACCAAAGGCACCTGGGGTAGCACCCAAACGGCAGAGGAAGATGCTAACCATCGTACAAAAAGTTGGACTTCTGGACACGCTAAAGAAAGGTACACATTTTTACTACTAAAATTCCATGACTTTTCCATGATTTTTTCAAGAATTTCAAGTAAAATTTAATAAACTAATGTTTCATGCGATGTCCACATTCACGTGGTAAAAGAAAAACAATCCAAGCTCAAATTAATTACAGCACATCGCAAAACGCAACAATCTATTTAGTTTAAATTTATATTTATGTCTTTGTAAAATTGATTTTACAAACAATGACAATGTTTACACTATACTAATAATGTTAGAGTATGTGTTTGGCTAATGACAGAACAAGATAACTAGCCTATATTCAAGTACAGATATCTGTTTTCCATGACTTTTCCAAAACTTTTCCAGGCCTGGAAAATGCCACGTCAAAATTCCATGACGTTTCCAGGTTTTCCATGACTGTATGAACCCTGAAGGTAAAAGCTGCGGGGCTGTAGGGCGCCATTAAGGAATAAACTAATCTTCTCAAACAAATGTTTTGGGTTGAAAGTGTGAAATGAGGGGGTTTACAGCATTAAAACATCTTTTATAATTTAAAAAAATAAAGCTGACTACTACAGATTTCACCTATTGTGGGTTATTTTTATAATGTAAAATCTTTTACTTCATATATAATGTTCAGTATATGTAGATTAGTTAGCAATTAGTTAGTTATGTAGTTAGTTAAACACTGCCAATGCAAAACTGTATTCTCGATAAATTGGTGGCTGGAGTATGACTAAGCCTATTGTATTAAACATTGATGTACTATTTCCAGTTTTCAACTATATGCACAAGATTGTGTGATGACAGACATACACAAACTACTAAACAGTACCACTGATTTGAATTCAGTCACATTAAAACATCTGTAATCCTCAGACAATGTTTATGCTACAAACTACACAGTCAATACTTTGTGTTATACACAGACAAACTGACATTGTAAAAATTCAATTGCCAATCGTTTGACGTAAGTGCAACAAAAAACCCAACAGCTGATTTTAATGTCTACTGTACATCAAGAAAGAATATTTACTGTTTTTAAATATAGAGTCAAGCTCGAAATGATTCATAATCCTGGCAAATTCTGACTTAAAGTTTCTTTTATTCAACCAGTAAGTGTTTGGTTTTGTTTTTTTAAATGGAAAAGACACAGACTTCTGCCAAACAGATAAGACGATGTACAAGAGTGTGAAAAAAAAAAAATTCTAAGCATTTATTTACATTTGAACAAAAACTTTCGGTCAGAATTTGCAAAGGGTATAAATAATTTTGGGCTTGATTTGATATATTTTTAGGGTAACAAAAAGAGACATTATTTTATAGAATTTCTATACTGCATAGACTTTGCTTCACACCACATCACCTCAGCCTTTTCGTGATGAGGAAATCATTCGTCTACATTTTTCCCCCAACCACACATAAAGACATATGGTATATAGTCTGTACACAGAAATCTGACATTTACCATAAATTGGTAAAAAAATATAGCCCACAAACTTCAGACCTGATTGTGAACGGAGTGCAGAGAAGGCCGGAAACCAGGACTGGCGTGAGGTTGGAACATCAAAAAGCTTGAAAACTATCAGCCTTATTGAATTTCCCTAATTGAGGGTGGTGTGGCAATATCACAAACCGTTTCCCCTGTTCCTTAATCACTGGGGTGTTATTCCTTTCATCCCACTGTCAGAGCTGTTTCAGCAGAGCCTTGCGGCAGTTAAATGATTTCTTTAACTGCTGCTGTCAACATGAGCTCGAACAACACGATCGACCGTGAACGATCGCATTAGCCTATCGATCGTCCGTGCCATTTCCCTCACCGCCTTGCATTTGGCTGGGTTTCGCTTGTTATCAATTATATGGCATGAATTTCAGACCTGCATTGATGCTGCCGTTGTGTTACTGGCCTGGTAATTACAAATGGAAAGAGTCAGGGAAAAGGCACAGCTGACGTTTTTTGAGATTTTCTGGAACAGCAGCATGTCTGAGGACGGCTTTCCCAGCTCTGACCACAGGCATGTCAAAAAAGGAGGCTGGGATCTGGTGTGTCTAGGGCAAGGGTGTCCAAGAGCCACCCTAGAGGGCCCAGTGCTTCCACATTTTACGGAAATCTTTTTACCGCCAGCTGATTTATACCTGGAGCTATGACTGGAGTCTTCCATTCCGCGTCGTATTTTCATCTATTCATCGTGGGGATCAAATTCAAGCTCTAAACCAGAAAATATGATGGCTTTCCAATATTAGAGACACTGGGACCCAAGAGGAGAAACCAAAAAAATAAAAGGTACCTCACTGGGACCCTATTCATATCCTGCATTCAACTCTACTTACACGTAATCTCCAGTTAAACTGAAATGTGTCTTGCTTGTTGTTTGAATGATAAAAGGCCATCTAAGAAAAACAGAATAATCCGAGTGGCTTTCGTACATGTAAACAACATCTTTTGGCTATGTTTTTAAGTCACTCTTAAATGCTAATTATCCAAGCGTGTCGGTCTGGCAGAATTTCGACTTCTATGTAAATTACAGTGGCTAAGCCTAATTTGGCTGCTAAGCATGTTTTTTGTTCCAAGAATCATACCAGCGTGAGCTTTAAACTTTACCATAAGTCTGTCATGTTAACCTGCCGGAGTGTGACTTATGCTGGTAGTGCAGAACTAAATAAGAATTATTTCAGGACAGGGGAACACATTTCTTTTTTAACCTCACTCACATCCATCCCTGAACTTAGAAAAGATATTAAATAAATATTTCTTTTGACAGCGATTCAAGTGCACTCATAAATCTCCAAACACTGACAAAGTAATACTGTATATCAGGCTTCACATTCACCTCTTATGCAAATTTTATTTAACATACATTTATTACTGAGCCAGTGAAAATGGAAATAGCCCTTCACCGTCATTTCAAACGTCTGTACGAATGTATGTATTGAAAAATAGAAATAATCAGAAAGGTTAACCTTTATGAATAAATTCTGTGCTCCAGAGACAAATAAAAAATAATTTTAATTTAAAAAATTGTTTGTAGCACTGCTATGCATACTTTTATTTTATATGCATTCACCGTCCACTTTATTAGGTAAACCTGTCCAACTGCTCGCTAACACAAATTTGTAATCATCCAATCACATTGCAGCAACTCATTGCATTTAGGCATGTAGACATGGTCAAGACGATCTGCTGCAGTTCAAACAGAGCATCTGAATGGGGAAGAAAGGTGATTTAAGTAACTTTGAACATGGTATGTTTGCTGGTGCCAGACGAGCTGGTCTGAGTATTTCATAAACTGCTGATCTACTGGGATTTTCACTCACAACCGGGTATACAAAGAATGGTCCGAATAGGAGAAAATATCCAGTGAGCGGCAGTTCTGTGGGCACAAATGCCTTGTTGATGCCAGAGGCCAGACAAGAATGGCCAGACTGGTTCGAGCTGATAGAAAGGCAACAGCAGCTCAAATAACCGCTTGTTACAACCGAGGTAAGCAGAAGAGTATCACTGAACGCACAATATGTCAAGCCTTGAGGGAGATGGGCTACAGCAGCAGAAGACCAACCGGGTGCCACTCCTGTCAGCTAAGAACAGAAAACTCAGGCTACAACTCGTACAGGCTCACCAAAATTGGACAGTAGAAGATTGGAAAAACATTTCTCAGTCTGATGAGTCTCGATTTCTGCGACGACATTCGGATAGTAGGGTCAGAATTTGGCGTCAACAACATGAAAGCATGGATCCATGCTGCCTTGTATCAACGGTTCAGGTGTGTTGGTGGTGTAATATTGTGAGGGATATTTTCTTGGCACACTTTGGGTCCATTAGTACCAGTTGAGCATCATGTCAATGCCACAGCCTACCTGAGTATTATTACTGACCATGTCCATTCCTTTATGACCACAGTGTATCCATCTTCTGATGGCTACTTCCAGCAAGTTAACACACCATGTCATGAAGCACGAATCATCTCAGACTGGTTTCTTGAACATGACAATGAGTTCACTGTACTCAAATGGCCTCCACCGTCACCAGATCTCAATCCAACAGAGCACCTTTGGGATGTGGTAGAATGGGAGATTCGCATCATGGATGTGCAGCCAACAAATCTGCAGCAACTGCTTGATGCTATCATGTCAATATAAACCAAAATCTCTGAGAAATATTTCCAGTAATTTGTTGAATCTATGCCACGAAGGCTTAAGGCAGTTCTGTAGACAAAAAGGAGTCTGACCTGGAACTAGTAAGGTGTACCTAATAAAAAGGCCGCTAAGTGTATGCTTAATAATTAAAAAAATAAGTTCATTATAATTATTACAATCAATATTACAACTTTTCTGGAACAAATACACGCATATTATGAACAATAGTGTGAAATGATCCAAACCTACGCAGCACAAACTGCTGACAAATCCACAATTCATTTAAATTTTACATTTAGCTACTTCTGCTGCAAAAACGTGTAATCTGAGCTGAGAATATTATAATGTACTATTACACTCCATAATAAATGCAATGATGCAGCTTTAAACCCAAAGTCAACATGTCAATCCAAAGCAAAAAAGGTTTTGTAACAAGAGGCTAAGTTCAACTGACACATTAAAGAAATAAAACTCCTTGTTAATTCATGCTGACATCCACATATCCCTGCTACTCTGAAACTGTTCCAGCACCAACCTGACAACCTATGCACCTCTCTTTGAACTGCCCTTTCCCATAACAAAGCAAGACAGTTTACACTTAAAGCGCGGGACAAATGTTCCGCTAAACCAAAATATGCAAGTGCCTCCTTTCATCGTGCATTAAACCATCCATCTACAACTTAAACAACAGTATTTATAAAGACCTTGTCCACTTTGAACATCTGCGCTGAAGACACCACAGGGACTTCAGCATTTTGTGGCCTGACCAGAGGAAGAGGTGATTTCTGCAAATTGTCTGGAGTGTGACATCGCGTTGTGTAAGACAGACATCAGACAGCTCGGTCATATTGTCTCACCATTTCTGTCAGCCAAGAATGAGGCTGTATGGGGGAACGCAAAAGCACCAGTACAAACAGATTAGAGGTAAACGTTTTGATTTGTTTGGGGAGCAAAAACGAAGGGCCGTTACTCTTTTGAAGATGTTGTTTCGTTCTTAGCCATGTTTTCATTTCTTTCCCTCACTGTCTCCATCATTCCCTACAGTTTTCTGGCCACTTGCTTTCCCGCTCTCATTGACATCGCCTCTCAGGAACATCAAATGACAGGTAAGGTATTCATCTGCAGACTTTCGTGCAAGGAAATGTAACTTATGAGGAGTAAAATATCAATCCAGCAATATTCTGTATTAGTTTGGCTGTGCCCGGTTTCTGTGGGGAGACTGCGGCTCATTCAGGTAAACGCAACATTCTTGGTACTTCATTCATGCGAATCGCGGGCTCATAACTCAACGTATGACGGCATTGTTGGAGCGTGTTGCCTTCATTCAGCTTTGGCTGGCTTTGTTTTGAATCCTGATCAACAGTAATTGCAGTGTGAGTGAGATCCAGCTGAGGGGGAGAACAGGAAAGCTGTCTAAGGTACATTTAAAGACTCTCAAACAATGTGACGTTTATTGCCTTGGGCCGCCAGGACTGGCAACACCCCCCCCCCAACTCAAACACAGCAATCTCTCTTTCCCACACTCAAAAATACCCATGACATCATTCAGTGACATCCTCCTTACCTCTACCATCTCCGTGATATTATCTGTCATATGACATCTCAAGATTCAAAGATGTGAAAAACTAAAATACAAAAACCTCAGGTTAAAAGTATAGGAGGAATAATTGTATCAACAGTGCAACACTGAGGGTATAGGTTAAAGTTTGTTAAGTTAATGAGAACTGTTTGAAAGATAGGGCGCCACAGTGGCGTAGTGAGTAGCACGTTTGCCTCACAGCAAGAAGGTCGCTGGTTCGAGCCCCGGCTGGGTCAGTTGGCATTTCTGTGTGGAGTTTGCATGTTCTCCCCGTGGTTGCGTGGGTTTCCTCCGGGTGTTCCAGTTTCCCCCACAAGTCCAAAGACATGCGGTACAGGTGAATTGGGTAGGCTAAATTGTCCGTAGTGTATGAGTGTGTATGGATATGTGTAAAAAATATGCTGGATAAGTTGGCGGTTGATTCCGCTGTGGGGACCCCGGATTAATAAAGGGACTAAGCCGACAAGAAAATGAATGAATGAATGAATGTTTGAAAGATGGGAGATCATTTTCTGTATCTTTTCTACTTAAGACATAATGCTGCTATTATTAAGCAAAGCAAAAGTGAAATGAATTACAATCAGATTTGCATTATATTGTATATAAATTAGATTTCTTAGAAAAAGACGAATTCTTATACTAATGAAACTTACATAAATATTCAAGTTTGCATTTCACATATATAAAATGTCATATATGCAACATATATTTAAAAATATTGCAAAATTGTCTGTTTACATATTTATTTTTGCTGAATTGGAATTAAAAATATGTACATATGTTATATTCAGTGTTGGTGGTAACGCATTACAAGTAACAAGCTACATATTAATATTACTTTTCTAAGTAATGAGTAGGGCCAGACAGAATCTGTTCAGAATTAAACTGTATTGTTAATAAATCATATGAATATTTTCATATTAGTCGATAATTATACTAAAATTAATTTAAAAACTCAATAAATATAAATTTACACACATTTACTCAAGTGAATGAACAGAATCATTGATGGTCTAAAAATCAGCAGAAATATGCGCAATTCTGCACACTCAGATTCCTTATGGGCCTAGTAATGAGTAATTTAACGCATTACTTTTAAAAAATGATTAATAATATTTGAGTTACTTTCTTGAAAATGTATCGCAAGTTACTCAGTTTAATTAATTTGCTTTTAAAAAATACATTTCTGAATTAAAATTAAAGTAGTCACAATAAAGTATTCACGCAGTCAAGTCCTCAGACAACATTATCCCTTTTAAAGGTAAATGTGGTTGTAGGGTATACAGTGCATTGTTAACTGCAGAGCTTCTCTATTAAAAAATAGAGTAGAAAAAAAGTTCTGAAAGAGATCAACCCTCAGCCAGGTCAGAAAAAGCAACGCAAAAGTAATGTAACGCATTACTTACGATAAAAAGTCACTAAGTAATGCAACTAGAAGTAACTCCATATTTTAATGCATTACTTTCAAAGGTAACTTTCCCCAACACTGCTGTAACTTTACACAGTACATGTTCATATATGACCATATATCAGATTTCCATATGGGACACCGGTTTCAATTAAAACTCAAAACTTTTTATGCATTCTAGCTGCTCATTTAATAAACAAGGCTGTTTTGGAGCCAAAAATTGGTTCAGGGTGGAAACTTTTGTAAATTATATTGTTGTCATCTCTGTATTATGCATATGGCATAGTTGGCAATGTCCCCAATAGGAAAATCTACACACCTCCCCAAATGTGATCCTGTAGTCTGACAATGTTGTTTTGTTTTTGAAGTACAGATATTACTATTTACACACACACAAAAAGTTTTTTTGTAGATTACATGGACACATTAGCTGTATCCTTTTCACAAACTTTCCATTTGAATGTTTGTTTCATGTAAACAAGTCAGTCATGTAAACATCCCTTAAATTCACCACACAGATCTATGAGTGCAAACTGAATAAAAGTATTAGAACCAAAATGCATGGTTCTGTTTAAATGAAGATTTCTACCTGTTAGTAAGTAAACATCTGTATGCGATCAAAAATGGAAAGAAAGTCATAGCCTTCATCGTCATATTTCACTCACCCTCATGTCATTCCAAACCTATATAACTTTCTGTCTACAGTGGAGCACAAAGTGACATGTTAAGCTGAACGACAGCTTCAGTCACCATTCACTCATTGTAATAATTTCTGGAAGGAAGAAAATCATTCAGCTTTGGAACAACATGAAAGTCAGATTTTTTTTAGGGTGGACCATCCATTTAGAATCAGAAACGCTTGCCTCTTATAATGGAAAAGGAACTGGGAGTATGCAATAAAACCTTCAGATCATCCACTAAAATTGTGCCAGTCCCCACATTGTTCCACATGGCTGAAGAAAACTGCATCAATACATGGAAAACTGCATCAATCCACTCGTATTTGTTGCATATGACTTTATTTGTCATGGTCACGGCTATGGAAATCACACTTTGCAGAAGATTAATACACTACTAGAGCCAGAATGGTGGGATATGGCAAGGGTACATTTTGCTCTACAGGCACATTTCTGCTCCAATTTAGCAGAAAATATGCTGGACCTCACCTCCGACTACTTTACAGCTGGAAGTAGTCAGGATTTAGGCATCCATGTTTCTCCCCCCGACTCCAGTTTACTTTAACAGATTGTACTGTATGCATATGTTTACAATTTAGGGCAATCCCATTACTTAAAATGATTCTGCACCATGTGTCTGAGCAAACACATTTGTTTCACTGCACAGGCTTATTAGCTTAGTGAGAGTGTTCCTGTGATACAGGCCCGGGAGACATGGCAGGCACTGGTAGATTTGTAGATTGGATCACAGAGATTGAATCGGTGGACTTGATATCCAAACATACCTTGTAAGCTCATGCAGCTGGCACTGGTGATAGTGTTTGCTTGCAATTGGCGCAACACAAAAAGGGGATTCAGAGGACCTGAGGGCAAACCTGCTGATGCGTATGTTAATACCTTGGCATGGCTATTTAGTCCACAGAGAGATTGTAGAGTGTACACATGGGCTGATTATTGATTTACTTATGTTGCAATAAATAGGGAAGTTACTTAAGGTAGTGGTGGTTGATTCCATTGGTGCGTCCCCTGACTAATAAATGAATGACTTAAGGTAGTCAAATCATTTAGAACATGGGTACCCAACCCCAGGGTTGTGGCCCAGTGCCATGTCATGAGAACGCAAAATTACTTATGCAACTCTACTTTATTGTGAGTTTCCAATTAAATGTAAAGCCGGCTCTGGATTTTACCGATCCCACTCCTCACTTTCTTCCAAGAGTCCCCAACCCTCCTCACCTTAATCCGCGACATCCCACCCCCCTCCTTGCTCTTCACCCGGCTCTTCATCTTTCGTTGCGACACCTCTCCCTCCTCGGGTAACATGCCAGATCCGTTACCCCGATCTGTTCCAGGACCTCGCAATTCACAGATTAAGCACTGAATGTTAGGTTCAAACCAAATGAGCACCACGTCCCTTGCTCTAATTTACTCAAGTAATGTAAGTGACCTCAAACCAAAATTTGGCGCCATAGGTAGATGTGATTGAGACAAATTTTGCAGATTGCAAAACAATCAGTTATTTGTAGCAAAAATTCTAATTTGTTTGTACCTTTGCATTGACTTTGTAAGTAATCTACTCGCATATAGATATAATTTCACTTTTGGTTTGACCCAAGCACAAGATTCAGCTAATGCTGCTTGAGTGGGAAGCAAACATCCCTCAAAGGTTTCTTGTATTGTTGCTTGGAAACTAGCTCATTGAATATTATGGTTACATTATTTTCTTTTATCTTATTGTTGTTTGCAATTGTGATACAGATGTAATTTCAAATAAATAGAATTGTTGTTCTTAATCACAGGTGTCAAACTCCTCCAAGTTCGTGAAGAGCCTGATCAAAATAATTGAGTCCTTCGGGCTTGTTTGAAACTTACAGGTAAGTGTGCTGAAGGAGGGTCTGAACTAACCTCTGTCCAATCCAAACCTCTGGAGCTTAGTCCCTAAGGTTGGAGACTGCTGATTTGGAATGTGCCTCAAGACCAGGACTACAATGTTTTCTTGTGGCTACTGGTACATTGGTTTACGTTAAAAGAAAGGCAAAGGTCTGTAGAAGGTCTGCAGAAGTGAAGTCAAACATTTGAAACCAAACCTTGAATCAGATGAGCTACAGCAACAGAACAGCATAACAGTGACTTGCTGTTCACATGGGTTCATTAAAAATGGAAAAAAGTTAGCCTGGTCTGATGAGATTTGTTTTTTTCTAAAATATTCAAATGATCACAAACAGTGTGAAAAGATAGATCCATCCTGCCTTGTATCATTGGTACATCCTGCTGGAATAGTTTCTTGGCACACTTTGGATCTGTTTGTAACAATTAAGCATCATTTAAATGCCACAGTCTACTTTTTATGATGCTGACATCGTCACTTCTGACCACAGTGTGATTATCTTGCAATGACTATTTCCAGCAGGATAGCATACTACATCACAAAGCTCAAATAACTTAAGCATGACAGTGGGTTCACTATACTCGAATAGCCTCCACAGTCACCAGATCTCAATCTGATAGAGTCCCTCTGGGATCAGTGGAATGGAAGATTTGCATCTTAGATGTGCATACAACAAATCTGCAGCAAACTTTATGATGCTATGATGTCAAAATAGACCAACATCTGAGGAATTTTTCAAGTACTTTGCAAAATCTCGATAGCACAAATATTCAAGGCAGTTCTTAATGCAAAGGGGCAAGTTGTACCTAATAAATTCACTAGTGATTTTACAATGAATGCTGAAATGCTGTCAAAGTTACAGAATGTTTTTAAATGAGAGTTCAAATCACACTTTGCCAGTTATGCATCTCGTAATAATATAAAAAGATAGCTTCATATGTGGACTAAAGACAGTGCAGGTGCTGTAAGGTGCAAGAGGCAATCTGTCATGTTGTGCTATGTGTGAGGAGATATGTTTTATATTTCTGCACAGCTCGCTTTTTTCAGAGCGGAATTTGGAAGTAAGAAACTTTTTCCACTCCATGAATTCTTCTCAGAGTTGGATGTTCTGTTTTATAGTGGAGCTCCGGGGTGATGTGTGGGTTCTGGGAAGAAAAGAAAACTCTGCCAAAAAAAATTAAAATAAATAATAATAATAATTAAAATCAATAAAACAATAAACAAAAATTAAATAAGTTAAACTTGTTTCTGGAAATAAATCAAACTTATTTATATTAAAATCAATTTAAATGGATCAAATTTACATTTAATGTTATGATGTATGCTTTAAAAATTATAGCAGAGTAAAGAGAACAGTAGAGAAGCAAAGACAGGTGGGTGGTGGTGGAGAGGGTGGGAAGTGGAATGGCTAAAATTAGCACACCTGTTGGTAATTTATCACACATAAACCTCACACCTAATTTTCACACCTGTGGCACAATGGGTTTTGAATCCCGCAATTCAGACATGCTGTTCCACACACATGCTAAGGGAGCAAGCAGCAGGTTCCCTGCGTGGAGAAAGAGCAACGTCATGGCCAAAGATCAGAGAAACGGCGTGCCTGGGATTTTTTCACACCATTGAGCATAAGTGGACCTAAAAAGACCCTCCTTTTCCGCCTGCCGGTGATCCAATCTCACGCCACATCGTATAAATACCCCCACAATTCAATAATCCAAAACAAGGTTACGTAAGTGTTAAAAGGAAGTTCACCCAAAAATTAACAATCTGTCATCATTTAGTCTCCCCTCATGTAGTTCCAAACCTCTAAATGACTCACTTCTTTGTGAACACAAAACTCAGAATTGTACATTTGTAGTGTGTTGTGGGTTTGTGATAATGGATAATGGACTGGAGTGATCCAAAAAAGTAAAAAGACGACTTAAGACAGAAAATTGCTCGCAGGGCAATAGATTACTGATTCCAAGAGGAAAAACACACAATTGCGGACAAAGGTGACAGGTAAATTAAGTTAATGTTATCTTTCTGCATGCTTAGGTTTTGTAACACCCTAAAATGTTATTCAATGTTTTGTATGGCATGTATTTACCGAGTCAACCTACACTTGGATCACTGGTTGTTCCAACTGTGCTGGATCAGACCCTCCAGTAGTAGCTAACGGAGTCCCTCAAAACAACTAAAATAGTTTCTAGTAGCTACGATGTAAACACACACAAAGATACTTTCACTAATAGTGTTTGCAGATAGCAAAGATCTACTACTACTTTAATGACTACTAACTAACTTGTAGTACTTTGTCAACAAAATGGACCATCAGAATTAATTATCATAATTGTGATGCTTTAACCCTTCTGAAAACCAAGCTTAGAACTATGAACACACATAAAACTAACTAACAAATACATATTCTCACTAGTCACTAGTAAGCTGACCTCCTTCTGCGCAGTATTGTTTGCCTTCACGCCTGACTCTTCGCTACGCTGTAGAACATGAAAGGTATTACCTAATTAACCCTTTAACAAGACCTCTTCTCCACCTCCCTGCCCAGACCCTTCCCTACCAGGCCAGATCAGAAGTGATCCGTAGGGTCAAAAGTGGAGAGCACCACGGGGGTGGCAGGCAGAAACATGCAGAGGAACCTCATATGGTCCCAACCACTGAGAGGGGACTTCAAAGCCTGATGCCCAAGACCGAGTCCTCTACTCCATAAATAGCTTCAGCAGACCCCCAAACAAAACTCTAATTAAGCAAAAAATCCAACAGGATACCACGCAACACCCATGCCCGTCGACTTCAAAAAGACACGCATACGCTTGGAAATAACAAAAACAGGTTCTACAGTTGCGGTTTCCTGCACACATGGGTGGCACGATGTATAAAATCTGCGTGTATTGTTACAAATTTGTCAAATCCCTGTGAAAACCTGGCAAGCGAAGACATGCCAGAACACTTCCAGATACAAATGAACACCACTGCAGGGTTTTATGTAGCCTAATGGCCGCTCGTCTCATCTGCTCCCCAGGGCAGAGCTTACACTAAAGAGCTCTGTGATAATCACTCAACTTCAACCTCTTCATGCTCTTACCAAAACAGACCTGTCTGGCAGCCAGATACATCTCCCCTGTACGGCCTCGTACTCCTATAAACACGCTGGCCACATCATGCAACTTTCTTCTTTTGCTTTGCAGACTTGAAAGCACTGTTGATCACGTCAAAGAATTCCCGCTAAACATGTTTGTTGACAAAAAGCGGATGAAAACAAGGCAAAATGATGCGTCATTAGCTACGTTTCCATCCACCTGTTTTTATGCGCATTTTGGGTAAGCGCATTAAAAACAAAATCGGTTGATGGAAATGCCAAGATGCACATAAATTTTGAAAATGCACATAATAAATGTATGTGGGATATGTATGTGAGTAGGATAAACTTTTTATTCGATAAGAAAAGATGCACATAAACTACGATGGAAACACTTTTACCGAACAAACTCCAGTGTGCGCATTAAAAAAAAGGTCATGCGATTTTGTTATACGAGATCATGTGATGATAAAAATGTGTGTGAATGGACAAACCAGTAAGCTGAGCACATTGTAAAACATTTGTTGTCTTGGTCATTCTAAAGCGCCTTAACCAATGCACTATTAGTGTTATTATGTTATTAATTACCTCCAGAACTGTCAAGAGCGTCTGTGCCTTACATCTCAAGCCTTCAAACGCCACCATGCGCTCATTGCGTGTCGGCATCATCTTCTGAGGTGCATATCATTTATTAAATAAGGAAAAGATTCAAGCAGCTTCTCCTACCACTGCAAATTCCATTTTAACTGTTGATATTTGCCATCAGTTAATCAGGAAGTGACGATTTTGTTTTCTTTGACTCATTGGATGGAAGCGCTGCTTTATTCGCACGTCTTTTATGTGATATTCCAGTTTTGCGCATAAAGTTAATTCACATTTTTGGATGGAAACAAAGCTATTGTGATAATTAAATGACTTGAGCTACAATAATGGCCAATATTTAAATATATTAATACACAAGAATATAGGAATAAAAATATTGCATTGCTTGAGCATGTGGCTGGTTAACTGAATTGATTAAAGCGGTCAAATGCTTTACAAAAATCTCTGTTGATCATTCTGTTCATCAACACTGTAACTGAGTATAAATTTTTCTATAAATTAGTATAAAAAATGTATTGACCACCATACAATAAGGGCGCCACGGTGGCGTAGTGAGTAGCACGTTCGCCTCACAGCAAGAAGGTTGCTGGTTCGAGCCCCGGCTGGGTCAGTTGGCTTTTCTGTGTGGAGTTTGCATGTTCTCCCTGTGGTTGCGTGGGTTTCCTCCGGGTGCTCCGGTTTCCCCCACAAGTCCAAAGACATGTGGTATAGGTGAATTGGGTAGGCTAAATTGTCCGTGGTGTATGAGTGTGCTAGAGTGTTTATGGATGTTTCCCAGAGATGGGTTGCAGATGGAAGGGCATCCGCTGCGTAAAAAACATGCTGGATAAGTTGGCGGTTCATTCCGCTGTGGCGACCCCGGATTAATAAAGGGACAAGAAAAAGAATGAATGACCATACAATAATATTAAAATTATATATGTAGAATGATGTGAAGCTAAAGACTAATGACAGTAGCAAATAGGCTTGGGTGGTATCCAAATTTTGATACCATCAAACCTCCACCTTATTTTACCCCGGTATACGGTATTACCGTGGATAATAAATAAATGATTTAAGGCTCAGACAGCGTCACCAAACTGTTGGCTTGTGCCCAAACCGTTCAGAAACTAAATGCCAAACACTAATACTGAAACCATAACAAAATAACATGCACAACAATATTTACAACTTTTATAATTTAAATTTTTATTTAATATAATATACTTACTTCGGCAAGTAATTTGTCACTGCATCAGTACAGGTTTTCCAACGGACACTGCTCTTTTCACTGCTCTTTTCACGCTCTTTTCGTTCGGTCGAAACCTAAAATACTGCCAAAGTTCAGGAGTTGTGTCTTATTTCAAGACCAGGTCACTTGGTGCGCAACTCGCCACTTTCCCCGCCTCTCTCTTTCTCCTCCACGCTGTCCCGTGATGACAACCTCGCATACACATGGCATTAAGTGAAGTTTATTTATAAATTAATTTCGAGAGGATCACTTGCAGATGATTGCTTGCAGCTGGTCCTGCATTATTCAATTTATGATTCACCAATCAGACGATTCCTAAGCCACTAAAAATACCCAAAGTTCCATATTACAGCCATCTTCATTTTGAGGAATCCCCCCTACACCCCTTCTCCGTAGATGGGTGACACAGTGGCCCAGAGGTTAGCACCTCACAGCAAGAACGTCACTGGTTCTAGTCCTTACCAAGCCAGCTGACGTTTCTGTGTGGAGTTTACACATTCTTCCAGTGCTCACGTGGGTTTCCCCCGGGTTCCCCAGTTTCCTCCCACCGTCCAAAAACATGCAACATAAGTTAATTGGCTCGGCACCATAGACATATCTTTTCATAGCAATCACTATCCGTTCATTAGCTACCGGAAGGGGAGTTCTTGAGATCTAACTGAGCTCAAACTCTCCTCTCGCCTTGCAAACGGGAGGGAGCCCCGGGCTCGAGGATCTTATGAGCTCAGGGCTCTCTCTCGGGACAGCATGCCAAACAAGCTTTATAATCAATCATCAGATAAGTGTGAACTCTTGAAATAAGTTATATGCAATATTCAATCCTTGTCTTCTATATGAGTGCATTGTTTTTTATGACGGTATTGAAACTGATACCATCGCTATTTTTAGATACCACGGTATACCATATTACAGCCCAAACCGTGTAGCAAATACACCTTTTCATCACAAAAAAAAACATTTTTACATGTTTATCAGCCTTGTTGAGCTTCTATTTCACAAAAGATTTTTTAAAAAGCAAATATGCAAATCAATTTGGACTATGAACATCATAGATTGTTGCTGATTTGTATAAAAAAATTCTAAAAATATTAACCAATTCTTCAATTTGTTGACAAATCTGATCAAAACAAACTAAAATGAATACATATGGCATGTTGAACAGATTACTCCCCAAAATCCAAGACCAAAACAAAACTGTGTGCAAAGAATTATGCTGACAACAAACCTTTGTGCTTGTTAAACTGTGCCACGGCCAAAGCCATTATTAGCACATGAACATGAAAACTACATGTGACCCCTGCCTGCGGATATACCTTCAACGTATCGTCCCTCTTCATGACAGCTGTTTACACAAGAGAAGACGGTGTGCTTCTGAGGTCTGGCTCTGGTTCAAATAAAATAATACACAGGCGAAGTCAGCCAAGATGTAATACAAGTGGATAACTGAGAGGTTGGAAAAAAAGAAGAGGAATTTGTGAAATGCACATGGATATTTTCTCTTTCCCCATGCACCCTCCCAAACCTTTGCTTCACCGTTTCTCCACCACCGCTGGCCTGACCCCCTCTAAATATCTATCTAAATATCACTGAGCCCAGTCGGGAGTTTAAAGACAAACGGAAAATAAAGGGACAAAAATAGAGACATATTGAAGTCGCACAATACATAAACTCACCACAATTGAAGTTCTCAGTGTTCTGAAACTGACGAGTCTGAGGAATGCGTTTAAAGGCCACATGCACATTAAAATCATAACTCGGGTTTGTGAATTTCCCCAAATTATGCACAACAGATTGCAAAGCACAAAAAAGGGCTTTTCTCCTCATTTGTTTCCAATTTACGTGGCACAGCGCCAGGCTACATTACATGCATGCACACAACTCAGTGTCAGCAAAGACAACGCAAAAACAACAACAAAAACTAGACCGAAGCCTCCTGTTATCACACAATTTACTGGAATCCTGGAGTCTGATTGGTTAATCTGCATTCATGTTTTGAAACAGTCACTAAACTATATACTGAAGCATAATACAATTATTATTATTATTAACTCAAACCATTAAAGATTCTTGCAAAGTTTATCTCAAAAATTTTTATAATTAACAATAAATAAACCGAATGAGAATAAAACAAGACCACTCAGTTAGATTTTAATTAATACTAATGACTTTTTTCCACACAAACCAAAAAACCGAATTAAATAAATATACTATGAAATAAATAATAAACTGAATTAGCCGGCAGCTAGCTCTCTGCAACTCTCATATGGTCGCTCACTGAAACTAAGCAGTGCATCCTAACCAAATTTGTCCACTGGCTTCTGTCCATCATGGCTTCCTAACCATCCCCATTTCTTAATTGGTCTTCTCTCCACCAATCAGCTGGTGTGTGGTGTGTGGTCTGGCGCAATATGGCTGCCATCGCGTCGTCTAGGTAGATGCTGCACACTGGTGGTGGATGAGGAGATTTCCTTCAGAAATGTGTGTAATGCTTTGAGTGTCCAGAAAAGTGCTATATAAAATGTAAGGAATTTTTATTATTATTATTATAACTGTTCATTTGAGGTCGGTAGAACTCTTAAAATGTTTTTCTATCAAGCCTCTCAAGCTCAGCACGATGCGTTTATTTGAAAACAGTAATATTGTGAGATATTACTGCAATCTAAAATTAAGTTCATTTCAATTTAATCTGAATTTAAATATATACATTTTAACTTATTTATGAATTCGGTGGGCCTCACGGTGGCGCAGTGGGTAGCACAATCGCCTAACAGCAAGAAGGTCGCTGGTTTGAGCCTTGGCTGGGTCAGTTGGCATTTCTGTGTGGAGTTTGCATGTTCTCCCCGTGGTGGCGTGGGTTTCCTCTGAGTGCTCCGGTTTCCCCCCAACATGTCCAAAGACATACACTGTAGGTGAATTGGGTAACTAATTTGGAGTGTGAATGAGTGCGTATGAATGTTTTTACAGTGATGGGTTTCAGCTGGAAGGGCATCCGCTGTGTAAAACACATGCTGGATAAGTTGGTGGTTCATTCCGCTGTGGTGACCCCGGATTAATAAAGGGACTAAGCTGAAAAGAAAATGAATGAATGAATGAATGAATGAATTTGGTCTTTGGTCTTCTGAAATGAGATTTTTTCCAGGTTTCTTTCACTTTAAAACATTCACTTAATTCCATTGAAATAACCTTGCTGAACGTGTCCTTTATTTATTTTAGGGAAAAAGTACATTTCCCTTGAAGTCTGTGAGAGAACTTGTAAACCATGTATGTGACAGCACGATAGTAATGAAGTTAATTGAGCATTTTATACTCCTAGCCATAACAATTTCAGAAGATTGACACAGAATCCGCTGAATAATAGCTAACAACGATCATTTCCCATTGCACAAAGCACACGACTTATAATAAAGAACAGAATGTTTTGAAGACCTTTTTGTTTAGTTTCTCTAGCATTAAGCGAGCACCGCATATGACTCATGGCTCCGAACAAATACACATAAACCTGCTACTGAACACAAACCACCGACGCTCACTTTCTCATAGGACTAGTGACCCTTCACATATGAGCTGCATGTCTAATCCTCTCAGAAAAAGAGAGAGAGGGAGGGAGGGAGAGAGACAAAGAAAGACAATAAGCTTAGCGCCAGGGCACTATAATGACTACCATGCCTGCCCTTGATTAAAACCACACCAGGGCTTCTGGGTTCCACAGGCAGCAGGCAGGGTGTTTGTACCTCCGTTTCGAGCTCTTAGAAGGTCCAGACGGCCTCGACCTAGACCCACGATGGAGACGGGCACAATGACAGGGCAAAGGGGATGAGACCCAAGCTCACGGACAAATTACAAGCAAGTGGTGTAGCTTTATTGCCCCTGACCGGCTCGCTTCCGCACCATACTGAAAGCAAAGCGTGTGGATGGTCGTTTTGATGTGGTGCGGATGCGTAATTAGAGGTCCTATCAAGCACAGGGGAACAGAGGAGGCCTGTCCATCTGTCGGGTGTTAGAGAGACGAGGAGGGGGAAACGGCAGCCCAATGCTCCCTCTTGTTGTTGCTTTAGCGATTTGTGTAGGCGTGGATGTAAATATCTATCAGAGCTGGATGGCAGGCCACACACGCCTGCATGTGTGTGTGTTTCTAGAGCTCATGTTACGATCGATTTCGGAGTAGATAGGAGGCAAGTACGCACATACAGTAGATGGACGTACTTGCAATAGGCGGACAAATGCAATATAGAACAGAACCTGGCAAGGCCTGGGAACACAGAGTCTACTCCAGGCAGTTCGATCCTTCCAAGCCACTTTGAACCACCAATTAAATTCTTTAAAACGTCCAGCACACTCAACTGACACCCCATTACCCTGTCTGTGCTCTCCCGTCCTTTCTCATATAGCTGTTTCAGGATGGGAGGGATGGCTGATTCATATAGAAGCGTACGATGCAAAAGATCTTCAGGTTGAGTCTAGGTTTAAAGGGTTAGTCCATCCAAAAATGAAAATGATGTTATTAATTACTGAGCCTCATGTTGTTCCAACCTCCTGAGACCTTCGTTCATTTGTGCAATACATTTTAAGATATTCAACCTCCATAGACAGCAACTGTTCCAGCTCATTCAAAGTCACAAAAAAGACCAAAAAAACTCCTTAAAATAGAGCAATTTTATCAAGCTGCTAAAATACTTTTGTGCAGACATACAGCAAAAATAACCGCTTTATTCAGCAGTTTCTTCCTCAGTGTCAGTATAGGGCATATGTTCACAAACACCCCAGATGCCCACACATGACCTCCTCTGTTTGAATCAAAGCACTTAAGAATCCAAAGTATACATCAGCAACATGACATTCACAAAACAGTTGTGAGCATGCGCCCTATACTGACACTGAAAAGAAGAAACTCATTATCATTAATTTTGCTAGATGAGCTTTAGAGTTTGCGTACAAAAGTATTTTCTTAGCATGATGACAGTCTGATTGAATCACTGAAAGCATATACCCCTCTTTAGGATTTTCTTTTTTTAAATATATATTTTTCTGGACTTGAGCCACGGACCATTGCTGTCTATGGAGGATGAGGGCGCTTTTCAGAATTCACCGAACTAACCCTAGTGAACTGCCTTACTGTCTCCTACCCATATGGGCAGCTGTATTCTAACTGAAACAAATCTTGAGTGATCTAAAGCAGGAATTATTCTCATTAATCTGCATGAGCGTTAATCAACTTAATTTAGGCATCTAATGTTGACCAGTGGTTCCCAATTCCGGTCCTCGAGACCCCTGCACATTTTATATGTCTCTCTTAGGAAGTACTCACACTATGCTATCCAAACCATGCCCAAGCCCGTTTCCTGGATCGATTGAGAAGTGTGAGTGCTCTGAATCAGGCTCAGGCACGGTACAGTTGGCCGGCCCTGGCCCGGTTGGAAGAGGTGTGCCTGAGCGCGGTTCACTTGGGCTTTGGCGCGGTATGCTTGTTGTGTGAATGCAAAGCGCGCCTGAGCCCAAAACTGAAAAGGAGAAGTGACTTTTGGGGACTGTTTCATATGGATTTATTAATCATTCTTACTGTTTAATGAACGCAAACTGTCATCGATTATTAAAGACGCAAACCCCTCACTGCATGACAGCTGCACCTTCAGCAAACCCCCTAATTCCTGCAGCACGAGGACTTTATGATTGTTTATAAGTGTCAGCAGTGGCTGATCTGTTCGGGGGAATATCTGACTGTGTGTCACTGCATATCAAACGACTAAAACTATATACAGATATGGCTTTTGAAAGCGCGTGTTTTTTCACCCGCAGTACTGCAATTCGTCATTCAGAGTCACACAGAATACTGCGGTATTAAAAGCCAGCTTTTCATTTAAAAAAAAAAAACATGTCTGTGCTTTACGCAATAGCCACCAGGTGGCGCAAGGAACAACCGCCTTTATATTGTCTCAGCTGTCATGATGCGTGCGTCAAAAACACGTTTACAAAACCTAATATTGGTAAGTAAAGGGTTTTCAAATTATAACTCAATATTAATTAAATGCATAATGTAGACAGAGTAGGCTATATTGGCTATTTCATTATTTTTTTAATATTCTACTTGACCGTCGCCTTAAGGCCGGATCATGAAGAGTTTTCAGTTCGGGATTTATATTAGCCTTATAAAAATGTTTAGTTAGACACTGCACAGTCCCACAGTATTCTACACTATAATAAATATAATTTATTATATTCAGTATTAATAATATTATTAAAAGCTATACAATTTACAAAACGCAGAAACTTTTTGAATGCTTTCATTTTTAAATCGCTAAAGCGCACATTAACAGTTGGTAAAATATTTTTAAAGTACTTGTAAATAACTTGTGGAAAGGATCAAAGCAAAAGCAGGATCTTCATCATTCTTCATAATTTAACTCATACTGTACATGCAGCAACTTATTTTGCGGCTTATAGAGTTGCTTTAAAATGCTAACAGTTGATCACGGGCGTTTGCGCTCAATATTATGGCTGTTCTGAAGCGCAAACACCCGTGATTAATGTACATTCATGATTATATTCATATATATGATTATATACCATTATTTACAACAATATTCCCTCAACAGTCACCTGCTTTTGCTTTAATCCTCTCCGCAAGTACTTTAAAATTGCGCCATATAGAGTTGCTTTAAAATGGTAACAGTTGAGGAATATTATCACACCAGTCAATATTATTACTGAAATTAATTTTAAAACTGAATAAATATATATTTACATACATTTACACCAGTGAATAAGCAGAATAATGGGCTAAAAACCTGCCGAATTCTGCACGCACAGATTCCGTATGGGCCTGCATATATAAAATGATACTCCTGTATTTATAGTATGATTAAAAATATATTTTCTTAACTATATTTAGTTTTAGCCATTTTACTACAACATTCGTCGTAATTTGTTAAATGCTGTTTTTATACAATACGAATACATTTGCAATACAAACCATAACTAAACAACAAATCATTCCTTTGATAACTGGAAAGAAACATTTTAATCGGTTTACAATGTACTAATGGACCTATTTTATAGGCTTCATTGGTGAAAATGGCGATGAACGTCGGACCATTATAGCCCTTTATAGGACACAAACAAGCCAGTAATGAGGTTTTTAAAAAGGAAAAAAAATACTATATATATATGTATATATATATATATGTGTATATATAGTGTATCCTATACTATATATATATAGTATAGGAAATATGCTATATATATATAATGCCCGATAATCTTCGTCAATCCCTGACGGATGCCGTTACTCGTAGATTCCACCCCGAAGCCCGTGACTGGAAGCAGATAGACAGACTTAACGAACTTCTTAGAAACAAAAGAGCAACGTTTCCGCTTTTTTAAAGAAGGAAAAACAATCAAAGTTGCTGTGGCAATCACAAAAATTTGTGATTAATAAAAAGCTTATTGTGTTGAAAAGTGAGCTGTTTTGCTATATTGTATTCTGTACCATTTCCTTTCATATTAGTCTATGTTGTGATAGACACTATTACAACCTATTTTGAAGAGAACATTGTAAAATAGGCTACAGCAGGATAGTCTATCAATAAACAGAGAACCCAGAAACTCATTGTGCACAGAGATGTCGGCATATTTGTGCCAGACTGTCAGATAAAATTGCTTAAAACACCTTAATATTTTAGAGAAGGTATTTAAAGATTGCATAACCAATGACTGGTCATATCCACCCGTGATCAGCTCTGAGGCGTCGCAGACATGGAATCGGTTGTCGTGAACTATGCCACATTAACGTTTTAACATAAGTCATTATTTAAAGATTTTGACTTGAGCGTTTTATTTTATCTTAGACTTTCTGTGCTTTCCTTTTCTCTGTCTCGGTCACTCGCGTTCCAATGCTGCACGTGAAGAAACAACTAGGCAATATGTTGGCTTATTATAGACTAGGCTACTGGTATATAATATTTTCGTGTTTTTTTACATATAGTATTGCATTAATTTGCATAGTTATAGTTTATTAAATGAATGCCTTCGTTTTGGTTTGGAGTCATCATGCAAACATCAAGTTTAAAAAATTGATATTTTATAAAAACACTGGATTTAAGCAGGCTTCACTGTGGCATTTGAAGAAATCTTTTGGATCATCAGTGAGAAAATTAACAATAATTTATCAATTAATCGTAAATATTCATAATATTCAAAAACATAATGCCATAATAAACATAATGTGCCTATGGCGTGTGCCAGTAATCCAAGGCAGCCCCTGAATGAAAAGGTCGCATTACATGCAACATACCGGCTGAGCTGTCAGAGCAAACTAACTGCAGGATGTTTATTGTTTTCAACAGCTGCAGACTAATTGTGAATAGTTATAATATAGATAAGTAAGATTAAGTTAGTTAGATAAACGACATGGAGCTTGTTACAGACAGAGCGGAGGCTCCTTCCTTTCACGCCGCTGCTGAAAACCTGTATGATCAGAGCAGGCGGAGCCATGATTGCGCAGTTCCGCGGACACAAGCTCACCTCGTCCCGTCAAATAAGCTATTATTATTATTATTATTATTATTATTATTATTATTATTATTATTA
>CAIGQQ010032566.1:7267619-7289328 GCA_903798035.1 Danio albolineatus
ATTATTATTATTATTATTATTATTATTATTATTATTATTATTATTATGCAGCAGATCATTTTAATGCGTTGTGCTGTGCTCTACTGTCAGTGTTCTGCGCATGATGGTGTGTGTGAGTCCGCCATGTTTGCTTGGACACAAACAAATCCAGGGATACAGTAGGCTACTTTATTACAGATGTACCTACTAAGAAACTAGCTATAATTTAATTACATTATTTATTATTATTAATAATGATGATGATAAACATAAAATATTCGTTTAAATATACAATGTTTTAAGCAGCAGTTCTACTTTGGAGTAAATCATTTTTATTTATTTATTTATTTTCCCCTCTAGTTTCCCATTTCTAACTTCATGTGCGAGTTAAAAAAAAAAAAACGAATTCAAACCGGTTTTCCTGACAAAAGCTTGACCAAATGACCCAAGCAGGGAACATTAGCATACGAAAAGCGGAATGGGGGTGGGGGACTTAGACTGCTGTCTAACAGCTTTCCTGCCGTCCACCGTCCCGTCCAAGCCTTTAGGACAGGGCTATTCAATTAGTTTGTCAGGGGGGCCGGTTCATGAAAAGCATCCCAAACGAAGGGCCGGAGAGGTATGACTTGCAATATGAGTGAGGATGCAACTACATATGTTGCATTTTTGCTTCTTAAGACGCCCACGTTGGCTTTTTCTAATGATGATGATAAACATAAAATATAAGTTTAAATATACAATGTTTTAAGCAGCAGTTCTACTTTTAAGTAAGTCATTTTTATTTATTTTTCCCTCTAGTTTCACATATCTAACTTTAAGCAATTGAATTTTTAAAAATGTAATAGTTACAAATAGTTACAAAACTATAATTAAGGAACTAATTATTTCTTTGATAAAGATGTTAGAAATGGGGAAACTAGAGGGGGGAATAAAACAAATAAAAATGATTTATCTAAATGTAGAATCGCTGCTTCAAATACAGTATATTTAGAAAAAACTAATATTTTATGTTTGTCATCATCATCATTATTAACAATAATAAATAATTAAATTATAGCTGTAGTTTTCTTATTAGTCTGTGCAGAAATGTACTAATCCCACTGTCAATAAAATCTTTACTGCTCTGCCTCAGTGTTGTAATTGTATGAAATTAAAATGCGAATGAAGCCAATATTGTCTTTTAAATAGTTGACTATTTTTCTTTTGATTTAGCTAAAATGTTATGAAACATGAAGCTTGAGGAGGGACATATGATTAACCAGTCAAAATAAGAATCTCCTTTTGACCTCCCCCTTTTCAATATCTACTATGAATGATTAATGAAAAATAAAAACTTTAAAGATTTGTTTTATTTGAAATAAAACAAAAGTAATAAGGAGAATAAATATAAAATAATCTACTTGTTTGACGTGGAAGCCATGATCCGTATAATAAACGGAATGGCTGCATAACCTTCATTGATAATGTCAGTAATAGCGAAACTGTGCATATTATTCCTTTAAAAAAATATTACTAGGCGCCACTGCACACACACACACGCACACACACACACACACACCCCGCGTTGAGGGTACAGTGAGACTCCGCCCACTGCTGTGACTCTAAATGCGCAGATTACAGAGAGCGCTGCACAATCTTAAAGAATTAAAACTTAAAGAATGATCGACTGGTAAACGCAGTCGTTTGAGAGCTGCAGCCGGCTGCTTAATCCGAGACACCCGCCTCAACGTCGCGAGAGTTTTTTGGTGCACGTCAGCGTGACAATGCCGAGTTCAGACTGCATGATTTTCAAAATAGTTGTGTCACAGATGTGTTCACACTGCATGATTATCTGGGCTAGTGTTCTGTCGCTGCTTTGTTTACACTGCAAGATGGATCGGCGACAGGGAGTTTCACACTGCATGACTTCAAAATAGGAAGAATCGCCGACAACTTTCTTATGTCTCGCACCCAAAAACACATATCTTTTGTTATTAGCTACATGACAAGAAAGAAGCCTTTAATGGGGTGGAAAATCACAGAGCTTGATCCACGCTGGCATTTCGCCCTTTGGGTTTTAGGTTTTGAAAAAGGAAAAAAATTCCACCATCCCCTCCAAGCTTTTAGGACATTTAGTAGGCTATATTTAATAAAGTAATAAAGTAATAAAGTAGCCTATCCGTTGATTTGTTTGTGTCCAAGCAAACATGGCGGACACACACACTCGCACACACACACCAAATGCACAGAAAACCGAGAGCGCAGCACAACGCATTAAAATGGTCTGCTATACAATACTTTTTAAATATAGCTCATGTTACATTGTCCTATTTTTGTTGCTGATATGTGTGCATATTTCACACGCACATGCAAAAATAATAATAATAAAAATAAAAAATAAATAAGTAAAACGAAACGAAATTAAAACACACGAAACACACGAAAACAGGGCAGTTAATTTAAACAGTTGTTAAAAAAACATAACATTAATTTGAAGGAGAACACTGAGGCTTTGAAAAAAATTGAAAAAAAAAATAATTTTAATATAATTTATTATTTAATATAATATGATTTTAAAATAATATATATAATTTCCGCGCATCAACGCTGCGGTATGATTAACTTAAGAAATATGTAATTTAGGCTACAAGCCTACACTGCTAGTATATTTGCTTATGCCAAATTAAACGCAAGAAAATGTACTGTAGGCATATTTTAACGGCTAAAGCATATCGATTGTATTTTGACTTGTAGGCTATAAGTTCATTGCCCTAAAATATGAAAATCTAACCTGAAAACAAGTTATTAAAATAGGTTAAATAAATAAATAAAATGGGTAGGCCTAACCTAATGGCTTGTGGTGGCGTTTTTACAAATGATAGCCTAACATTTGCAATAATGATGGCGAACAATAATGATAATATGTATAATTATATAACAATAATGACAATAATGATAACGAAACGGCATATTATTGTTCCTTTTAAAATTACTACTACAGGCGCCACTGCACAAAAATTGAACTGAAAATAACTGACCAACAAAACTTATTAAACTTTAAGCAAACTATATGAAATTCGTTTTTAAAATATATTTTTTTCAAGCAAAAATATACGAATTACATTTTTTATTTGAGCCCGTCTACTGCTCAACTGTGCGGGTGGATGATTTTCGGTCAGTGCAAAGCGTAAGGGTTTCATTAATGCTTTAATGATTGTAGCATATCACAATCTTCTGATAAATTATGTCATAGTAAATTCCCTTGAATAATGTAGCCTGTGCATAACCAGTCGGCTAATCATTTAAAGTTGTCACTATTTCACAGGCACATGCAAAAAAAAAAAAAAAAACGAAACGAAATTCATAATTTCTTTCACACACATGCACACAACACACACACATCCACATTTACACATACAGGCACAATATCACACACACACACACACACACACACACACACACACACACACACACACACACACACACACACACACACACACACACACACACACACACACACACACACACACAAACACACACACACACACACACACACACACACACACACACACACACACACACACACACACACACACACACACACACACACACACACACACACACACACACACACACACACACACACACACACACACCCACACACACACACACACTGGCATGGAGTCGTGACCGCACAATAAACAAAAAAAAGTCCGATGTTTTGGAGTTATTAACCGCGTCAAACGACAAGGAATTCTCCGACTCATCATCTGCTCCAGATTCTATTGCCAGTAAAGACGAAGCTGACTTTTGTGAAGGATTAGATCCATTCCAAGACATGCTAGTATATACTTTATAAATGCTTTGCTTTTGAGTATTACTGTATTTGCTCATAAACAATGCTTTGCTTGAGTATGAATATAAACATAACAAACAGAATAATCCCGATAGATGACGCGCTATTTACTCTTATGGTTTCACTTTTGTGCCTAAAACATCAAACTTTTATACTTTTATACTTACATTTTTTGCTGTATTGCTGAATCGTGCTTATTATTTTACTTACATTGATGTTGTTTTGAACACTGAAGCCCTCAGAACCCCTCATGTGTGGTAATTTGTAGAGAGATTTTTTTTTGTTGATCAATCAAATTGTTCTGTCTACACTGTTTATAAAAATAAGTGTATCTCACAAACGAATTGATGCAATTAGTCCAATCAGTTTTATATAGTTTCAAAGGGTTTTATGCATGTTTTTTACATTGACAAGTTTGAGGTTTACATTTGTGTTATTTCTGTATATAGTAAAAACTAAAATAAAAATTAAGCGATTTTTAAATTATTTTGTGTTTTATTGCACTTTTAAGCTATTTAACTCGTTAATATGGATTTATGACATACATAAACTTAAAGTTGGGGATGTAAGGATTTTATTGATATATGGCATTTGAAAATACTCAAAAGAATGACATCACAGCATGTAAAAATACTAAGATATACCATTCCATTTCATAATTAATTATTAAAGTATAACATTAATTAAAACAAGTATATGCATTAATAAGACGTGGTCGTGGAAGCGAATTTGTAATTCGAATTATGCCCAGAGCTCCATAGTTTAAAATATGGTAACAGTCAATTAAACTATAGTATAACACACACTGTCTAAATAAATAGGCTATAAAATACACAGTTGATGTAGGCCTATTAAATATTATTTAAACACTGTACTGAAAGAAAAAAAGCACAAGAAAGAATGCCGCTTTGAAACAAACTCATTTGATCAAAGTGTTTTTAATTTAGGCAGCAAAAACATAGCCTACTAAAGAAATTTTATGTCTGCTGGGATCTGAGCTATATTGGTTTACCAGCGAGCATAAACGGAATGGAGCGCTTGCTTTAGCCGGTCTGCAGACCTGCTCGGAGGAAGTTTAGCGGAGCTTCACTCTCTGCTTTTGCTCACGTGACTGGCTGCTTGCCGTACATGTTCACTATGTTACATAACTGCCCCCTGCTGGCCATGTGCGTCTTGTGTTGGTCCATGTTCTGCGTTCCCACGGAATACTGCAGTAATATGTGAGACCACTTTAAATCACTCGCGCGATTTTTGTGGCCATATCTGTAATGATATAAAGAAATCTCCACTGTAATCTCCGAGAGCGCTTCTCTTAAATTGAACAGCGCATCATAGATGACGTAAGCATGCTCAGGCCCGAATGCAATGAGATTGCGGACCGGCGGGGGCAAGGGCGTAAATCTCATTTAACACTAGGGGGGGACAATAAATATAAAATTTCCCTTGAGCAATTTTTTGAGGGGGACACAAATAATACAGTCAAATTGTACTTCTAAAAATACATCCCCAGTTAAAAACTTTGGCTCTATCATTATAATTGCAGCATGGAGACTCAGGTTCAATGACAGCAGATTTTTCTTCAGATTATTTATGTTGTGTACGGTCAACACTCCTGAAGCAGAAGAAATGCAGGAGAGATGTTTTCTAAACTCATAATAACTCACTTGTTTACATTACACTTGTTAAATCGACAGATCATACTGTAAATAGGTGAGGCTGTGATGTTCATCTGCTGAACTGAACAGCCCCAACACTATAAACATTAAAGAAACTGCTCATCCAAATAATCACTGTCATTATCCCTTCACCCTCTTACCTGACACTGTACATCTGACTGACCCTGCTCTGCCTCAATATTTTTCTTCTGTTTTGTCTGTGAATGATATTGTGACATTAGTATTTACATAATCACCTATTCTTAAAGCCAAATGGCCTTTATATGTGAACTTTTTGTACTTATTGGCGTTTAAGTGCGCTGAATAATGATCTCATGTCCACTTCCCTTTTCTCTGTCATTTTATCTAGTCACTGCAGGGCAAGATTAAACACAATGGTAATTCAGAGTGCTTTACATGAAGTACATAAAACTATAAAAATAATCACAACAATAAAAACAAGGAATTAATAAAAAGGTTAAAGTTGTTGTTCTGAATTAATTGTCATGTACGAACAGAATGGAAATTGATACAGAAATACAGTGGGGTGAGTTCAGACGTAGCGCAGAGCTCATTTAGCAAAGCACAGCTACAAAATATGCTAATTGTGGCCGTTTATGTTGTAAACATTATGCCATCTCGTCACAAATAAAACATTGCATGGCAAATTTGGCGCGTTAGCTGCAGTGCACTTTGCAACAAGCTAACGCGTTAACTAGATGGGTATTTCAATCGCTAATATAGCAGACACATGGAAAATGCATTTTTACCGAAAATAATTTATGAATGAGTCTGTATCAACAACATTAAAGAGAATCGCTTTATTTACAGTGAATAAAGTACCCTCCTCACTGGCGAACATCTAGAAGTGAGCCGAGGCGTCAGGCCACTGAATTGTGTGTGTGCGCTGCACATAGTCTGAGGTGAACCGGGAAAAGCAGTGGACCAGACCACTGTGAGAAAGAGGAGGGGGAACTAGTTTCTAAACGCATTTTAAATGCGAAATGCGTTTTTCTTTTCTACGTATACAATTATTTTAGGTATACACATATATTTTTCACAATACAGTGCAATTTTTTTTTACTTTTTGTTTTTGGGAGGGGGGGACAACCCTCAGATGGGAGGGGACATGTCCCCCGTGTCCCCCCCGGGATTTACGCCCCTGGGCGGGGGAGACGGGAGGGGGGACAAGCATGCTTCCGGTTCGGGAATGGGGTCCCGAGGATTGGAATTGGGAACTACTGCTGCAGACTAGACTTTAAGCGAAGGTGTAACTTGTACAAAGTCATTTCAAACTACATCAGACCAAAATGAAGTTAGATGGAATTTTGTTTCAGGAGTTTCAAGAAGCTTGCCAAAGCAAATATTCCAAAACTGCTTGCTGGTAAACACCTTTATACTATGCTAATATAAAGTTCCAAAAGCAGGAATTAATTAATAATTCATCATAAACTACATAGGACAACTATCCTCAGAGGTCAGTAAAGCCCGATTTACAAACTCAGGTAAAATAATTCGAAACAAAATTAGATCCCAATGGAGTTTGTTTGGAGGTTGTTGTCCTACAATTGGTCTATGATGGTTATTAACGAAGTAGGTTAGTGTGATTCTGGGGCTTGGTCTTTGATTTGGAGACATTCTCCAATTAATTTCTTCTGGTCAGTTTGTTGAGGTTAGTTGTCTGCTGTGAGTAAAAACAAACAAGAGCTGATTTATAGTAGAACGTGAAGTGGACTGTAATTGTCCTCAAAAGCGACCTGCTTGTTTAATACTGTACAGTTGACTAGTTAAAAGCAATCTACTGTAAAGAGTGCTACGTAAATAAACAAACGTGACGATTACACAGAGCCCCAAACTGCAGAGTTTGTGCAATACTATTATCAGATGCTTTCTTAATTGCTGTTTTCATCCTGCAGTAATTGCATGTTTATTTTGTGATTGAGAGGAAAACGGACTGCACACATTTACATATTCATCTAAATGCCACTCTCAGCAGGGTGGGTGGTGGCATCGTGTTTAGAGCTGCTCAGGTATTTCCAACTTCTTCTTTGAATTAATTTTTTCACTGAACTTCAAGACCATTGAGGAATTGGCCTCTATTTGTAAGACATGATCCATGCAACCTTAGAAACGGATGCCTTTAAATGCTGCCTATGGAGGATGCTCGCTAAGTTTTGGAACAGAGTGAGTATCTGTCACATCACAGGCAGCGCTATGTCCATGACATGCACAATGTTTGTCTCACTTCATCAAATGTCCAGATGATAGCAAGTGAAACCAGCACTCCATGTAAAAAGACATGCAGGGTAGAGATGCGAATTATGCTGTCTTGCATTCAAAATCGAAAAAGAAAGAGCTGAACAAAGTGGAAGAGAACACAGGGGTCTTGATGTGTTCTTTTTAACTTGATATACCATCTGAGAAGTACAATTAAAATGGAAAATACACCGATTAACAACTACAAATAAATCATTTTACAAAAATACTTCGAATGCATTTAACTTAAGTTACCATTTTAAACTATTTGTTTAATATTTCAACATTTTGTGCCATGTTAAATTCCTGGAAACCAGCCTCAAAGTCTAAAGGTTTATTGCTCAATAAACTAAACTGGCTTACTGTATTTAGTAGCCTTATAAGAGATGCATTAAAGTAAAATTACTCCTGGAGCTGGCTGTTGAGAAAATAACATAGGTCAACATAAAAAAAAAGGCATCAGAAAGGCACACTGAACCTTTTGTCTGCGGCATTACAGTTTTCAATCAGGAAATGTGGAGCGTATTATAATAAGATTCATACAATAAGTCTATTTTATTTCACATTTCCGAAAAATGAACTTTAACAGTATGGTGAATTGTAGCCTGAGAGTAAACCATCTGTTTGGCATTTAGCTTTGCCAACATATGGGATCTTCTGATGACAGCAATTGAGGCCAGTAGAGAGAATCCCCTTGTGTACGTTAAAAAAAAATCACAATGGGAATTTCTCTGCTGCAACACGATGAGTTAAGGCATGGAAAGTGTTATAAAACTTGTCTCAGCTGTGCACATTTAACACACATCAGTTTTTTTTTTTTTTTGCTTGAAACAATGCTGAGTTCAGACTGCATGATTTTAGCCTTGATTTTGCTCGTGGACAGGTTCTGAGAAATCACAGACAAATGGCTAAAATCACAGGCAAATTGGTGCTCATTCATATATGAGTAACAAAGAGGCGATCTGTGGGGCTCGACGATGAGTCGCAATTCAAAATCATGCCGTGTGAAACGTTTTCTGATTGAAAATAACATCAGTGATTACCTACAGCCAATGAGAGAGCAGCATCCACTAGTATGGGTATCTGCAGGCAAGCGGGAGGTTGGGGTAGAAGTTTCAAGTGTTTCTTTTCTGTCTATTTGGACCCAAGAAATGAAGGAAAAACTAGTGAGCACCGGTGTTTGTTTGACAAGTCATCTGATTAATACCACAACCGTGTTGAAAAAGAAATAAGTTAGAGAAATTGCTAATTCCCTTCAAAAACCAGGTGAGCAAAATAAGTAGGTACAATTTGAAACGTTACCCCACTAATGGCTTAAGTAGTTAATTAAGTAGTTAATAATAAATTATATACTACATGTCCTTCCGTTGTTTCCATGTCACGTCTCGCATGTGTGTGGTTGTGAGACGTAGTTCACGGACAGAGATAAAGTTGTCGCTGATTCTGTCACCAATCCAGTGCTATCCTAGATAGTAACGTAGAGAAAACATCTGTGACGCGACTTCTTTCAAAATCGTGCAGTGTGAACTCGGCATTAGGCAACATGATAACTACTTGTTGCAACAAACACAACAGATATATTTAGATATAGAAGAAATTGGGTTTCATTTCGTGTTGTTTCTTGATTTATCAAAATTATAGCCTTGAATGCTTTTCTTGGGCAAATCAACTGTTCCGATAATACAATGTCATGAACATTAAATCGATTAGTCGAGATTAAACAATACATTAAACAATTCATTAAATAAGTTTGTTTCTCCGCTAAATCCCTATATTGAATACCCAAAGGACTCTTGGAATATATGGGATATGTCCCATAGAGCCATTTTGTGATATATTTATCTATTTTAAAAGTGTATTTTTTGTTTAAAATCTCCTCTTACTGCCATTATGAACGAATGCAGTTGTACTCCTTTTGTGTGTAAATATAAGAAGCCATACAGCACTGAATCAACTCCACTGTGAACAAACAAACCCATCTACAAAATCGACCTCATTCTTCATGTACGAATGGGTGCAGCCATTGGAATATTTTTGGCTCGAGGCTTCCGGTCTAATTCACATCCATTAATAAAACAGCTCAAAACAACTTAAAACAGTTAAAAACAGCTTGTTGTGCTGCTTAATGCTGCAAACTGACATTTTCTTATTCCACTTTATATGTATAGTCATGAACACACTTGTTTGCAAGTAGTTTGACCGTTTTCAGCCGTTTATTATTCTTAGTCATTTCTCCCATAGGCAACTGAATCAGAAGTTCTAAAACAATCGCAAAAAACGAGAATCGAAGAATAAGTTCAATAGCTGAATGTAAAAAGTGAGTGACCGAAACAGAGAGGAACATCTCATCAGATATTTGTTCTCTCAGAACACCAAAAGATTTAATCCGTCTCAGGTGATCAGGTGCTCCCGTTAAACCATCTCTAACTGATCTCCTGAAAAATGCCATCCCTCAGTCTCTCCGGCTCCATGAGCAAAAACACTTCACCTCTCTCATGCACACTCCGTTCTCAGAGCGATCACACCACAGATCAACGACAGGCTTCTGTGCGACAGCAGAGGGAAACACAACACTGTCGAACCAGCAAGAAAAAAAGTTACTCCTGGCCAGGGGAATGAACAGGCTGGGTGAAAGAGCTGGCTGTACTTGACAAAAATTAAATGAACATCACTTCCATCGAACATCACTTCCATTATGGATTAGAATGAAACGTACATGCCACATTTTCCGAAGGAAGCCTGGCACAATGTTTTTTGTCGAAATAAAGAGACTCTAGAGCGGTCAGTCATCCTGTCACACACTTCATCGAGACCTTAATTGGCATGAAAGTCGCAGAAGCCAACATTAACACTTACACCCATAAACCTGGGACCTTGGGCAAACTTGTAGAAAGCTCGTCACTGCTAAACAGTTCTGTCTGTCCTTACACTTTTAAACGTCTTCCCAAACTGATTTTAATGGCCCGTTCGCTGCAAAACAAAGAGGTCTTTTACATCCTACACCGCACTCAAAGTTTCACCACTCTGACATAAAAGGCACAGGTCTCATAAAAATGAAAATTGTCATCATTTAAGGCACATTTTCACTATGGATGATGATTACGGCTCTGTTTGCACTTGGTATTAAGTTGCATGGGATAATGTTCCTGTTTACACCTGGTGTTTTAAAGGTGTTTTTAGGTTCTATAGGTGATTGTGTGTAGGAAACTTTTCTGATCTTTCTATCTAATGTTACTAAATAAGCTTATGGTATGAGTTTGTGTTAAATTCAGAACTAGTAAGAGAATGCTTTTGACTTTTTTCACCTTCAAATCAAACTTAACGATTTCAGACAGCAAAGTCGAAATCCCATGTGGCTAGAGTATATCTCGTAATGTTTAGACTACAGAGAAGAGATGGTATTTTGAGGCCATCAGGTCAACACTTTTTACTACCTCTGGAGAGTGAACATGCTTAAAACGCTTATCAATTATGTTTAGCTCACATGTGATTAAGCCAAAAAAATTATAATATGGAGCCTATAATGACAACAATACATTTTTAAAAGCATTCTAACTCACGTTCACATCACAAATATTAGGACAAAGACTGGAATCACGTTCAGAATAGACTTTATTCCAATTGTTAAATGATCAAAATTCTGACAACCAATCAGAATGCAAGCAGATTCAAGAGGTTGAGCATTTAAAGAGATAGACAACAGCTTGTGCATGCTTATTGTCTGCTAATAGTTACAATCATTGTTCTGAACGGTACTTTATTTAAGCTTAGGTTGCTATCAAACTGTCTAATCATTGCATTTCAAGAGTTCACATTTAGATATTGCTTGATATTATTAGCAGGTTTGGTATGATTAAGGGGTACGAGATCAGGTAGATCTCGAGAGCTCCCCTTGGTAAAGGAGGAAAAGGGGGAGATGGGGGATTTCTGCAAAAGCAAAACGAATAAACGCTATTCATTGCGAGTTTGGAATAATCTGACTGGTTTATTAATGATAATCATATCACAGGCTCCTCTCGAAATTAGTCAGTGAAACTTCACTTCTAATCATATATGCAAACAAAGTTCATTTTCATTCGATGAAAAAACTTCATGTTCAAAATATCATCTTTTGTACTTTTATACATTTGGATATTCGAAGTTTTCACAAAACATCCAGATCACTTTTTATGAAACATTTATTTGCCCAAAACAGGCATAATAGGACAGATCTCCGTGTGCTTCCAGCAGATTTAGATATAACTGTTCGATAGTGTTAAAATACAGGTGCTTTCCCCCTAATCCATAGCTGAGGAGCTCAGAGATGGGAGCTAAGCCTTTCCTCTCCTCCACTTTCCCATGGATTATGGCGACTGTGTTTCTCTGGAAACAGACTTCTATTAGTTCCATTACTGTGAGCTTAATCGGGCCGCTCATCAGAGCTAGCTGATCCCTAACCTCCCGTAGTGCTGAGTTTCACTTGATGGCTTGTGCATGGAGAAAGGGCCGAATGCGTTCTTATTTGCACTAAAAGTCATTGTTTGACGTATTTAGAGCAGTAGCTCAGAGGCTGAAGCATTAACACCCCTCGTGGCTTGTCAAGTCCTGTGTAAGAATTTGCTCTCCGGTCTGCGCTGGTATATGCGAGCCCACAGTTTTTATGTAGTCAGCAGGTGGCATCATTAGCCAGAGAATAAAATTGAAAGTATTACCCCTGGGCCAAGCAATGATATCATAGCAAACTTGTTGGCATCTGTAAAGAACTGAATGGGGGGTACAGAGGTGCAAATTTAATATGGTTCTTGCTGTTGGCATTTGAGGAAGGCTGCGTGGATATAAAAAGCTGAAACATATCCAATCGCGATTGAAAAAGTACAGTTTGAGCTTCGATTTAAGTAATGTGTTCCTGCACAGCTTTATAAGAGTATCTGTTGAGAGTTGCGGGGTGGTTAAGACAAAGCCTTGTAAAACAGTTCAAGAGGATTGACCGTGTCACTGGGGTGATGTGGGATCGCAGAGCGCATGAGCATGCCAGAAAAAGGCTGCACATAAAGCTGCCTCAAGTGCGCCAAGGGCAAGAAAAAACATTTTAGTATTTGAGACTCAATCGAATAGTCATACAGCCCTCAATAAGCATGATAAATATAGGAACGGAGCAATTGTAAAGCTTGGCAAATCAAAACGTCACTCTTGGCACTGCTTTTTAACAAACGACTGCCTCGTACGCATACACCTTTCTGTCTGCAGGATCAAACTCCAGTAAATTCACTTCAGTGCGCCTCCAAGGCATCTTTTACAAGTGTGTCACCATTTACACATACAGGATCCCGCTCACCTCCAGATAAACTTCTCCATTCCCCTCAATCCCCCCTGAAAATGCTTAACTAGTCTGCCTCTGCCAACAAGTTTGATCCTATTAAGAAATTTATATTACGTAGTATCTGAAATCGCAAATCTCATAGAAAAACAGTTGGGCTGAAGACTTGTGTGTGCCAGTTCCCTACAGTGTCTGACTGATTATTTGCAGATGGGCAATGCATGAAGCTCTCAGCCAGAGCAGAGGTTTCCCCTGGCATGCCATGCATGTGATTAAATCTATGAATGCCTCCCAATTTACATCCCTGTGGATTCAGGAACGCATATCAGCCATGGTGTCAGCAAGTGTCTTTATTTGGGCTCAAGTTCAACTGGGAGCCATGTAGGCGGTTGTTCTGTCACATGCAGTCAATGACTGATGTTCAAGGGTTTGAGGCTTAGGGGAGGGATGGATAAGTTTGAAATGTTTGACTTCCAGCCCCCCCTGTCCATATGCATTGGCTAAGCATTAGAAGCCTCTTATTTGCAGATGGGTTAAATCCCTGTGGTGCTTAAGTGTGGATTGTTATTCTTGCACCAGTTGTTCAAAGCTTAATCAATGTCTGTCTGTGAGATCAATTAAAAGCGGCTTAGGGCAAAGGAAGGTCAGTGAATTTGAAAAGGGGAAAGGAACTCAACTATTCAACAAATGTCCACAAGACAGCGCCGCACTGTGCGGTTCTGTTATAAACTCGGTATTAGAGAATTTGCCAGATTCTTTGAGATTATTCATAGTTTTGTTCACTAATCTCCTGCAAATTTATGCCAATCAACTCAGCTCAACATAATGAGATTTGACAACATAAAATAAACGTTTTAATAAAGTGTGAGAGTTACTCAATAGGTTTTTAAAATGTCAGTTATTTTCCGGACGACAATCGATCGTGCAGCACATTTATTTTAGTACGCTTACTAAATATCTTATCTTAATCACTTTTCAATTAGAACATTTCACATTTAATATGTACATTTCTATGGTTGACACCAGTTTTGATACTTTTAAAGACTGTTACATACCTTTAGTAAAAGTAGAGTCCATTGTTTTATGGAAATCACTCCAACGGCTTACTGTTGCTATGGTTACAGCACGACGTCTCTAGCTTACTTAAACTTTTAAACGTACTATATTTATTTCTGGACCGTGTATTTAAACATGCTTTGCGAAATTTAAGGTGAATACGAACCCAAATATGTCAGGTTACGTAAAATGTCAGTTTTAAAAACATCCAATTTCACAGGGCGCGAAATTCACAACAAATCAACGGCGTCATATGGTTATACAGGATGCTGTTTAAAGAGAAAGGCGTTTTTTCCACTTTAAAATGGTCATCTTTGATTTGTCACAGGACGAACAGTGTCGGGATTTCTGATGCAAACTTTATAAAGGTAATGTTAAGTTCTAGCAAATAGTGATTTTATTATTTTATTTTAAAAACATGTCATGTATGTACAAATGCACGCTTTTAGATTTAGTAGTCGAATACAGGTCTTCCTAAAACACCTTCAGTGTTGGTTGTATCAACGTTAAATCAATACACTTTTACATTTTGGCAACACGTGTATCTAAAACTTCGAAAAAGTTGACCTGTGATCGCCTATTTAACCTAAAAGCACACTTGAGATGATCACTAGAACCTCGATAATCGTATAAAATTAATGATTATCTCTAGGTTGTAGTATTGTAAATCTGTGGCGTTCCCATCGCTTCCTTCAACGGGATAAAACAAAAATGACAGAAACTACTGTATAAGCGTATCTTCAGTTAATTTTGTGAGAAGCGGCACCAGGTGGGTCATCTGTCCCTCTCATAAGCGCACGGTAAATCTGTGTCCGTACAGAAGCGTCAACTAAATGACTAACTGGTGAATTAATAAAGCATCCATCAAAGCCACATGTACAGTTCACTCACCTCTTTTGTTTCTTCTCCAGCGGTGAGACTGCTGCGTCTGACAGTGGCTGTAGTCCACACAGTTCAACACAATCAGCGCAAATGAGAACAGGCGAAACTGCATCTGGGCGGCTGTATGAATGTCCCGACTCACGGTAGAAAGCGTCAAAGGTACTCGCCGCGAGCCTTCAGGTTCCGTATATGAGCTTTGAATATGTATATTTTTCCACAGAGGAACGGGGAGATGAGGAGTCCGTTCTCGGCTGTGTCACACATTAGACGGGTAGAGAAAACACAATTTCTCGCCACCGGTTAATGTCATTTTAGAGAGCGAAACGCGCTTTTTTTAACGACCAAAAGTGTCTGTGAAGATTGAAACAGCTTTTTACTTGAGGTTCTTTGAGGAACAAGCACAGCTTAATGGATGAACGTGTTTGCGAGTGAACTATTTCATTCAAAAGAACTTCGAATCTCCAAAAGCGCACGGGACACGATGGATGCCCTCAAACGAGACGCGCGGAGCAAAGAAATATACCTGCGCGAGTCCAGTCCAAAAAAGAGAAACTTAGTCTATGCATCAAGTTCCTTCCGAATGCCAAAGTAGACTTGGAACATCCAGCATCCCTCTCGCAGGAAAAAAGTTTAGTCCTTTCGTCTCGTAGACAGAGTCAGAAAACACATGGATGCAATAGTCTGCAAAAGCTCTAGAATAAAGCCTTGAGGTGCATTGAGGATGTGTGTGTAACTGTGGTATATGCTGCAGTGCTCGGCTGGTGATGGAGTATCACTCTACTGGTGCTGATGCTATATAGGCACTGCTGTCACGTGGAGTCTCCAAGATCTTTTCGGAGCACTTTCAGAAGCCCCTCGGTCAGAGAGAGGGCTGTTCCCCCCTCCTTGTTTAACTTTTAGAAGATGACAAATGGAATTTCTCCCACTGTATCTATACCTCATAAACGAGCTTCCCCAGGGTCCTAGTGCATTGGCTTGAATTATTAGTACATTTTTGTGTTTAAATGTAACTTTTTGTTCCAAATGACACATACTGAGCTATTTATTTTAATACACATTTTTAAAAATAACTTGCACAGTTCTTTAACTGCAATCTCCAGTTCACTTTCTTCCTTCAGTTGGGAGAAACAAATAAACATAGGCAGGCTTGGGCTGGTTTTGCTTGTCATCTGTGAATACTTGTTTACGTTGGAGGACCAGCTTGGCCAGGCTAACCTTCTCAGGTCAGCAAACCTTCTTGGGATAGTTTAATTGCTTAATTAACGCGAATGAACTGAGAGCATTAAAAATTACAAAGTAAAAAGTAAAGTGAAAATTATTCTTATATGATTACTAATATAATGATGTAAAACTGTTTATTGATATTTAAAAACCATTAAAACCTAAAAGAGTACCAATTATTTGATATATCATCTCGTTTCAAAATTATATTAATGAGATACTAAAATTATAATTTTAAACAAAGTTTTAGACCATTTAACATGCAAAAAGAGTGACTGCTGAGGCAATTCTCCTAAAGAAGCTTCTTTGCCAAAATAGACATTAATTGCTTTGAAATCCAAGAAATGTTTTACCCAGCTTGACCACTAGGTGTGGCACTTAATCTTTTATTTATATATCATTTTTACCCATGTTCTCAATCTCAATTGATCTGTATCTCTAAATGTGTTCTCACTCTTGATATTTTAGCTCTGATAAGTAGGAAATCTTCCAGGATTAGTCAGAGTGTGCAGCACCTGATTCAGGTACTGATGTATAGACAGCAGGTGTTATGCGACAGCCTACGTATGGTCCATCTGTCCATATTTAAACATTTGATATAGTTCACACGGACCTTATGTCAGAATCCTCAGAACCAAGAGAGAGGAGAGAAAAAAAAAACATTTGTCATTTCTAAGTGATGACACTCTCTCCTCCAGACCCCTTTGATGTTCAGATCAAAGTGAAATTCTCCCAAAGTCAATGTTAATTATATGACAGCTATTTGTCTCTATCAGAACACCACAAAAGAGTTTCATTTCTCATTACAAACATCTTACTGAAGACATTTATTCACCTGCCTTCATTACTAAAGACGTATCAAGTTGCTTTCCTCCCTAAGACCACCTTTCTGTCTTTACATAAGCGCAAAGCCTAAATATAAAATCACCTGAAGTGATTCCCCAAAGCTTCTGCATTGGGAAAGACTCTGCAATGATCTCTCATATTACAGAAAAGCCTGCTCTAAATATAGACCTCCTCTTGTAAAAATGCATTCACAAGTTGGAAAACAAGAATTTATTAGGGAACATACGTTGTATATTTTAATTACGCAGCCTGTTTTTGAACAAATGCCTTAACGTTTTTCAAGTAGGGAATGAACAATGCGAAAAAGGGAAAGATTATGTAGCCCTTTTAACCAAAACCTACGTTGACCTTTTCGTTTGGGTGTTTGTTTATTTATTTTAAGTGAAGTGACAGACGTTGTGGTGGACAACCTTCTCAGCCACACGTCTGCTGTTGGTCTGGATGTCTTACTAAAACAACATCTGAGACAGCACTCCTAAGGTGAATGTGATAATTAAGGGCTAGGAGGGTTTTATTTTCGTAATGTGTCATGGCACAGGACCGGTAAACCAATCACTTTAGCCCACCCCCCCTTCCTCCCCGCCCGCCCGCTCGCTTGCTCGCTGGGAAAGTAAAGGTGACGTCAGTTGTTTTAGATGTCTGGCTGGGAGCCCGAGCGCTGTGGCAGCTATAAGCCCCCTCTTCACTCGTCCAGAGAGACAGGGCCCATAAACATGTCAGCTGATAGAGAGGCCAAAGCAGACATTAAGACACGCTTCAAATCCCAGCCTGCAGCGTCTGCGAGTGCTTGTGATGGAAATAGAAAACGTATAGACTGTAGGTGTCACAAGTGGAAAATTGAATGAGATGAGAAAGGTGGAGAGGCATTACGCTGATTGTCTATCGCATCTGACGTGCCCGTCTGACAAAAAGAGTCAGGACGATCACCTTTCCTTGCCCTCTTCGCCGCAGCGGACCGTAAATGCAGCAGACTAAACACTCATTCATCATTACGGCGCATGCATGTTGCCGCGGCACAAAACCCCCCGATCCCACTCGGTGACTCAGAGGACATTAAAACTTCATCTATTACACAAAAGATCACAACCACTTAACCCTCAACCGCCATTCGTAATGTCCAGGAATAAAATGCAAGCATGAGGCGAACGGTTTTTTTTTTTCTTCAAATTTTATTTAATACCAGATGCATTGAACCCAAAAATAAGGCCGTTTTCTCATTTCTTCAAGGGAGTCGAGAGGGAGAACAGGATGTTCGGCCGCAGTATGGGAATGCTGGAAGCGTACGGTCTGCAAAGATCCACTCAATAAAAGCCAGCATCCTGACCCGCCCAGTTTGGAGTCTGAATAGAGAGGGAGAGAGAGAGCCAAAAGGTGTCACGACCCAAAACAAACGCAAGGTGAGGTTATTAGAAAATCATTGAACATGTGAGACTATCAACTGCAAAACCGCAGTCTCTTCGTAAGTACACGTCGTTCACGTTCGCACCTTTCCGTAGGGGAAGAGAAAATGCTAAATTAAATTTCGTCTGGCCAAACACATCAAAATACAGGACTGTGTGTTATGGCCTTTGCCATTGTGGTGTTTGTGTGAGTGAGTCATTTAAAATGACGTGCTTTGAGGGATCGAGACATTTCAAGGCCGCTATTTTGAACCGTTCTATTTGAAAGCAAGCGAACGTACGTCGCTGGCCAATCAGTGCACACGGTCAAGATCAAACAGACACAGACTGGACCCCAAGCAAAACATCTGCGGTGACTCCTAAACGCATGGAACGCCGTGAAGCGTGTGTGTGTGTGATTGTGTGCGAGCGTTATTTACTCTGCCGCGCTGAGTCATGGGACTCAGACCCTCTGCTTTATGGCTGTGCTGTGCTACCTTGTCATTAAGCCTTTGAAGAAGAACGGCATGATGAAAGCACTTGCTCTGTTAAACTTGCTCTTACTGGTTTACGCCGTTTAAAGACAGTTCTGGGCTGATTGCCGCTCGACATTCTTCTGGACGGATCATTTGTGTGTGTAAACTACAGGGCTCAAGACAAACAGAGATGAGATCAGATTAAAGAAGAGAAGAGGAGATGCTCTGGTGCTTTGACCTCATTCCTGTTTGCGTTGCTCTGCTTCTTCTCGATGTTCATGGCCAGCATTTGGCTTCGGAAAGAAAGGCTCTTGGTTTTCTCGATCACCTGCTGATATGGTGATATGGCGTTGTTGCCCATCACCACGTGACCCTGTGGAAGGAAAGAGGAGAGCGTCAGAGCTGAACTCAGGGAATGGCAGGTTTTTTCTGTTCCCACAGAGACACAGACCCGTATTCACAACCTCCACACGGGCAGCAAAACACACAGAAGATAATTCCAAGTCATTCCAGTCCAGATCTGAAGGCTGGTTACTTTGTGATTTGCACAAAAAAAGAAAAAAGAAAAAAAAAGAAAAAAAATCTGACTTTCTTGATAATTGTTGACTAGAATATTAAATTAAGACTTACACTAGTAATACAATAATTTAATACAATGCCTTAACATATTATATAGTTATTAAAGATTTAAATTGAATACTTTTATGTTCCTTTTCTGTTTGGAACTTTATATTTTTTGGAAGAATTTTCTAGAATATTCTAATATTCTAGAAAAATATTAAGCAGCACAACTGTGTTCAACACTTATAATAGAAACAATTTGACCATATTAGAATGATTTATGTAAAAACGCTGAAAATCCAGATTTACTAGCAGAGAAATATCACTTTTTAGAATAATTAGAATATTTGAATATATTTAAACAGAAATCATTATCTAACATTAATTACATAAGTGAACTGATAAAAACTTTTTAATACTGACATGTGTTTATATCATCATTGGCCCCGTGAAGTGCTTTGAAATGTGCATTTTTATTCTATGTTTGACGTAATCTCAACCAAAATATAAGGAGCCGGCTGGACATAGCTTAGCCCCTCCCCTTTTAAAAAACACCCATTAGCGTTTAGTTATTCTCACAGCTTTATTGAGAATGGTTGAGCTCAAGTGCATCAAATGAGAAGCATCTTGAAGGGGGTGGGGCATGGCAGATACTAGAGAGGTTTTTGATTGGTCACGATTTGATGAGAAACTGAAGGTATGGGGTGACGTAAATAAAACCATTGATCCATTTAGGCAGAAGAGGCAAACTCCAAGATTTACATGTTTATATCTTCTAAATGCTAGTTGTCACTGTTTTGGTGCGCACTAGCGTATAGATACGCTTCATGAACTGTTGCAATGCCTAAGACGGATAAATAATTTACATATTAATTAAATATATTGTGTTACAGAATGTTCCACACATAGGACTTCTTTACAATAAACATAATTTTGACTAAAAAGTACACTTGTCTCCATATTACAAATGACCCTCCTTCAGAACGATAATGACAGTATTCCTCTTACCCTCGAGGAAGGAGATGGTGAGTAAGCGGGCACTGGGCAGAATTACTGACGTAATTGATTGCCTCTCCTTTATGTATTAAAGCAGAACATTATCCCTGCACAAAAGAGCCTGAATTTGATTTTCCTACTAATTAAAGGACACTAACGCAGCATCTATCAATTGGCCGCTACTTGAGGAGGGAGGCAGAGAAACAAGAGCGAAATAAAATATGAGAGACTCTCACCAGTTTGGAGTCGATTTTGGCATCCAGCCTGGCATTACGAATGAGGTTGACGATCCATCTTTCTGCCTCCTCGGGAGTCATATTCAGCTTATCGGCCAGCATACTGCGAGGAAAACACAGTCCATTAGGACAAACTTGGGTAAAAGGAGAACATTATATACTCTGATGGCATTACGTTCAAATTGTGAGGTATATAACAAGCTTGCGGTGGCTGTGTGTGTGTGTGTGTGTGTGTGCAGGTTTAAAGTGCTGATCGAAAGTGCTGGATGGTAATGGGTTTACTGTCATACCTCAGCATTTAGACGTCTGTTTAAGAGTGACAAATGCGTTGCATTATGTAATCAAGTCTGTGATTCTAATCGCACTAAGAAACCCATAAAAATGGAGTAGAATTACATCACCATGCTTTCGCGAGTTTGAGGTCAAGGTAGCGATGAAGCAAACTTTAGGACTGGAATAAAACACTAACTGCAGGAGTTCTACTGTTTTTTTAAAAGCATTTTAAAAGCATACGATGCAAAATCCCCATGTCAAAAAAACAAAAAACTTTCTCATATGATCTGCATCTCATCCAAAATGTTGTGCTTGAACACACCAAAAGAACTGAAGATGAAAACCAATTAGTACACACATTCTGTGCCTGCATGCCAGGAATAAACCACCTGTATCAAGAGTTATTATTGGGCAATGTAATATACAAAACTGGGACTGTGAATGCAGTAAACAACACAGAGCTTTACACATTTTTGGAGGGAATCTCCTTATCCACCTGGATAACGCAACGGCATTCATATTCCACCAGACCGCACTCCACACACCAGCTGATTGGTGGAGAGGAGACAGAGTGATGAAGCCAATTATGATATGGGGATGGTTAGGAGGCAATGATGGACAGAGGCCAGTGGGCAAATTTGGCTGGGGTTAAACTCCTAATCCTTTGAGTGACATCCTGGGATTTAACGACCACCGAGAGTCAGGACCTCGGTTTTAGGTCTCATCTGAAAGACAGTGCTCACTGAGCAGTATATATATATA
>CAIGQQ010032566.1:7289728-7304569 GCA_903798035.1 Danio albolineatus
GCATTTGCATGTCTCTTAAGTGCATGTCATAAAATCAGATTTCAAATACAGTCTTCTCACAGACATTTTTATATATAAAGCCATTTGTAGTTGTGGTATTTTTTTGGTCTATGCTGAGGGCAAAAACAGGAACACAAAAACCCTGCCATTCAAGGCCAACAACTGTAAACATAAAACCGGCATAGATTTCATATGGCTTCTGCGTATTGTACCAATGACATGTGCTCGTAAACCTAAAAAAGTAATGTTGTCCAATCTTATACCCTCAAAACAGACATAATAAAGCCTTCTAGGTTACACCTTTGAGCTATTAACCTGAACAGATAAACAGCAATCACAATTCAGTTTCTTAGTCCAGCATTACCTGTCGCCTTTGACAAGAAAATGGATTCAATTGCAACGAGACTGCCAAAAAAGAGCCAGGACTCCAAATCAATTCCAGACTATCTGCAACTGGAGATTTGGACAGAGCCTGATCACATTCCATGTTTCAACCTTGACTCCAGCCCTTCTCAGTTTTATACAGCTCAGAAAATGTAAGCGAGCAATTAGTCCGTACAATGAAGCATGGAACCGTGTGAGAACTTGGGGAAAGCTGGTTTTTGATTGTCCAGAGTCGGCTATGTGGTTAGAAGAGAACAGATTTTGAAAGGCTATGAATTGTTTGCACATGAACACACATATAAAAAAAAAAAAAAACCCACACACACACACAGGAGCTTCATCAAGTATGGTATATGATATTGTGTTAGAGTGACTCTGAACACTTGCAAACATGCAACCTTTTGCGATTTACAGGATGTCATAAATCCCCTTAGGTAGATACAACCTGTTAGCAGATCTCCAGTTTGCAGTCAAGTGCTTTTCGCTTGGCGCACAGAGGCCACAGCAGGAAAAAGAATGCAGGACAGATGCTCAAAGACTACTAGTTATGAAAGCTCATTAAGCAGGCAGGAGGGCAACGCGGCCTCTCTGCTCTGCACTCCGTCACTGGAAGGCTAATAGGAACCAGGCAGAGGGAAACCAGTGACACCCGCCCAAACCTCCCTTTCCATACAGACTACTACTTTTCCACCAATGGAAAATCTTGGGGACTGAAACCATTGCGTGTCTTCTCTGGAAACCTACGATGCCGTATAAATACCATAAAAAGAGGCATAAAAAAAGCGCAAGCAGAGTGAAGTGGTAATAAAACACCTGCCGCATTCAGTCCAACGCAGACTGGAGAGTCTATGAAGAGTTCAGAAGATGCATCATGTCAGTGGTAATTGAGCCGTGTGGTTCAATTAACACATAAATATCCTAACTATTCATTTTACACTGTTTAATTGCTACAATCTTCCTTGATGAATACACAAGTGAATTAGCGCAGACAAACCTTACAATCTTCAAGTCTGCGTGAAATCAAAATGTTATGCTAGAACGCACTGCTATTCTTAAGGTCTAGGATTATTCTATGCAAGTTAATCCACTGATGGTGTTGGTTTTGGTAATCTTCAATCAAAGTCTGATCATTTCCTTTCGTGTTTGGAGTGGTGGTCCTTCTCGGTGGATGTCAACTTGATGGCTTCCATAGCAACTGCATAACAATATTCTTAACCACGTCCATCTTATAATTAGTTTGCTATGAGGAAATTATGTGCAATGTGATTTCAGTTGGAATTACATCCACATACTGAAAAGTCACTGAAACTTTCAGACTTTGAGGTCTATGCCAGGATGAAACAAGATTCAGCAAACAATAACAGAGCAAGCCCTCGATCATACCGAATGTGCTGTTAGGGTTGAGACGCAGCATTTTTGAATGGTTTACCAATAGTCGTGAGCTTTATGTACGCTCCTTGTGTATCTCTCACATTTTAACTGCCTGCTGCGCCTCATGTTTTTGCAGTTGAGCTCTGTGCGCCTGTAGTTGAAAAAAGTAAACAGAGTGCAAAAAGTGGGCTACGTCAGATGGGTCTTTATCATTCTCCAATCAAATTAAAACAGAGGCGGGGTTTACGTTGAGGTGATGGCAGTCTTTGTGTTGTCCAGACGACTGCAGAGACTTTTATTAATGAAGGAGAGACAAGCGGTCGCTGTTTTGAATTATCCGAAACCGTATGACTTCAAAAATCTTGAATATCACAATATTATTAAATATTACAATTATAACAATATCAACAGCAGCGTTTACGCACAATACGCAGTATTGCGGTGCTTACATTGAAAACAACAGAAAAAAAATGCTCAGCTGCTGTTTCTACAGTGCAAAAAGTGCTTCGGGTGACACACCCTAGATGATGCTTAGAATAGGAAAAAAATGTAGTGTATTATCTACAGGCGAGGTGCAGTCATTAAGATCGTCCCGGGGGCCGATATATAGCCCCTTTAGACATGCTTGAAAACAGATGGGTGGATGTGCCTGGGATGTCTGGTTCTGAATGCGTGTCTCCATGTGTGAGATCGAGGTGCTGGCAGCCGGTCTCTGGACATGCTTCCTCCAGCACACTGGGTAATAAAAACTTATCAGAGAGTGGAGTGGGAAAGGAAGAGAGGAAACAGGAAGCATTCCCACATTGTGGACACATTTTCAGACCTGCTACCTTTTTTTCTTTCTTTGTCAATCCTGATCCTTGTCAAATCCTCGGTCAACTTTAAAAGCAATTGCAATGTTTCTTTACATGATCCAGTGAAATGATGCTGTACTAGATTGAAATACAATTACGTACCCTATACTGATGCACTGGTGAATTCGGCAGAAGGTCTCGAAGATGAACAGACGGGCATTTTCAATGAAGTCCTCGAGGCACGCCACAAGGAAAAAGTCATTCACCAGCACCTTTAAAAAAATATTAAAGAAATGTTAGGCACAGAACTTATTTTAGTTAATCTTGTGTAGCTCTTTGGGGGTGGGGGAGTGACATTAAGGTATAAAACAATGCCTCAAACCAGAGGGTTTTAATATCAAATGGGTGCAGGTATAACATATTTTGGATTTTATATGCTGGACTTTAAGCAGACTTTTTTAAATAGTCAGTGTCCCATAATCCTTAATAAATCATAAAAATGTGATCATTTGATCAATGACTTTTTTTAAAAAATCATGCAAAAATTGTTAAAAGAATTATTTTTATGATTATTTGTTTGTTATAAAATAACTCAACACTGTTTTAGACCTTTGAACAGTTAAAACTAAAATATAAGTACACATTACTGAAAAATAATAAACATCTGTCTACATTTTCAAGTCAAAAGTGGACATTTTTCCTTTCTCATAAATGTTCTTTTGTTAACCTAAAAACAAATAAATGTGTGCGTATATATAGATATGTGTGTGTGTGTGTGTGTGTGTGTGTGTGTGAGTGAGTGTATATCTACGCACGCGCACACACACAAAATTGTTGCATGTTTCAAGAACAACGTTTAATCCAAACCTTAGTTGGAACACAGAAAACTCTGCGGCTAAACTGGACAATGAGCAGAACAGGAAGTTTATATAAAATCAGAACTGAAATAAAAACAGCTCCACTTCAGCCGAGGTCTCTGTAATAGCACCTGGTTGGGGAATTACAGAATGGGAAAAAAGCCAAAAGCCAGACAAATTAAGACAGAATTATGACAAATCTATGGAAATTAATTCATAGCTGGCTATATTCATAGAGGCCTATAGCTAACACATCTATAAGAAAACATTTAATGCTATTCTCTTAGGAGCAAACCAGTATCTGGAAGCACAAAAAAAGGAAAAAATCCGGGGTCATTCTCAGCACTCTAAACTAACCGCAGATCTTGGCATTCCTCATTCCCCACATGAAAAAGGGCAGGAACAGAGCCAGCCACCGAATTCACCGCAATGGCTGTGACTTATCGCCGTTTGTCTTGCCCGTTGCCGCAGGGTCCACCAGGCTGCGCGGTGGAACCAATCTACAGTGCCACCGCTTTCAAGCATCTCAACGGCCATCTACTGTCAATCTCAGATGCACAGAGCAGGGCATGCTAACCTGCTTTACCTAGCAGTCCTAAAGCAAATAGTGCATTCCACAAAGCTGAAGACATGTGCGAGCCCCCGCTGTCCTGCACGGTTCACATGCAGTCCTCCGTCCCGCGTCTTTGCTCACAGCCCCCGCTTTGTTTGCTTAGGTTTTGAGAGCTACTATCTCCCGAGGTTCTGCTTGAAGAAATCCCAACTACATGGCCATGGCCCTATCAGCCAACACACATTTCATCATTGACAATGTCTTATCTTAAGCTGATAACAGTTCGCTTAAGTGCTATAATTACTGTTGAGGTTTTTGAGTAACTGGGGAAAAGAACAAGGCTCCGACAATAAAAAAAAGGGTCAATTTTTGCTTAACTTTCTGGAATTTAAAAGTGCAGCTTCAAACAGATTGAAAACAGGGCTATATTAAGTTGTGTCTATGTTTTATGCATAGCATAGACATTCTGAACCCAAACCATTGTGCAAATGGCCCTTCTCCGCAGAGATGGATCAACTGAAGGAGGAAAAAAATGATAAAAGCTGACTGGATAAGCATGATAAGGTAATCACGATGCAAAGTAAGCAATGTGATGATCTGCAGCTTGAAGAAAATCCCAGAACACTTATGCGGTCAGTCTCTACGGATCCAGGACTGTGTCCAGTTGGACTGAATCACAGGCCTGCAGAACTTCTGGAGCCATGGGTGCTGATGATGTGCTAAAAAAATTGCTTGTAAACAATAGCAATGCATATGGCTGACTTTAGTCTATTTCAGCGTGATTGTTTAAAATAATTAACACTTTTATTTAGTGTTCAGTCAAATGTGAATATGAAGACTTTCACTGAATACATTACATTTTTAATATAAGTTAAGCAAATAATAAAACTGATGCAAATTGTATGCGTTTCTTTTCCATTTGAGGACAAAACGATTAATTATTTTCAATAGATACAATAATTTTTTTAAAACTATTTTATTAGATATAAAAATACTATTTAACAATTGTAGTGCAGTCCTAAAATAACAAACCACAAAGATCAGTCCATGGCACTCGAAAAACGTGGAAAATGTAAAAATATGACTAAACCTATACGAAGCAAAGTGGAAACGTGTGAAAAAAGGATTTTTAATATTTTCCACATTTTTCGAGTGCCTTGGACTGATTTTTGCTGTTTATTCTGATGAATCCCTTACCCAAAGAGCACCGACACATCATTTAAGCTACCCCTGAGCACTTTTTGCTTGATTTTAAACAATTAACTGTCATTTTAAATCTTTATATTTTGCCACAGTGCTTCAAACAACTACAAATTAGCCAGCAAGTCATTTAATGGTTAATAAAACATAATAAAAATCATAAAAACAATCTACTAATACTAATAAACAAAAATGTAAAAAAAAAATCCTGCATTAAATACATTTCTGACAGTCACTGCATTCGTATGAGTCTCATAAATTAGCTTAAAATAGTGAAAAATCTAGCAGCGGTCTAATCTAAATCACATTTAATAATACAAATAAATTAATAAGAATTATCCCCGAGGGGCCAAGAATTTCCTTTTCAAATCATATTTTCTTTATAAATAAAAGTAGTAATCCCCTAGAAAAGTGTTAACATCCTTTCTACCCACTTAAAACTTACTCAGTTGACTCATATCATTTATTTGTTCTTTTACAAGCACTTAAGAGCCAAACGGTTAATGTAATGGACTTGTCCGAAGATGAGAGGATGTTTGTTTTTGCAGTTGAGAGCAGACGCACTGATGGCTCGCGAGACTTCAGCAGGAAAAGCCCTGGGCTGTTGCAGACACGCAGTTCTGATTTTCGAAGTCACTGCTCAATCAGATTGTAAATTTGTGAGCATTTAGAGCGGACATACATCTGAGCCTAGCCAGTTATGCACGCATAGTTTACGTTTTTTTCGCATCTTGTGATCTCGATAATGCCTCGGGCTTCCATAATCAGGGTCAGGACTAATTAGTGGCCATTTACACAGAGTCTCGCTGTAGAAAACGCCTGGTTCTGGAGGTCCAGTAGCTGGAGGGCTCTCTCGAGATCTCACAGATGCAGGTGTGCTAATTACTGCTAGCTACACAAAGCCTGGCCTCCAAGCATGCAAAGTGTAATGGAGATCTCCCTAAAGACTCGATCGGCTGGACCTGCAGAGACCCCCGCGGAAAAAAAACACGACTCCTAGTGATTTGGGCCTCGTTTTCTTCTCCGTTTCGTGACGATAAACGTCCAGAATGAAAAACAGCTGGTCTGATCAAATGGGCACTCTCACAGGAGTAAATGTTTATAAATCATGTTAGCGTTTTAGGAAGGTTCCCATTTCAACGTTGACTTGAGTCTTTTTTTATGTTGCTATAAAAAGCCTGCTATTTAACATACGAGGTGCTTGTTACTAAACAAAACTGAATTGTTTTATTTTGGGCAGTGGATGGGCAGTGCAACTAGTCTTTGAATTCATCATAATTTAGAGAATAGGAACGAGCTCCGACATAAGTGCACACTAGGCTAAAGGCACTCAAGCTAATTATGCTTGGGATGAATCCTTGTAATGTAATGTGTTTACTGCGACCAAGAATGCGCCTGAAGGCCATTTCTGGCTTTTATCACACTGAGACTTTCTTATTCAAAGTAAAAGACTTTTTGCAGTTTAAGATTTGGCACGTTTTTTTTTGTGGGGCAGCTTACCAAATGCTTTTAGGTTGAAATGTAATGTTTTCCAGGGTCAAGATGGCGAACAAATCTCGGTGTTGTGCCAAAAATGTCTGCAATCGAATGGTAGCAAAAGTCATTTGCACTATTCTAACAGCTTTTAAATGATAAATCCAATTCACTGCAGAGAAAAAGCCTCTTATATTAACAAAGCACATTAATAAAATACACTCAGAGTTTAGTGTTTTGTCCCAGCACATCTAAAAATCACCAACGGAAAATGAAAATGGTCACTTTTACTTCTTTCTAAAAAGTACAGACTACATCAAAAACTAAATAATTGAATTTGCTGAGGAAGAATTGAAGCTTTTAAGATTAAAAACAATGCAAAAGCACAAGAAAAGTGGTCCTTCTACCTCATACACCAGTGGTTAGCAAACTTGTTCCTGGAGGGCCGATGTCCTGCAGATTTTAGCTCCAACCCTAATCAAACACACCTGAACAAGCTAATCAAGGTAACTAGGTATACCTAAAACATCCAAGCAGGTGTGTTGAGGCAAGTTGGAGCAAAACCCTGCAGGGACACTGGCCCTCCAGGACCGAGATTGGTGACCCCTGTCATACACCAAATCCCAAGACCCCCGAAAAACATAACCAGGGTATCTGAAAGCTTCTAATAGTTATATTTACGACTTAAGACCTTATAATAACAAACAGAATCAAATTCAAGACAAACTGTAAAGTATAATAATTTTGTAGTACAGAATTTACAAAAAAAAAAAAAGCACACAACTAATTAATTACCATCCATAACATCCTATTATATAGAAAGAGCCGTCTGTAATAAAATGATAAATGAAACCAATTGTTTGAAAATGCCAAGTTGTCCAAGCACACAACACAACTAATTAATCACCATCTTTAACACTCTTTATTATATAGAAAAAGTTATTTAAAAAAAAAAACGTGAAAGCAACCCTAAACTGATTAATAATAACAACGTCCATTTCAAAACGAAAACAAAATCTTCTTTATGGGATCGGTTCGATTGCATTTTAAGACCTTTGGAACACAGATTTAAAGCATTTTAAGACTAATTAAGGCCTTATTTTCATCCTATGGAATTTAAGACTTTCAAAATTTAAGTTTTGCACCCTGATAACTACAATTAGCAATTGAATGCAAAATCTTGACGTTCATACTTTGTCATCTAAATTATTTAAGGAAATCTTTGGTTCCTGAGCAAATCATTCTTTTGAGTCAGACATTTCAAGAAATTAGTCTGATTCAATCATGATTCTGGTTTAATTTTTAGGTTCAAATGACCAACTCAGCTATTATTATATAACTACAATAAGTAATACAGTATACAACAAAATCTTGACAACCAATTCTTGTCATCCAATTTCAGAGCAACGTTGAATTCCTGAACAAAGTCAGACATTTTCAATTAATTGGTCATAATTCATTCATCATGACTCTGATTTGATTCTTAATTTAAGCTGCTGATTCTAAGAGCTCATGGTAGAAATTTACATTATGCAATATAGCACAAAATCTTGACATCCACCATTTTTGTCAACCAATTTCATGAGACGAATGATTGGTCTGAAAGATGAATTAATGATTCCGATCTGAATCTTAAGTTCAATTAGTAACAGCTGACTAAAATTTCAAATTTCCTAACACAACACTGTTGTATGACTTAAAAAGACATGGAATATGACTTATAAGTTATATGGACTACTTTTATGGGTTTTTTAAGCCTGGAAGCTTTTTTCCCACAAGAAATTTACAACATTAAAACGATATTCCCAATTTTCATTTTTGAGGTGAGATTTTCCTTTGAAACACAGATTGTTACTCTATTTCGTTGTGTTTTGTTGTGTCCGGGGCCGTGTTGCCACTGAAAGTCAGCAGTTTGACTGTAAAAACAGAAGGAATGACACAGCAGGGGCAAGGGTGAAAACTGATGAAGTGACCATTATGGAAGGCCATTTATAAACGGGAACAAAAATACAGATCACTGGCTCGTCTGCACCACAGAAAGCTCTTTCCAGTGCATGTGTCCGCCTCTGCACACCAAAAGCACTTCTTGTTAACCATCCCACTGATCTGACAATTACCGGCTATCATAAAAACATGACAAATGGTGAGTCAGAGGCTCTTTCAGGGGCCCGTTTCCACAGCTGCCCATGACACCGCGCTACGCATTCAACGCCGGAGCTCCAAGACCCCTTTCAGGGCCCAAAACAGAAGGCTGTTTTGTGGCTGCTGAAAAAAAAAATCTACATCAACAATCACCAGTAGTAGGGAGGTTCAGACTCCAGGATTTCACAAATAAAAAATTAATAAAAATCTGATCTTAGTTACTAAAATTACTAATTTTGCCATGTTTTCACAAATTTTACAGCATTTTCTTTTATTGTTTTGCTGTGAAAATACACACAAATTGACACATCTTAATTCTTTATTAATTATCAACCTCGAGAACCACTGATCACTAATGTATATGAAGGAAAGACAGAAAATGAAAAGTTGAAAATAAATGCTAAGCTGTCAATGATGTTTAAAGGCTGTTTGAAAATGTTGATGGAAACGATGCAAAGCATGTGCGCTTGTGTGTACATGTGAGACGACAGATGCATTTATACAATATATAAAAGTTTAGCGATGGATACAACTCATGCAGCCAAGTTCAAACAGCCTTTGAATGAACGTTTCGATAACGTCAAACGACTTCAATCACACACCGTGTATGAACAATAGGGCTGCACGATACTGGAAAATTATGTGAGATATTCCTTATGTGAAGTATTGCAATAACAATATTGATTATGATATAATATTTGTCTAGATAAATGCTGTTCAGATCTAATTCTAAAAAAATTAATTAAAAAAAATCTGTCAAGGTGCAAACATTTAGTCTTTAAAACATTACAACTGAATGAAAATATCACGAGATATTCAAACTCTGATTGGCTGTTAATATTTTCCCCTCATCTTGACTCCTCCAATAAGTATTTATTTTCGGCTCTGGGCTCACCTTTGGACCACTTTAGCCAATAGCAAATAAGCGACTATTAGGGAAGTGGGAATAAAGATAGCAAGGCCCCATCTGATTGGTCAATATTATATAAACAACCAAAGCATAAAATAAACGTAATTTAATCACACATGTGTGCGATATGTATATTGCATATACTATTATCGCGATAACGATACTCTTGCAAAAAAAAAAACCCTGATCTTTGCGACTAAAATGACTGATTTGGTGGCAAGTTTTTGCAAATTTGCTGACAAATTTTGCAGCATTTCTTTTGTTTAGCTGTGAAAAATACACATAAATTTACAGGTTAATTCTTTATAAATATTTTGACCTCAAGAACCATTGATCACTAATGTATATAAAGGAAACACTCAGAGAAACTAGAGTTTATCCCTAAAGCCTGCTGCATAATATCTAAAAATAAAACCAATTGTTTAAAAAATAAATGCTAAGCTGTCAATGATGTTTGACGGCTATTTGAAAATGTTGATGGAAACGATGCAAAGCATGTGCGCATGTGTGTACATGTGAGACGACAGATGCATATATACAATATATAAAAGTTTAGCTATGTATACACGTCATGTAGCCTAGTTCAAACTGCCTTTGAATGCAAGTTTCGATAACATAAAACGACTTCGATGTGTATGAACAATAGGGCTGCGCGATACTGGAAAATCTTGTGATATATTCAGATCATTGCGATATTGCAAGTATTGCGATAACGATATTAATTACGATATAATATTTGTCTAGATAAATGCTGTTCAGATCTAATTAATAAAAAAAAAGTCAAGTGCAAACATTTAGTCTTTAAAACATTAAGACTGAATGAAAATATCGGCGGATATTCAAACTCTGATTGGCTGTTGTCATTTACCTCTAATCTTGACTCCACCAATAAGTATTTATCTTCAGCTCTGGGCTCACCTTTGGACCACTTTAGCCAATAGCAAAACAGCGACTACTAGGGCAGCGGGGATAGATAACAAGACCCCATCTGATTGATCAAAATTACATAAACAACCAATGCATAAAATAAATGTCATTTAATAGGGTGGAAAACCAAAACCAATTGTTTGAAATATCTGCGATATGTATATTGCATATACTATTATCACGATAATGACATTTTTGCAATATATTATTATGCAGCCCTAATTGACAACTCAAGACGTTGCAAACCTGATAAGAACATTTTATTAGTAAATTCTATAATGTTTTTGAAGGTAAAACAATTTGGATGGTGCTATGTGGTATGGGGCGGAACTTGAACAGTGACCTGACAGCTCAAAATATATGGGACAATCTGTGACAAAAAAAAAAAAAAAACGCTCCACAAAATGTTGCTTGATTTTGTGTTAAATTCAGCAATCTTGAAATTCCTGTCAGAGGACACTTTTGATCGACCAGAGGTCAGACACCCTCAGTGTGATGACTTCACAACTCATCATCAGGGAAAATCAAGACATCATCTGCGTAAATTACCAAGTTAAAGGCTTTTTGTGGCTGGACAAGAAGTGAAGGATGAGCTCAACGTCTTGGGAGAAGGATAGCCTCTTCAAACGCTTTGGCTAATGGAACCTGTTATGTTATGAATCTTACGCTTTTGGAAAAAACAGGAACATGACTGAAGAAGATACGATCAATCTGCAGAGTCCCTATAAAGTGGAGGGTGTGCCGTGCTTTTAAGGACACGCTGAGAAACAAGCTTATAAAAAGGTAACGGGGAAAAGACAGCTGGATCTTACCGCCTCGCACTCTCGCAGTTTCTTCTGAGCGCTGTCAAAGTCGAAGTTCACATAGAGACACTCCACAAACTCTGTGATGGGGTCTTTGTAGGTGTACGACTCCTAAAAACAAGAGAAAACGGAGAAACAATCATTTCAAATGAAGACTGATGTAAGGATTTAATGTGCTTCTAGATCAACTGGAGAGGGTTTCTCATTATGAATTTACTTGAGTGTTTTATTAGCAAATAAAATGTCATGTTACAAGCAGAACTGATATCGGCTGTTCAAGCACAAAGCTACTGACTCTTTCATCTTGTGGTTACAAACATGGCTGTCGTCAAACTGTGGCATCTATTTCCCTAATTAGCACAAGCTGACAGTTAATTTTCTTATGTAATATAAAAACAAACATACGGCAGATTTAATGAATTTTTTATTTATTTACAGTGAAACTGTCCTAAAGAAGGCTTTGAAAAGTCATATGGACTACTTTTATGGCACTCTATACGTTTTGGTTTTCTTCCACATATTTTAAACAAGTGGAAATGGAACAGGGAAATGCTAAACAGAAACACCAGAAAAAAATAAAATAAAAGTTTTTCAGACATCATTTTTAAAGAGATTTTAGGATAAACAAACCCGCCAAACAATCAAGCAATTAAACTAAATCTTGCTCATTCAGTGCACATTTAATAAAAAAAGTCTTGGTGGCTTCCCAAGCAGTGACAAGTGGCTTACAACTTTCTAAGTTACCTATTTTATTTAAAAAAAAATAATAATAAATAATAATAATAATAAATAAATAAATAAAGTGCAACCAGTAGCATGGAGAAGGGCAAAAATTAAGAACTGAAATTGGAAAGAGGAATGCTAAATAGTAACATCAAGATAATAATATAATAATAATAAAATATAAATGATAATAATTATAATATAATAACAACTACAACAAATTTAAATAAATTAAATAAATAGAATAAGCAAAAAAGAAATGTATAGCAAAAAAAATCTTTAAAATTGTGTTTGAAAAACTAGCTAGAATAAACATTCATACAAAGTTTATTTTTCAACTTTCCACTAATTTACTTCAGATAATTTACAATAATAATAATAATAATAATAATAAACAACTAATTTAAATAAAAAAGCCAAAAAGTAATGAAATAACAAATAATACAAATATTTGAAGTTGAAAAGTTTGAAAAATTAGCCAATAAACAAACAAAAAAAATCTTCAACTTTGCACTAATTTACTTCAAATTTATTATTAATAATAATAATAATAATAATAATAATAATAAACTCATTTAAATAATATTACATAAAAAGAATAAACAAAATCGTAATGAAAAAAAAAAACAAATTTACTCAAAATATGAACAAAATGACTTCAGAAACATTTAGTCTGAACCATTTCACTTTGTTTATCTTCTATCTTGTTTTATTTACCATATTAAAAAAGCTGGATCTTAATGCTTTCAAACTAAATTAGTTTAAGCAAATAACAGCTTTTTAAACAGACAGCATAAATGACACCCAGGCTCTGTCTAACGGTCTATCATAAAGTGCCATGAGCTGAAAAACACAGCCCTGATGGGACGAGTCTCATTTGGATACGTGATAGTCGTTGGGTCGTCCCTTCATCCGAATGCCACAGATGCTTGAGTAACCATGAGAAGAGACGCGCGTGCAGAGAAAACGGTGAGCACCTCAGGACACATGTTTAAGTGATTACGCAAAAGGCTGCGGGACGCGCTTATTTGGATTTCAGTGCCATTGATCTCTGAAGAAGCTACTGTTGTTGGACACACAGACATCAGAACACTACAATCAGACCGTCCAGCACCATTCATCAAATCTAATGGCTTCAAGAAGGAGGAACACAGATAAACGAGCCTTTTATTTGCAAGCCAATGTACACGACTAGTTCATTCATTTCCACAGACAATGCGAAGTAGAACTTTCCTTGCGCTGGATGTGCTGAATTATGATCAAAATATGGTCTTACTTAAAACATGGAAAGGGAATCAATTTGAGGATCTCGGGTGATGGATAACCTGCCATTTCTCAGTGCATGCAAAGACTAAAAACTACATTATCAAAATTAATTAAAAATAATTAAATAAATAAATGAATAATAAAATGAATAAATAAATGAACAAATAAATTAATAAATAATAAAATTAAATTTTAAAAAATAACCCCCTGACAACCTGCAAACTTTAAATGGCAGACAGATTGACAAAGTAGCATCTTATAAATATTTAGGTGCCTGGCTTGGTAATAAGTTGCCTTACAGTTTTCATATTGATAGCATTTTTAAAAAACTACATTGGGTTTTTATTTTTGTTTAAAAAATGCTTCACGTAGCTCAAAAACATTTAGTTGAGAGTACACTTCTATCAGTATTGGATAACAGAGATATACTTTATATGCACGCACTTCTGAATGTTTTTTTTAAAAATTGGATATTGTTTATCATAGTGCCTTATGACTTTGTCACTGGTTCAAGTGCACGCACACATCACTGTAATTTAAATAAAACGACAGAACGAACCTCATTACAGTCAAGAAGAAAACATGTTAGCTTTTATTTTTAAAGCTTTAGTTGGAAAATTACCACAGTATAAATCTAGTTTGTTGGGGTTACTGTTCAAATACTTACAATACCAGATGAGCAGATATACTCTTACTTAAGATTAGGGCTGGGCTGATAAACAATATTGTATCGAATCTCGATAAAAAACTAATTAATTAAAATTATTTCAATAACACTGATAAGCTCTGGACTATTTTACTCTATATTGATCTAAGAGGCAATCGCACAGCAGAAATGTGCAATAATGGGAATCTAAAAGTGTGTTGATATTAGCGATGAACCGAATGCCACCGAATATTTATCGGCCGAAAATGTCATGCCATTTAATGGACACTAATTTTTGTGGCTTCAGTCATTGTTGGGGTGGTCTTTTAAATCTGCAAGCATTGACAACTTATATCAAAATATATATGGTTGTCAATATGGAAAATAATTATCAAGATTGCATTTTTACCATATCGCCCAGCTCTATATAAGATGCCATTTCTTCCCACACAGAATTAGATCGATCTGCATTCTCCAAGTATGCTCCATATGTATGGAATGAGCTTCAAGATATACTACATATGAAATCCGCACCATCTATCGCTATTTTTACTAAATATTTTAAATACTGTCAATTTTGAACAGTGCACGTTTTAACAATTGATTATGTTTTATCAATTTTTTGTAAGTGTCTATGTGTTGTGAAATGTTACATTATTTTTTGTAACTCTGTCCTATGCTGCCTGCCTTGACCAGGATTGCCTGGTAGAAGAGATATTGTATCTCAAAAAGACATTCCTAGTTAAATAATAATAATAATAATAATAATAATAATAATAATAATAATAATAA
>CAIGQQ010032566.1:7313268-7329928 GCA_903798035.1 Danio albolineatus
TGGACTGTTTTAGGAAACTTCTTAAAGCTCATCTTTTTATTATTGCTCATAACTTATGAGGCTTTCTTTTAATCAGTTTTTTTATTTTTTATTATTTATTATTTATTTTTTATTTATGTTTTGTGTATTTCATGTTAGGTGCCACGGTGGCGTAGTGAGTAGCACGTTCGCCTCACAGCAAGAAGGTCGCTGGTTCGAGCCTCAGCTGGGTCAGTTGGCATTTCTGTGTGGAGTTTGCATGTTCTCCCTGTGGTTGCGTGGGTTTCCTCCGGGTGCTCCGGTTTCCCCCACAAGTCCAAAGATATGCGGTATAGGTGAATTGGGTAAGCTAAATTGTCCGTAGTGTATGAGTGTGAATGAGAATGTATGGATGTTTCCCAGAGATGGGTTGCGGCTGGAAGGGCAACCGCTGCGTAAAACAAATGCTGGATAAGTTGGCGAGTCATTCCGCTGTGTCGACCACGGATTAATAAAGGGACTAAGCCAACAAGAAAATGAATGAATGAATGAATGAATTATATATGTTCTGTCTGATTCTTAAATTTGATTGGCTGATAGTCGTGCGATATTCTGCAGCATCAGCACTTGTACAGCCTCTTCACCCTTGTGTATTACTCCACCCACATTATGACAAGCAGAGAAATAAGCTCACTACAGTTTGACAAATATTGCAGCTGTTGGAGATTTCAGAGAGTCAGCACATTGGCGGCCATCCGCACAGCAAATAAATCGACAGTTGACGTCCTGCCACAAGATGGCGACAGAGACAACATAATAAGTCCTTAAGGAGAAAAACTTTCAATTTCAAACTACAATGAAAATGAACAGCTTCCAGCTGCTTTGCCGCTCTCGCCGCTTTCGGTGTGAACGCACAGTCAGAGTATTGTCTTAATCGTATTGAAATTTAATTTGAAATCAATCTAAATGCACTCAATAATAAACGAGGAGCTTGCAACTGAATAAGTTGTTGCAACAATTTTGCCAACTACTTCAAGAAGCGCAGTTATGTTTCTCTGGAAGTAAAACTGACTTAACTATTGGATTAAGGTAACTACAGGAAACTTTTCCTCATGGAGCAGTCAAACCTGACTTTTTTTTCTTACATTTTTTCTTATTTGGAAACATTTTTGATACACAGAAACTAAAAATGGTTTAAAAAAAAAAAAAACAAGATCAACAGGCTGGTCCGGGCTTGCATTTTAAAAAGCTTAAAACACGGAACCCGCGAGTCAAACAGCCCATTTGCCATTGTCAGCATTCGTCCAGGCTGCCAGGCTCATTTTCACACTGACCGCTGGGGTCGTGGGTCTGTGAGCGGCTGGCTGGTGTGTCCAGCATCAGCAGTTTCGCTTGCGGACTGTGGTGGGCTTTCCAACCTGGACCCGTGCTCTCTTCCTACCTCATTCGTTTTTATTAGAGTCAAACCGAAGCACAACCAAACCCCAGACGGAAAACGAGCAGCTGCAGAAGGTGCTTACTGTGGCTGGTAGAGGAAAAGCTCAATGATGTTGTCTCTTCCTTTAGGGTGGTTGAAGAACACGAAAAGAGACCAGTGGATCAGCCAGGTCCTCTGCTGGAGAGACTGGAGAGGAGAACTCACCGTCTGTAGAGAAAGAACACAAATTGGGAGAAATTTGGGAGATGAATCCGCACTAAATTCCAAACCAATGTAATTATAGTAGGACAATATTAGTAGGACAAAACGTTACAGAAATAGCTTCCATCATCAATTGTCGCTCTTAATAAATTGTAATATGATTTATAAAATGCTTGATTTTTTTTCCTGTGGAAACCTGTGGGTCTGTGATGAAGAGATTTGATTGTTGTAAATGTTTATATCAAATGGCAACCTTTGCTGCAGCAAAAAAAAAAAACTGCCTACATGTATTAATAAAGTGAACTGAAGTGAACCAATCTAATTGTTTTGCATGAAAAGCAAAGCATGATTTTACATAGAATGTGCTGGCCGTTCAAATAAACCATATTTTTGGGAAAATACATTTCAAAAGAGGCACAAATGGGGGGAAAAAAATCAAAGCCTTAGTGATTCATCTGAATTACTACTTTGCTTAAAAACACACTAAGAGTCTTTAGAGCAGATTTCAAGATTCCCTAGTGAACTACTGTCTGTCTGTTTTCGAATTAAGATTCTGTACAAACAGGCATTTCTAAAGTTTTTTTCTCTGTATTTAACCAAGACTGCGCTTACTTGATCAAAAATACAGTAAAAAGTAGCATTGTAAAATACTTACAATTTCAAATTTAATAAGTAAGGTTAGCCTCATTAGTCTTAAATCTCTCATTATCCTTCAGATATACATTGATCTTGGTGCTTAATCTATTATTATTAATATTAAAAATAATTGTATGGGTTAATGTTTAGTACAAATTATTATAATTCTTTTACCTCAGGATTCTCTAATTGAAAAAATAAATGTTTTATGAATTAGAAAAAAATAATTCTATGAAGTTTCTAATTGTCTAATCTCAAGTTTAATTCATTTGTAAAACTCCGCTCTCTCAATCTTTTCAGACATTTCACTGTTTGAAATGTTTTAAGTTTATTGATTAAAACAAATGTTTCCACGTTACTAAAACATGCTGCTTTAATTTATTCATCCTAAACGTCTTACAGCAGCATTTATTTGAAGGTTTCGTGACATTACAACAGTTTTCTCTGTCACCTTTGATTAGTTCTAAGCATCCTTGTTGAAAAAGGCTACAAGTAAGAAAAATATATATGGAATAACATGAGAGTATGTAAATAATCATAAAATGTTTCTTTTGGAGTGAACTGCCCCTTTAAAAGGTGATCTGTTTTGATCGTGACTACAGCGAGATGAACTTCTGACTCCGAAAAACCACCATTTGGCTTCGGTTGCCTTCAAGACTCAGTTCAAATCAAAGTTCAGAATAGAAATTTACAATGTCTTAAGACTTTAATTTTTTATTTACTCATACTTCGCCCCAAACCAAACCCTCCTTTCCCAGCTCAATTCCTCCAATTAAAAATCAAGCTGTGCCGACAGAACACAGCAATTAAGGTTTTGCTTGACTTGTGAGCTGCGGTGAGAAAGAATCAGGAGATGGAAGAGAGGAGAAACGGCAACAGCAGCGAGCGGTGCTGTGCTCAAACGCAAAGCGGTCAATATTATGGCCTATGTAAGGGAATCCGAATGCGGTATTGAATTCTGAGTGGCGGGGCATTACGTTGTTATCGATAGTCTCCCTCAGGCGGGTCAGGTCCTCCATGGCAGCCTCCCAGTTCTGCATCAGGATCTCTGAAGCCAGTTTGCCCCACAGAGAGTTCAGCGCGTTTCTGTCTGTGGCCGGGACCTGCACAAACACAAACACAGGAGAAATACACTGACCCAACTGTAAACAAACGAAGACAATGAAATCAACTCACTTCCCATAAAAACACCATCAAATTATACTGGCTGGATGGCACTCTTGGTGCTTTTCCACTTTAGAAATACTGTATTTCTGACATCTGACATTTCCCACAGCTAAAAGTTGAGCTTTCTTGGCAACGCTGCTAGCCAGAGCAACTTCTTTATTTATTTACAGTGGATAAATGGATTAAATTATGTCATCTTTGGGAATTGGTCTTGCAAAGGAAAAAGAAATAAATCCTGAAAGAATATTTTTTTTGGGGGGGTGAAGATATATAAAACTTAATTTGCTTGATTTTTGTGATAAAGTCACACACAAAAATATTTTTTAGCTGAAAAGGATCATGAAATTTTGGAAAACACATGTATAAATTTTACGAAATTTATACATGTATGTATACATGCATTTCTAAAATATAACTTTAAAGACACATTCTGGAGACACAAAAGACTCATCTTAAATCTTGAAAAAGGGGTAAAATAGATGCCCTTTAAGTAAGAATTTTTGATGATTTTATTTTATTTTTTTTTATTATTATTATTATTTTATTTCTTATTTTTTTATAAAACAAGGTACAGTATATTGCAGGTTTTCCATAACAAAAACAATTTAATTTTGTTTTAACCACAAACTAACTTAAGACAGAAACAAATGGACAAAATAAAAAAGGGGAAAAAAATCAAGTAATTCAATAATTGAATAAGTCAAGGGGGTGTTGGGGGAATTCATGGATGGAAACGTACATTATCCTCAATACGGATTATTAAAGTGTCCATGTTCTGAAAAAAATTCTGGTTGATCCTCTGAAAAATTGTGTATTATTATTTTTTTTTCTGTTTTCAAAAATAACATTACATCACTAAGCCAAAGTGACAGTTTAGGTGGCATTGGGAATTTCCACTCTACAGTAATTCTTCTATCTATTAATGTTAAGTAAGGCCAAGACATTTTCTTTGTCTTTAGTTATATGCATGTCCTCATTTGGGACTCCAAACAAAGCCATTATAATTTCAGTTCATTTTAAAGTTAAAATCCAAGTCAGCATGGTTCACTTTGTGCCTTGTTCACCATTTTTAAAAACACATGCATTAATATATTCTAATCGATGTACTGTTGCTTAATATAATTTAATTTTATAACTCAGATTTAAATGTAAGGAATTAACAAAAGTTCTACAGCCATAATCATTATAATGATTTATGTCAAATGTCTATTCTATCATCAATGTTTAACGATTTATTTTCTGTTCAAATAATAAAACATTAGGTTAATAATAATAATAAAAACTGTGGTTAGGTTAAAAAGGTCCTTAGACAAGGGTCAAATGTTAAAACCCAACTTGTCTGTGATATTGCTGGGAAATAATTAGGCTAAGTTAAACAAGTGCTCTCTAACTAGTCCGGGGTCAAATGCTATCTTGGAGAAAAAAAAGAGAGAGATCCAATAGAATGAAACACAAACATGAGCGTGTCATTAGAAAATTCAGAAGCACAAAACATTAATCTCACAGAATAAACTAACATATAGAATCAATCATTCACATATTTACTGTGAAGCATCCTCAAGCTCAATGGGAAAGAAACGCTCTAAGTTCAAGTGAACTCGCGGTGACCTCAGTGCATTGCCTTTGGCTTCGGTGAGGGTCTTTAATGATGTGTGCTGCTACCGCTGCCGTCTCTATTACTGGCCCTTAACACATGTCTGCGAGCTTTGATCAGCCCCGAGATGTGGACAGGACCCGAGTGGTGGGACGCTAATCAAAACGTCTGTTCGCGGAGGAGTGAGACAATGAGGTCCAGACGTGAGGTAAAGAAACTCAACCGATCAAATCATACCGGGTGAGGATGGATAGTTGCGAAGTAAATGAGAACCATTTGAGTACGTCTTTGCTGGAATAATACCAATTTGATGTATTATTTAAACAGACTGTACATACCGTTCGAAAGTCACATCTACTCTGACTAAAACGCATTGACAGCAGAAGCCAATAACATAAGTCTTGTTAAGCAGAAACAGGCCCTTGAAAATAATGTTTAGATAACTTGATTAACCAGTAATTGCGATAATCTCCTGAACATTTGGCGCAAAAGAAAAACATCCTGCGGAATCGAGTTATGAAAGCCCTCAAAGATACGCGCTCAAGCTTCTTGTAGGGAAATATGAAGGAGATTTAACGTGGTTCATCTCTGCGCAGACAATCAGCTTCAAAAGGAACCTGAGCTGTTTCAAATTAGGACTAAAAAGACAAAAATAAACAAAGGGTGGACGTAATGTGTTGCAGATTAGCCAGCTCCTGAAGTTTCTCAGCGTGTTTCATGAAAATAAGGGTGATGAGCTGTAACCAGAGGTTCATGGGGTGTGTAAATGAGCTTCAGCAGACGTAGCAGCATGTAGACGAACCAGGAAGTCAGGAACTGCAATTTGATTGGGTGGACATAATGCTCCTTATGTAGATAAATTATATAAAATAGACAAAGGATAAAGGAAGATAAAGGAAACATTATATATTATGTAACAAATTCATCCAGTTCTACCAGGAAAATCAAAATAAGTGATGCGCTTCTAATTTTCAGAGGTTTGAGGACATTTGGTCTCATTAATCAATTATGCATATGTACACATTTACGCATGAAATCTGCATATAAACACTTTAACAAGGGAAGATGTTTCACAAGATTTACCAAAACATTCATACTAAAAAAAATTTAAGATTGTGAAAACTACACCAGAACATCTGAAATTACACAACGCACGCACGCACACTTTGTGAAAAGTGGGTACATTACATAGGTTTCCATTCATTTTCTACTGTCCAAACTGTATATTGCCTTCCCCCCACCCCACCCCAAAACCCGACCATCACAGGAGACTGTGTGCAGCTTTACTCTTTGATTAAACTCATTCTGTGGGGTTTATAGGCTTTTTGAGAAATGATGACGTCACCAATGTCCTCATATTTCACCTCCTTTTAGTAATACCCGTGTGTCATACCTGTGTCATTATACAGATTTGTGTCCTGACATGTCACAAAAACACATACACACACACAGACACACACACAAAAGATAATCTGCTAATAATTAGTTTTATGAAATAATATTTTACTTAAACATGACAAACTATTAAGAAACTCTCAGCATTGCTTGAGAATAGAAAAAGGCATATATTTGATGTCATTCAATTACATCTTGATCTAAAGATGTGAATTAAATTTATACGCATAACTGGAATATCACCTACAAGACATGCTAATAAAGCAGCCTTTTCATCAAATGAGTCAAAAAGAACAAGTCACTTGCTGATTAACTGGCGGCAATTACCAAAAGTAAAAACGGAATCTTCTGCGGTAGAAGCTGCGTGAATCCGATCTTCGTTTGGTTAATTACTTGCACCTCAGAAGAATGAACACGTGGTTGTGTTTGAAGGCGTGAGACGATGAGCACAGACAATTTTAATTCTGAAGGTAATATAACAACACTAATACTGAATTGGTTAAGGCGTTTAAGAATGACCAAAACAACCGTTCAGTTCAGATGTTTTACAGCAAATTTTTATCATCACATGATCTCTTATAACAAAATGACATGTTTTCAATGCACATCCTAGAATTTGTTCAGTAAAAGTGTTTCCATCATAGTTTATGCGCATTTTTCTTATCGAATAAAACCTTTATCTTACCGAGTTATGCACATATGGTTTTATGCGCATTTTCTAAATTTGTGTGTCTTGTGGTTTCCATTAACCATTTTTATGGGCATATGCAAAATATACAAAGTCCTTGTGAAGCTACTGATGAAAGGCATAAATCACTGGCATCAAATTCAGTTCCTGGAGGGCCGTATCCCAGCAGAGTTTAGTTTCAACACGCTTATCTGTAGGTTTGAAACAGGCCTGAAGGACTCAATTAGTTTGATTAGGTGTGTTTAATGAGGGTTAAAGCTAAACTGTGTAGGGCTGAGTTTGACACCAGTGGGGTAAATGAAAGAATATGCTGCAAGCCCTTATATGGAGATGATTTGGGCATGCTTTATGCAAAACACTAATGTCCTCGACATGAAAACATGAATATATTTTAACCGTGCCTTATATTCACACACAAAAATAAAAGAAAAAGAAACTTGTTTTTGGTAAATCTGATAAATGTTAAATGTGATTGGGAACAAATTACATTAGAAGTCTCACTTATAGAAAAAAAAGCATCAAAATGAAGCAATTTTATAATTAAAACAATCCAATCAAAAGATTTGTCTTTTAATTTTTTTTTATAAAATTCTGTGCCATATTTATTGGCGGTGTATAAATCTAGACTGTAAAAAATACCCGTAAATTAGCAGTTTTCTGTATTTTGTGATTCATGTTGTTATTTTTCCTCATTTATTTGTGCTTTCGAATTGTATTATGGGGCCTGGCTCTTTCTCACAATTCAAAAAAGTGACTTTTATTCACATTTTTAATAGTTTAAAGTAATATACTGTCTGGGTTGGTGTTGTATATTACGGTACAAAACCTTATTTTATAGACTTATATTTTACAGACTTATTTCTATATATTATATTATACATTATATGATTTCAAACTACTTTACAGTTTAACAAAGTGACTTTTGTTGACATTGAGTTGATTTTTCAACATCAAAAAGTAGACAGAGCAGAGATCAAGCTCCCATAATGCAATTCACAACCATAAATAAACAAAAAACATGTTTAAAATATTAATTAACAGATATTTTTGACAGTGTATTTCTACAGTATTTGCATAGTAACACACAGAAGTATGAAACAGTTTGTAAAGCCATACAGCACAGACGCAACCAACCATCGACTTGCACCAGCAGAGCACTTTGATCAAAATTCCCAAGCTGGATGCGTCTAAATAACAGTCAAAGCCCACAACTCTGAGAGAATCAGCTCGGAGGGACAACCGGGGAAAAAAGGCATCTTTGCTGCCAATATAAAGGTCAACGTTTCATTTCTAAAAGTGTTTGTTTTTTCCCTTTTTTTTCCTGGAAGTCCCTGCCTGCTACATTTGGCGATGCTCCATGTCATTATGGCAGCTTTCTGCACACTGACTGGCTTTCAGCGGTGGCCATGCAAGAATAGTTTCAATACCTGGGTTTTTCCACCAGTTACCTTGAGTTTCCACTGCCTCCCGAAACGGGCACATTTTCACTGACTGACCAGCAACAATAAATTGACTGTGTTGGGGATCCGACGGGACACTCAATCTTTATTCTCAACATCCAATCCCTGCATTAACAGATGATATGAATAAGTTGCTCTTTTCGCACCGGGCCCTCACTGTAACAGGACCTCGGGTCTGGATTTTGCAAGCCTGGCTTCCTTCGTTAAATGCCCGTGTTTCCCACGCTAGAGGACTTCTAGAGCCTGACATCTCCCATGCTAGGAGCCGTCCGAGGAGATGGGAGGTCTGGCTTCAACAGGCGTGGATAACAAAAAAAAAAAAAATAGTAGTAGTAGTAAAAACAAAAGAAAAAAGAGGGCAGGTATTCAGGGAGAAAGATCAACTTAGTCCATTTTTAAAACCATGACTGTTCCAAGCTGCTTTCCACTTTTCAAACATTTTATTTACATTTTAAATATAAATAAGATAGCTAAGTGTAAATAAGATATAATGGGTTTAATTACATTGAAAGGTATTTTGCATTTATTGTACACATTTGTAAATATACTTTGGGTGATTAAATATTCTTTATCTTTCTTTATTGTAAATAAAGCGAACCACTTTTTGCCACGTTTGTTGATGGTGCCGATTCATAGCAGCTAACGTCTCAGGGGAATTTTCAAAATATTGGGTTGCCATATTTATGTTAAGCCCTTTTTCATCCTCCGAGCCACACGGGGCGTAACATACACTTATTTCATTTGATAAAGTTGACTGTTGGGTTTTATACTGTAGAACAATAACCACTGACGACATTAAAATATAAAAAATACAATAAAAAAATAATACAATAATAATTTAATAAATTACAAACAGGTGAAACTAATCATGTTGTTGTTCACTAGCATGTTGTTTCATTTTAAACTATAACTATATCTATCTGTTAACTACACTTAGGGTGAATGTTCATTTTTCTCAATTTATTTGAAAATGTTGTCATTTTGCCTCCATTTAATATTAGTTCTATGCATTTTCTTGTAAATTAAAATGAAGACAGCAAAACTAAGAGTCAGCATTTTACCCATACATCCCACAAACCGGGAAAAACTATGATTTCAACAAAAATAATTAGTAGGTGTTTTAATTATAAGTAAATGATCCTTGAGCAGCAAATCAACATTTCTACACGATTCATCACTCGAAATTGTTGATTTTGGTCCTCACTGTGACAAAAATATATATATATCTTCAAAATATGTTTTTGGAAGTTTGTAAAAACATATGGGTGAGAAACTAATGACAATGTTCAAATTTATCCATTAAGCATTTATATTAATGAATGTGCAAAAAACAGAGGGAGACAAAAACTGAATGGAGTAATTGAAGGCTTGTCAGCGACTCCTTCCCTCAACACCCACAAAAACCACAGGGACACAACAAACAAGCAAACAGACAAACAGCTTGACTGACCCTGCAAATCATCCATAAACGGGAAACATGTTCTAAATCTAAACAGTCCAAAAACACACCTCCGACATTATAAAAGCAATGTGACTCCAAATCAAACAAAGAGTTTCTTTTTGAATTTCTACAACAATGAAGTAGGAATGCAACATATTCTCATAACGTTCAAGAAGATGAAAATATCATCATTGTCCGAATGTGAAAACTATGTAGTCAGAAGCTACATCATAGAAGAATTTGATAATATATGTTAATGGAATTGAATATGGATTAGTGTCAAAATCATCACAAGTCTAATTTAAGCTAATAGCCAGAATCTGCTATTATCATATATCTCACATGCTCTGCAGAGACCCACAGAGATGCGCTTTTTTTGCATTAAAAAAAAAATGCATTGGGCCGTATTTTCTAAATCCCTTCAAATGTCCAGCATTTGGCTTTTGCCTTCGTTTTTTTAAATTAGCCAATCATTGTATAAGTTTCTGCATAAACTTTTTATTCACTCTTATCTATGGTTGGCTTTGCAGCTGACGAGAGCAAGAGAAACATTAAATAACTAATTCTTTAATAAATGCCATCTATACTGGCTACAAAAAATGATAAACCATTAGAAATGGTTAATCAACTAACTTACCTTATTTAAATAATTACACATGGCAAAACACAATGAACGTGTGGGGGTGTTTGAAGGCGTCAGACGCGGAGCACAGACACTTTTGACAATTCTGGAGGTAATTGATAATACAGCAAACACGAATACTGGCATTTTAGAATGACCAAAACAACATTTCCGATGTTTTTCAGCCTGCTGTTTTATCAATTCACACGCATTTTGATCATTACATTATGTTTTTTATTTATTGCGTAAACTGGAATTTATTCAGTAAAAGTGTTTCATAGTTTATGCGCATCTTTTTTTTATAGAATAAAAAGTTATCCTACTCAGTTATGCGCGTAGGTTTTTCATGCGCATTTTCAAAACCTATGCGCATCTTGCTGTTTCCATCAACAGTTTTTTATCCGCATACCCAGAATGCACATAAAAATAGGTGGATGAAAACATAGCTAATGCACATGGCCTCTAAATGGCATAAAAGTTAGAGAACAGTGGACTGTTTCAACGAGGCCCCGTTTTAGCATGAAAACCATCCGCGTCCACACTAGCGTTTCACCCAGTGTTTCTGAACACATCTCTGTCCACACTACTCCACTAAAAACACATATCACGTGACCATTTGCGCACTCTGGGCATGCGCGTTCAAGTATAAACAGAAAGCATGTGTCTCGCTCGGCATTTGGTTAACAAACGCTAACCCAAAACCGGCGTCCTAAATAGGGCTTACGCCACTTGAAACGCGAGCGATTAGCGAGTGCTCGAACAATAGCCTGCCTCTTGCGAATATATGCAGCTGTTGTAGTAAAAAAGGCAGAGTTTAACAGCACAATAGCGCCTAAAACGGACAATAATGCAAACAACTCTCCCATTTCTGTGTCAAGCAGCCACGCCGCCGTTTTCACATGTCTCCGTTTCCCCCATCCACACTGAGACGGAGCAACAGCATTTTAGAATGAAAACGGCCTCTCAAGCGTTTCCAAAACACTCAGTTTTCAGGGCTCAATAACTCCGGCCTAGTCTGGACGGATGGCGCAACCGTAGCAGAACTTATGCGTTTTAAAACGAAAACACATAAGTGTAAACGGGGCCTGACTTTTTAAAATTACTTTAACACTTTGAAAACAAAGAGTGTATACCCGTTTCATAATAAAAGTTAAAAATCAATCACTTTTAATCTGGCTTCCATTGCAAGTGTATTTCAGCACTGTATACACATTTTAAAATTAAAAATATGCTTATTGGATATTGCCGAAAATCCATTATCATGTATCGCTTGTAATTTAAGCAAAAAATTAAAAATAAAATAAAAAAAGTTCCATCAAAAAGCATTAATTTTTTTTTATAAAAATACAAATTTAATTTGACTTAATAGTCAGAAGTTACATTTTGTGGGTAATTAAAAAATAAACTTGAATTTACAAAAACAAAACATATTGGAATAGGCATTTGATTAAAAGGAGTTCAAAAATATCAGTGAATTATTCCTGACAGCATGTCTGAAGAAGCATTAACTGCTGTCATAAAATCAGGAGTTTGATTTATAATCAGATGTTACAGAATATGAATTAGAAATTTAAAATGTTACGCACCTAAAAATTAATAAATACAAAAAAAATAAAATAAAAATCAGTATCGGTCAAAAGGAGTTGAAAAAAATACCAGCTTATCAAAATGAGTGCATCACCACAAGCGTAGGCCGAGTGAGTCACACAGGTCTGCAGAAACAGGAGCGTACTCCATGTGAGATGTGGTTATGTGAGAAATGCTCGCCGACAAGGGAGTACGATAACTTAGCCAGGCATGGAGTCTCCCGCAACACTTCTGGCCCAGGGCAGTGCTGACAATGGGCACCTCTCTTCACGACACTGGACTGCCTCCACACACCGCGGCCAGAGAGAAAAGGAGCGGGTCAATTTGTTGGTTCCCAGCCGTCATTTTGCCCCCGCCCCACCAGCTAGACAGCACTGTGCTGGGCCCTGAGCGTCCGGCCGCTTTTCCCCATAAGTTCATCTTTCACTCATTTCTACAGGCAGTGGGAGAGAAGCCACAAACACCAGAGCCCCAGCAATGAGCCCTTTGTTTATAGAGGAAATAAGAAGTACGCATGTGTAACATGGATACTGCCAGTACTCTCAGTGAACTGCAATTATCTTCCCCCCACAAACCTACTTTGGTATTATCTGATTCCAAAAGTATTCCGCTGGTGAAAATTATTTAATCCGAAGCCCTCAGTGCATCACCGACTTGATCTTTATCCAGACAGCAACATTTAAAAAAAAAAAAAAGGTAAAGGGGTCGTCACACTAACAGAGAAAGATGTGGGTGTTTGAGCAGACAAGCTTCACACCGCCAGATAAAATGTCTCGGAATTTTTTTTTTTAAAGGCAATCATTCATATCATCCATATACGAGAAGGATATCAGACCACGACTAACCATCAAGTAAAAAATAAATAAATAAATAAATAATAGATAATTAAATAATAATAATAATAATAATAACGACTGAATCATTTTATCCATAGTAATATCAAAGATAAATATCAAAAATAAATACAACCAAATCAGTAAAAGTTTAACAAAACAGGTTTACAGCAGTTTATTAAACATTTTCTTTATTAAAATTACAAATAATAATCAATTTAAATATTAATAAACTTTCCATGCAGTCTTTGCAGACCATTTTTATTGCTGTTTTAATGTAGTGCATATTTATTGATTATTATTATTATTATTATTATTATTATTATTATTATTATTATTATTATTATGTCTGATAAATATTTCCATGCAGTTATTATTATAATTAGTTTCATTCATTTTCCTTCAGCTTAGTATCTATTTCAGGGGTCGCCACAGCAGAATGAACCACCTACTATTCCAGCACATGTTTTACGTAGCGGATGCCCTTCCAGCCACAACCCAGTATTGGGAAACACTCTTACACTCACATTCACACACACTACAGACTATTTAGTTTATTAAATTCACCTGTACCACATATCTTTGGACTGTGGGGGAAACACGAGGAGAACATGCACTCCACAGAGAAATGCCAACTGACCCAGCAGGGACTCAAATCAGCAACCTTGCTGTGAGGCAACAGTGCTAACCACTGAGCCACTGCGCCGTCACTATTATTATTTAAGTTATTGTTAATAATTACTTATAATAATACTTTAAGCTGATTACTAGTATCTTGAAAACCATCCAGTAAGATATGTCCTGTCATGATGGCAAATATAAACGATATCAGTTATTGGAAATGAGTTATTAAAACATTTAAAATTTTCATTACGTTTAAAATATTATTGAAAAAAATTATCTTTATATTTATTAAACAGAAATTGAAGGAAAAAATACACAGAAGAGGCTAATAATTCTGACCTCAACTGTATACACACACACACACAGAAGATAAAATTGAATATTCTAATTAACTACTTAAAAGGTATAATACACATCTCATATCAGAACTGAAAGAGAGAGAAAAAAAAAACATCTGTGGATTTTGTGTCCCGTTATTCAGTCAAATGTTGGCTCAATAAAACACTCAACATGGGCTGTTGGAGCACACAAGTTCTTGTCATCTTCAGCTGAAAAGCCTTTTTTTGGCGTACTGGGATTACACCCAGCAAGCAGCATAACCTTTAACCCTTACACAAACGGGGGAATCCTGTCAAACCAAGAGTGATTAGGCCACAAAATCCCCACCAATCATCTATGGGGAGCAGCACTGCCCAAAAACCCATAAGCTTATGAAGTCTCCCACTAAACACAGGCCTGAAACAACTCCTAACCGAGTCCTTGAAGAGCCTCTTTTCAGCACTCAAGACATGCAAGGAATTTAACAAGGCAATGGATGGCACTTTTCAGAAATAATTACAGATCAGGAGCTTTTAGTTTCGTCGGATTGCCTCGAGTGCAAAGAAAAGTGGAGTGTTTCTTTCTCTTTTTTTGAGATGCAATGGATAAATGGCTCAATATATCATAATAAGAGGATTTGGATTCTAATTTAAGAAAATCTACCTGTGAGTGAGTGGTGTCCACTTTTCATTCGCGTCGTTTTGAAAAACACCACATTAAGTGCACACGTAATGCTCGTAACTCAGAGAATTTGGCAGAGTTTTGTACTAAAAAAGCAGAACTGTATTAAGCAGAGACAATAAATTCAAACTCTCAATAGAGTGAGCGTTTGGCTTAATTAACACTCGCCGGGGGAGCGCTCCATCAAAATAAAACTGTTTGTCCATTAGACAGGGACTTATTAAACAAGAATGCATTCAACGGTATTCATTTGCGAAGGAGAAAATGAAAGGGTGTCGTGATGTGATGAAGACAGGGGTGTGGTGACACTCATACCAGAACTCTGAAGAAGTACAGGTACTCCGCTGCACCAGAGTAATTGCCACACTCGTACTGGAACTTGGCGTAGCGGTAAAGGGTGTCCAGATACTCCTGACGGAACTGCAAGTAAAAAAAAAATAAAAAATCATTCAATTTTCAGTGGCAGATGATAAACTTTTAACAAACTACAATTATGTGCAGAGGTAATAAAGTGTGATGCTATTATTATTATTATTTCAGTGAATTTAAGACTTAAGACTCAGCGGACACCCTGTATTAGCAGGCCCACACAGAATCTGAGTATATAGAAATCCCCAGATTTTTTTTAGCCCATCGAGTCCATTTATTTACTTGTGCAAATGTGTGTGAATAGAGATTTATTCAGTTTTCATATTAATTTCAGTAATTTTATTAACCAACAATCAAATGTTTGTACCATTTATTTACAATACAGTTTGTAAAGTATTATTTTCTGTCTTTTAGAAGAGATATTATAGATACTTGCTTTGTTTACCAAACAAGTGGAAAAATTGGATTTGCACTGTAAACCTTAAATAACAGTTAAAATTATATATATATATTTTTTATATTTCATGTTTCAGTTACTTCCAAAATCAATCTGCATAAATCAACAGACTGCGTTTTTTTTTTTAGCAAAATATTCAGATTCTGCCAGCCTAGTATTAGTTAATGAAATTAGTACTTCAACACTAACTCTCTTTTTATCTTCTAAACAAACATTAAACATTTTTGGTTGTTTTTCATGAATGGGAAACTTTCAAAGCACCTCATGTTTTAAATAACCTTTTTAAAGAAAATAAAAATGATCTGTAAAAATAGTTATCTATTCTCATTAATATTTATATTAAAAAAATGAAACAATGAGTGATAACAATTAATTTGATTGGATTTTATGAGATAACAAAACTTTTTCAAATTAAAAATATGATGAGACTTCGATTTTGGGTGCTCCATTTTTATGCTCATCTTTTATTTTAACTATTTTTTGATTCTTGTCCAAAATATGCCTGACAAGCAGCTGTGGTACATTAAATATTGTTACTTTTAATATATCTGTTTAGTTGAGTTCTTCTCTAAATACGGCAAAAAAAAGTATTTTTCCATCGTTTTGCTAAAATATAAAAAACACTATACATTTGTATTGTGGTTTATCCATGTTTAAAATCCCACTTTTTTTTATATGATTACATTTACCACTAAATAAATAGAGAGAGAACGCAACACTACTGGTCATTCCCAGTGAATTCCCCCATTTTGAATAAACCTTTAATTCACATGCTGGAAATCTCCCCCTCAATCTCCATTTCAAACTCAGCATGTCAAAATGCATCTTCATATAAGCACAAATGTGTTTATTTCATAGAAAATCAAATAATCCATTCCTCGAAACAGAGAAACACGTTCTGACTGACTGCGTTTATGTTGCAGAATTTCCAGCGATCACCCTGCCTCTTCAGGAAACTGCAACCACAGGTGACCTGACGTGACCTCAGGATTATCTGAGCCACTATTTTTAACTACGATCCTCAGTTTCATCCAACAGTGATGACCAGGAGCTTGACTGAGAGTTCAGCAGATCAGGAAACTTGCAGAACAGAGAGTTTATTGTGTGTTTGTGTAGTCACAGAAAACTAGAGCCCTGGCACAGGATACTCAGATTTGAAACTGCTGGTAAATAGGGGGTGTATATATATAT
>CAIGQQ010032566.1:7334928-7346852 GCA_903798035.1 Danio albolineatus
TATATATATATAGCAACCGTAATACTGTTAGCGAATGTCTGTTATCAAGAATGACATTTAGATGAATATGTAAATATGTTCTCCAGTTTAATTTTTGCTTTTATGTTACTTTAACTTATTATAGGTTAATCAGGTTTCAATTAAAATTTAATTACTACCTAGTTTAACTGAATATTTTTAATTCAGTCTGACTGATGCAAGTTGAAACGACTAAAAAAAAAGTTGATTCAGCTAAAATCTTTAGGCATATTTTAATATAACCGAATCAGCATACTAACGTCCCAAAGTTCTGTTAGTTAGCGAAAATTAACAATATTTAACAGTTATATTATAAAAGCATTTAATGTGAATCAATCTATAAATGTTAACGATTTACTATTAATCAAATAATGAACAAAACAGATCTTTTTTTTGTTTTTACTGCATGCTTTCCAAGTAACATCTGAAAGCTACATGCCACATTTTGCAAAGACTTAATTATTTAGAATTATATTCATATTTAAGATCAAACATGATGTCTCACATTTCTGTGAAGAAACTATAAAACTCACTTAAAGAAATAATCATTTTAACTAAGATATGAGCTAAAGAGCTTGTCATCATTGAAATAATTAATAAAACCTTTTTTCTTACATATTTTTTCTTTGACCAAAAATATGAAGTATGAACATGCAAATGTGTTGTTAAATTACTGAAAATGTACTTAATCTCAGGTGGTGTTCAACAAAAGTCAACATTTTAGTCCATAGAGGTCTGGGCTAAAAACCAAAAAAAAAAACAAAAAAAGAAACAGAGGAGAGGCAAAGACTCGAATATATAAACTCTTTGACGCCGCATGCCTGCAGTGGTCTAAAGATCAGGTCTAATATGCACTGGATAACTCAGCCACTAAGTCGCCGTCTTTTCAGGCTAATTTTAATGGCGACTGCTTGGTAACAGAACAACGTCTCCTCAATCCAACAAAATCAGCAAGAATCCACTGTCTGTAATCCAGTGAAATCCCTCCAACTGCTAATGGAGAGAAGTATTTGAGAATATCTCCAGCGCCTTCAGAGATCAGCGCAACAACCTCCTTTTAATTAAATAAAAACATCTCTAATCCCTAATACACCGCATCTCTAAACCTAAAACCTCTCGATTGGCCGGCAGCTAGAAATGAGGAACATCCATCAAAGCTGGATGAGGACCGAGTTTAACCAAAATATTTTAATTACAGCAAAGTCAGCAGCATCGCACAAATTCGAAAAAAGTAGCCTCCGTGAAACTCACCACAGGATGTCGTAACATTCAGCCGTTCCGAAATTTGCAGCATGAAACCGTATACTCGTCCACATGGCAATTTCAATCAAATACGAACCGATTGTGATTACAAATGCCCGCTGATGTTCTGCCATCCGCTTAATTAAATGGCACTTAAACCCGACCGTCCAGAAAAAGAGCCACAAATGTTCTGTTTGGAGTATCGTCTGGCATCCAGCAGGGCTCCATCCCACATCCCCGAGGACTGTCTTGTCTCAACTGTGCAATTGAACACTGTTCAACTTGCATTAGACAGACAACAAAATAACTAAAGTACCATTTCAGCTGTTGCTTGGAATAGAAATTGACTAAACTACTGTCACAACGTTTTAAAGGATTCTCCACTGCCGACTTCCAGTAAAAACCGCAGACATTTAAAAGTCTTCACGATGTACTGTAAAGTATGGAAAGTTCACTTTCAAATTTGAAGACAGTCACAATAGACCCTTAAAACCATGCACTAAATACCTCACTGGTACATCCTTTGTGTTTTGTGGCATCTCTATGGTCAAACAGGAGTTGTTGGTGAATTATTTGACTAACTTTTACATTTTAAACATTGAGTTTAAACTCTATGGTGGACTGTCCCATAACACCTTATTCAACAAAGCATAAATAAATGAATCTGTCAATAAATAAATAAATTTAAAAAATTCATTCACAATTCATTAAAAAATAAATATTAAAGTGCAATAATATTAATAAATATTATTATTATTAATATTCGGAATTCATTTCAATTGTGGCAATTACATCATTTAAAAGAATATAACAAAATTACATAAATAGAAATGCCTACAACGCAATAATACATTGTTCAATATATAGATTATTATAATATACAACATAATTATAATTAAATATAATTACATATATGATTGCACAATAATAACTTAATGATAAATTAATTTCAATGTCAATAATAACAACAATTATTATTATAATACTTTTTGCTACTATTATTATTATTATTATTATTATAAACAATCAGAATTCATTATAATTGTGGCAATTACATTTAAATTTAGTTAAATTATATAAATAAAATGCTACAAAGCAATACATTTTTCAAAATAGATTTTTATAATATAAAATAGAATTATTAAATATAATTACAGAATTATCATTTAATAAATTCATGCATTACTGAATGTCTTAATAATAATAATAATAATAAACAAATAAAAATGTATTATAATTGTAGCAATTATATAATTTAAATTATAAAAATTCAATTATATAAATAAAAAATTGCCTACAAGGCAATAATTAGTTGTTCATTAAACAGATTATAACAAAGTAAAATTATTGAATAAAATTATCTAATTTGGATTTAATAATAAAGTCATTTATTACTGCTTAATGTCAACAAGAAGAAATAATGATAATAATAATAATAATAATAATAATAATAATAATAATAATAATAATGATTGTTTGAAACAACAATTTCCTCTAATTTTGATACAAATATATTTTAACTTTCAGGCTACAATAAATTACTCATGTAAATCAGCTGTTTGTGCATGTGTTATTTCAATATTTACCTCGTGGACTGCATCTGCCTCGTGGTCTCTGGGTCCTCAAACACCTTCACAATTGGCTCTGTTTCAGATTGCAGTTGTTTGAGTTGAGCCACTACTGTAGTCCTCTTCTCTCGAAGAGCTGCAGAGAGGATATATTTATTAAAAAAGTAATAATCATAATCTCATATAGTCATTTCTCAGGCATCAAATTAAGCTTGAATTAGAAGTAAAAACACTTACAGTTGGGTATTTCTTTGTCAGGAAATAAATTCCTGTATACATCCATGGCAAAGTCCACCATGTTGGTGTCACTGAGGAGATCCAGCTTTCCATGGAGGAGCTCGTGCTCATTGTAGATCTAGAAATCAGTGACAGAAACAAGATTTGAGCAGATGTGAGAACAAACATTAAGTGTTTATATCAAAAATATATAACTTTTGATAGGCTTTGAATGGCATAAAAATGATCAAGACATGTTTGTTTGTTTTTTTATATTTCAGATGCCTTCAAACTTGTCCAACTCCTCCATTGATAAATAAAAATTAAAACCATGCCATATTCTTGCTTTCTTAAACCCTTTAAAAATAAGTTCAGCTTTATAATTGATCTCATACAAAATTTCTGCCTCCTACTAATGTATATCGCCTTTTTTGCGAGAGAGAGAGAGAGAGAGAGAGAGAGATTTTTTTTTCTTTTTAGTTTTTTTTTAAGTGTTTTATTTTTTTTTATTTTTATTTTTTTTTTTTACTTCTACTATTTACTTTGTTTACTGTGTTTTTTTTAATTACATATGTATGTTCTTTTATTTTTATGTAAACTTTATAACTGCTTTGGCAATACATTTGTAATAATTGTCATGCCAATAAAGCAACTATTGAATTGAATTGAATTGAATTGAATTGAGAGAGAGAGAGAGAGAGAGAGAGATGGCAGTGAGGTGTGGGGTCCACTGACGAACCCTGAGCAAGACCTGGCCAAATGGGACAAACACCCAATAGAAAGCCTGCACACAGAGCTGTGTAAGAACATCCTACATGTCCACCGTCACACAACAAACAACGCATGCAGGGCAGAATTAGGCCAATACCCACTGATCATAAAGATACAGAAAAGAGCTGTCAAATTCTGGAAGCACTTAAAAGTCAGCGACCCAGACTCATACCACTATAAAGCCCTGCAGGACAGAGAGCTGAGCAGAAGAGCAGACCCACTCTCCCAGCTGGCCCAGAGCTTCAGGGTCTCTGAGACGCCTCCTGAGGAGCTGAACAGACTCCTGCCACTGACTCAGATCACACACCAGATCAAGAACACCTACACACACCACTGGGACACTCAAACACAGCTGCAAAGCAAAATGCAGTGTTATCTGGCCCTGAAGAGACAATACACCCTGGCAGACTATCTTCACAAAGTGACAGATAAAGGTCTGAGGAACACCCTGAGCAGATACAGACTCAGCGGACACCAGCTGGCCATAGAGACGGGCCGGCACAGACAAACATGGCGGCCGGTGGAGGAGCGGCTGTGCCCACACTGTCCTCAGCAGCTGATTGAGACGGAGCTGCACTTCCTCACTGAGTGCACCAAATACTCTGAGACCCGGGAGAAGTTCTACCACAAAATCACACACGCACACAACAACTTTGAGTCCCTGTCAAACAGTGAGAAACTGCCCATCTTACTGGGAGAGTGTGTGTGCTGCTGTGTGTTAGCAGCACAGTTTGTGCACTCCTGCCACCGCCTAAGGAACCAACAATGACCCGCTCCACTGTCTCCAACACACAACAACTGGAACTTTATTTTTTTTATTATTATTTTTTTTCTCTTTTTTGATAGGACTGTCGTTACCTTTATCTTGTTTTATATTTTACAATTAATCAATTTTTTTATTATTAATCTATTTTTATTTTTGTTAATCTATTTTTTTTTTATTTTTAGTTTTATATTCTATATACATATTTGTTTGCACTACTGCCCTTTTGCACTGTCTTGTTTGTACGCAGCGACGCTGCACTGCTTTGGCAATACGAATGTACAGTTATTTGTCATGCCAATAAAGCACCTAAAATGTGAAATGTGAGAGAGAGAGAGAGAGAGAGAGAGAGAGAGAGAGAGAGAGAGAGATAATTAGACACATTGCACTATATGGATACCACAGAGCTGCTTATGCAGCATGACTGTTTATCCATTTTAATAGATGCAAATAAACACTCATGCAAATGGTGATGATCAAAGTTTTGTGAAGGTCGTCTTGAGTGTTGTTGGAGCGTTTCATGCATTTATACGAATGCTTTTTCTGTATTTTGGATGCCCATTTGTTGATATGCATAATATGCATCACTTTTGCACATGAATTCAGCACCACTTTTTTTGTATTGATGATTGTCAATTATTAAACTCTTTCTCTCTCTAAATCATCAGTTGAATAAAGTATGTATTAGAAATTTATTTGAACGAGGAATAAACAGAGAAATAAACAGTTTTCAAACTAGAGAGAGACACTTAAAACATACCTGGACAGTTCATCCAAAAATAAAAATTCTGTCATTTACTGATTTTTTACTTCTGTCTAAAAAAAATGTTGGAAACTAGTAACTGTTGACATCCATCTCATTAATTTTTCCTACTATAGAAGTCAGTCGTTACCAATTACAACACTAAAAATAGAATCCTCAAAATATCTTTATAACTCAAACCACTTGAGGTTGAATAAAATTTCATTTTGGGTGGACAATCTTTTTAACCTGACATAAACTTTTAAAAATATATGAGCAATTCCAATGTTAGGTAAGACATTCTGTCGTCAAATAAACTGCACAACCCAAAAGAAACATTGCTATTCAAAAGGAGAAGACTTTGCTCGCTATAGAACAAAAATCGTTGATTTTATTTCATTTGACATTTTTGCATTTATAAAGAAAAAGCTTTGTTATGGCCGCGACAGATGTGAAATTGGCACTTGTGTGACTTTGGTAAATCAAATATATTAGTTTAAAACCACTGACAGAGACATGTTTAAAGTACTGTAAAGTACTTCCTTACACACACAAAAAAATGTAGAAATAATTTATCAATAGTCATCTGGTCATTTACATTTTTTTTTTTTGTTTTTTAGTTGTAAATTGTAAAGACATCTGTGTTTTTGAAACAAATGAAGACCGCAGAAGTCAATGATTCACTTAAATTATTTATCCTGAAATGTTTTCTGCCCCAAAGTATTTGAAATGTTTCTCAAAATAAAATATATTGTGTTCAAAAGGGGAAAAGGTTTTGTTTTTTTAGCCAGACATTTAAAAAGAATATATTTTAGAGCAGAAATCACTATACCGTCATACCGTTAAATTTTTATCCAAGGTTATCATACCGGCAGAATCTTATACCGGCTCATGCCTATTCTATACTGAACATTATTTCTGTTAAGTGACAAGACTTTTGTCTAAGCAAAGTCAGACCTTACTGTCCTAATGAAATAATTCAAAATCAAGGCATGATCATATTTTATTTGGGTAAAACAAGCGGAATCTAGAGGCCTTTGCCTTCATGTAAGCCACTTCTGATACCAAATGATCAACTAGAAACAGTTTCGCTATTTTGGTGAAAATGTAAATTATTTTCCTGGCAAGGTTGAAATTTGCATGCAATTGCTCACATACATGAATATAAGAATAGTATAAACAAATGTGAGAAAGTGATTAAAATTAAGAGAACAAAATTATAAATAATTCTTGTTTTAAGTATGTATTAAGATATTCTTACATAAAATAGCCCTTTAGGGGCTAATTAATTAATTGTTAATGAATTTCAATGTTTTTGAATAAGCATAATACATTGTACAGTAGTGATAATTCATTGTTTTAAGGTGAGGTTGATCCATCTGAGTCAGTAAAAGGAATCATGATTACGTTTTATTAAACGTAATAATGTTTTGTTCATTGATTATAACATTTAATTAACTGCAAGTATCACTGTAACTTCACAAACGTACTTTTAATGGAACAATGGCATCGAAATGGTGCTATCATTTTCAACACAATCTCATCAGTGCTAGCTAGCGTTAGCTGTCAAAGCTCGGTGAACAAAAAACGCCACTAAACCAAACGTAAGACGTCCAATTGCGTATTACCGACAGCATTACATAGTTGTTAACAACGCAGCACTTGCTTAAACATAACAAGGCAAGCCAAAGTAATATTACAGTCTGTTAGCTGCTCCTAAAGTCTCTCGCTGCTTACACAGTGCTAGGTAGGCAGCTTGCTAGGTTTTTAGCCCAGCGCTCACAAACAACTAACAACTGAAATAGGCGTTTGTTATAATCACTTCATGATAAATAGGACTAATATCACATACAGTTTGTGGTCTCTGTAAGCACTTATTTGTTACTTCAACTGCTTAAATCGTGATTATGCGTTTTAAACACTACCGGTGCGGCATCACCATTGCGGCTCCCGTACAGCGCGCACGTGGTTATAAATAAACCCCCTTGTACAGAAAAACAGCGCTATAGCACAATTTCAAACATCAACGTATATTACACATGTACCTCTTTTACTGAGAGGAATTCCAGCAGTGGGAAAACGAGATGCCTGTCCAAAAAGTGGGCGATTTTGGTGGTCAGATCGTATTCCGCCATGATGGCAACGGAAGAGGACGCGCTTCAAAACCGGAAAACTTTATTTACCATTAAGCGCTCAACGAGAACGCGCCATCGGCTGGATCTGCAGCAGCCTATGCCAAAAGGTTATACATTAACACAGAGAATTTTCATAAGTAAAACCTGAAAGATATTTACCCTGTGCTAGTAGTAATATAATCTGAATAAAATGAATAAACAAATCAAAATTACACTAGTAATTAACATTTTTTTTTAAAGTTTCAAGTTTTGGAAAGTTTTTGAATAAATTAGCTTTCACTCACTCTTCTGTAGAACAAAACAGAACTCTTGTAAAAAAATAAAAATATGTTTTTATTAATAAAATATACTATTGGTTCTTATTTAATGAAACAGAATGGCCACAGCCATATCACCATGCTAGCCAAAGACCAGCTTACTCACTGAAGCTGGATGGGAGACCACATGGGAAAACTAGGTTGCTGCTAAAATTGGCGTAAGTGAGGCCAGCAGGGGGAGCTCAACCTGCAGTCTGTGTGAGTCCTAATGCCCCAGTACATTGAAGGGGACACTACCGTATTTTGGATGAGACGTATAACCGAGGTCCTGACTCTCTGTATAGTCATTAAAAATCCCATGGTGCTTCTCGTAAAGAGTAGAGGTTTAACCCTGGAGTCCTGGCCAAACTCCCTCCATCTGCCTTGACCCATCATGGTCTCCCAATCGTCCCCATCCACTAAACTGGCTCTATCACTGTCTCTCCACTCTACCTATAGCTGGTGTGCGGTGAGCACACTGGCGCTGTTGTCCTGTGGCTGCTGTACCATCATCGAAGAGGATGCTGCAAACTGGTGGTGGTATGAAGAGACCCCCCTCATGATTGTCAGTGGTGTATGGCCATATAGACGATAAATGCGCAATATAAATACACATTACATTTACATAATACATAGCCTAACAATTTAGATAAAACTGAGTTAACTTAAAGAATCACAAACAAATACTAATTAAACATTAATTACTAATTAAAAATAAAAACTTATTAAGCAAAAGAAAGTAAGACAAAAAAAAACAATTCCGATTATAACACCACTGTGAAAAAGAATAAGAATTATAAAATAACATTTTATTAATAAAATGTACTTGACTACTCTGTGCTATTGAATTAAATAAAATAAATATAACTTTATCTCTGTATTTAGAATTGAAATTTAGACCGTATTTACAGTAAATGCAAGAATAAAATCATAATTTTATTGAAAAATTTACTTTATGTGCAAAACCGACATAACATACAATAAACATATAATCATTAAAATAATAACTCTTCTGTAAAGTAAAAAAAATACAATATTAGTAAAAAATATTATATAAATATTTATTTTATATATTAAATATAAATATAGATATTTACAATATGTGGCACAGTGGGTAGCACAATCGCCCCACTGCAAGAAGGTCGCTGGTTCGAGCCTCGGCTGGGTCAGTTGGCATTTCTGTGTGGAGTTTGCATGTTCTCCCCGTGTACGTGTGGGTTTCCTGCAGGTGCTCTGGTTTCCACAAGTCCACAAGTCCAAAGACGTGGTATACAGTAGGTGAATTGGGTAAGCTTAATTGTCCGTAGTGTATGAGTGTGTATGGATGTTTCCCAGTGATGGGTTGCAGCTGGAAGGGCATCCGCTGTGTAAAACATATGCTGGATAAGTTGGCGATTCATTCCGCTGTGGAAACCCCAGATTAATTAAGGGACTAAGCCGAAAAGAAAATGAATAAATGAATGAATATTTATAAAATATATTACATAAAAATTTAATATTTTAAAAATAAAAATTAAAAAGGGAAAATAAAGTTAAATAGTACACTACCTGACAAAAGTCTTGTCATTGATCCAGTTGTAAGAGCAACAAATAATAACTTAACCACTTGTTGATCATTTGGAAAAGTGGCAGAAGGTAGTTTGTTCTAATGAATCATCTGTTGAACTGCATTACAAATACTGCAGAAGACCTATTAGAGCCTGCATGGACCCATGATCTCACAGAAATCAGTCAAGTTTGGTGAAGGAAAATTCATGGTTTGGGGTTACATTCAGTATAGAGGCTTGCGAGAGATTTGCAGAGTGAATGGCAACATCAACAGCCTGAGGTATCAAGACATTTGTGCAGCCCATTGCATTACAAACCACAGGATAGGGCAAATTCTTCAGCAGGATAGCGCTTCTCATACTTCAGCCTCCACATCAAAGTTCCTGAAAGCTGAAGGGGAAGATGAGGGAAGAGACACTGAAGATGAATCCAAAGAATCTTGATGAACTCTGAGAATCCTGCAAGAACGCTTTCTTTGCCATTCCAGATGACTTTATTGATAAGTTATTTGAGTCATTGCAGAGATGTATTGATGCAGTCCTCCAAGCTCATGGGAGTCATGGGAGTATTACTTTTTCGATTGGAATATGACTTTAAATTCTTTACTGTATATTATTTCTGTTAAGTGACGACTTTTGTCTGAGTAAAGGCAGACCTCATTGCCCTAATTAAATAATTCAAAATCAAGGCATGATCATATTTTATTTGATTTTGCTTTTCATATATGCCACCTCTGATACCAAATGATTAACTAGAAGTCATCTATTATTTGTTGTTCCTAAAACTTGGATAGGCAACAAGACTTTTGTCAGGTAGTGTATAATGGTAAAACTGCAAAAGTTAAACAGAATAATTTCAAAGAATAAAAGTGAATTGTATTAATTAAGTCCTCAGTATAAGTAATGGAATAACATTAGAATGGAGTTCTACATTTATCATAAACAAAACAATGGAATAAAAAGTAGGATTACTAAAATGAAGCCTAAAGAATAGAATAGAATATATTTAATCTCTCTTAAGCGTTTGTAATACTCTGATATTTATTTGAAAAGTTAACAAGGAGCACAGTTACACTGTAAACCTTTCAAGACTCTAGAATTTGACTGCAGAATTGATACAGTCAAACGTTTTATTAATAAGGATTATATTTTGCCAAGTGAACTTGCTGAATTTTGAATGTCCTGCCGAAATGGTGGAGCTCTTCCAGAACCCACTGACATTCCTCCAGCAGACGAGTATCAGCGCGAGTTCAGCGGGCCCAGAGAAAGTGACCTCTCCTTCTGGAACACGCAATACCTTCACTTCGAGATCAAAACAAACGGCAGGTCCAGCAGCGGGAAAAAAAGCTCACTCAACGACATTACTGTCAAAATAATCCTGCAATATGGGCCTACCTCATATGAGAAATTGAAGACAGGAGCAGAAGAGCATCCAGCGGCTTTTACTCCTCACTTCAGCAGCTGTCTCATAAAGATGCCCATGTGTTGGCCATACACCGCAGAGAAGAGCCAATATCAGCTCCTAAATGGTGCATCTCTAATGGGTTCCACCGGCACTGTGTTTACTTGACAACCACACGGCACTGTCCCTGAGCCCAAAACAATCTCGCTCTTGTAACGTCGAAGCCTCGTCTCTTCTGAATGAGTCACAAATGTAAAGTCGTCACTTTTGCCAGATCTGGAACCTCTGGAGTTCTTATATTCTGAAAGCTGGAAACAACACGAGTACGGTTAAAGTATTTATGTCTGAATAAAAGGAACAATAGTTTGGCAATTTTCCATGTGTTCAGGGCTTTTTTTCCTACTCATTTCACAGATTAGTGGTATGGGTGTTGGTTTTGGGTTTGAAAGGTGAAATAGGGTCTCTGGAGGCTTTATGAAGGTACATGTAACAATATTTAGGGCCGCTTCTCAAGACTAAGTGGAAAACGTGTAATATTTCACTATAATCAAATTAAAGGAACGTCAAAATAGGCTCATTATTTTAAAAAAAAAATAATAATAATAATAAAAAGTTAAATAGTCTAATGGTTAAACTGCCAAACTAAGTTGAATAAATTCAGAGAATAAAAGTGAATCGTATTACTTAAATGCTCAGTATGAATAATATAAGAATAATATTTGAACTTCATTTACTGTAAATAAAACAATGAAATTAAAAACCTAATGTGAATAGAATAGAATATAATAGAATCTCTTTTAAAGATATGTAATACTGTCTGATATTTATTTGAAAAGTTAACAAGGAGCACAGTTACACTGTAAAACTTTCAAGACAATTTGACTGCAGAACTGATAGAGAAACAGTCAAAAATGCTGGGTTCCAGACAACTCCTTCATGTTGTCACAACACAAATCTATTAAGTTAACTAAATTTTTGTTTACAATTTTAATTTGATTGAACAATAAACAATTAAACTCAATAATTGTGTTGTTTCAGCTCATTTTAAATAGTGCAAAAAGTAGTTTGAACAAGCAGCAAAAATCTTTTTTGAGTGAGCGTTTTATTATTCATTATTACACTGCAAAAAAAGTGCTGTTCATTAAAGGAACACTCCAATTTTGATTTTGACACTTCCAAAAGTGATTTATTTACAAAGTCAAAAACAACCACACAGGGTCTAGC
>CAIGQQ010032566.1:7346862-7369301 GCA_903798035.1 Danio albolineatus
CTAATAATGACACTCAGCTGGTGCTAATCAGAACAGCTGAGTGACGTCATCACACATGATCAGCCCAGACGCACCAAAACAATAAACACGTGAACGATCAAAACAAGACAACCCCACGTGAAAACAGACAATCCGGAGAGAGCATAAAACTGCAACCGTGACAATGAATGAATGATTGTATGTTAATTTTGGTACTTTATTTGGGTATGCTTTTTGGCACATTTTTAATGGAATTCAGTAGCATGGCATCTTGTTAGTTTGAGAATAAAAGGTAATTCAGTTTTTTTAAAATAGACGTTTTACAACCAAGTAAAGACAAATGCAATGATGAGTTTGAAGGGAATACACTATGTCAATATGTTCTTTAAATATAAACACACAATGAGTTGTATTAGCATTACAGTATACTTCAAAGTTTGAAAATACATCTTCATGCTGATCTCAGATTTTACATTTTATTAATGTAGCAAAAATATTTTAATATTCTATGGTTTGGGAGACGAGTTACTCAAACCATAGAATATTAAAATAATTCTGTTCACAATCTTCCGTTCCCAATGCCAAACAAATTCATCAAAACGAATCAAGTTTGTGACTTAAACAGTAACACATATTTGTCAGTAAGTTTAGAAAACTTAACCCAAAGTGATAGTACACTCCAAAATAAAAATTTATGTAAATTTTCTCACCTTCAACTTGACATTCTACTGATGAAAAAGGTCAGTATAGGTCACCCATTGCTTATCCAATATTTAGCTGACCCTTTTCTTCAGTAGAACATTAAAGAAGATTCTTAAATAAAACGGTGCTCGTTGAAGATTCATTAATTATAAGTCAATGGCTACCAGTGCTTTGAGAATCAAAAAATACAAACAGACAAATCAACATTAATACAGATGTTGTGAATAAAAAAGAATATAATGTTCAGTTTATTTCACAGACAATCATCAATGCATTATCCAGAGCCATATGTATTAAAATAGTATTAAATAGTTAAAGTAGTAAAAATAATTAAATAGCCACTTAATTTGAATAGAAATAATTTAGACTTTAATAAATTTACTTAGGGATAAAAACCTACATGCACTTTGGATGGCCTGGTGGTGAATTGAAAGCAAATTTAGTTTCTGGGTAAATATTCTTTGGATTCAAAAATATATATATTTTTTTATTACATTGTCTTTTCTTCAATTAGCATGTCAAGTAAATTATTTTAAAGATATTTAGACATTTGCACTGAAACTCCCAAATAAAACAAAAACATGATGATTCTTTAAGTGCATGCCACATTTGTTATGACTTTATGAATTTAAAGACTTTCTGGTACCTTTTTAATGCCTTAAATTATGGACTTTTTAAGACCTTTTAAGACCCACAGAAACCCTGGTTAACATGATTTTCGACTTCTCCCTTTGAAACATGGAAAATCACATCAAAATGTCACACTTGCTTCAGCTATGAGCCAGTTTTCACAGTCTTTATGTGTATGAGGTTTTCTTTGCAAACCAATCGTGTTTTTTTGGTCTTTTTTTTTTTTTTTTTGCAGTCCCACCCACCATACATTCCCAGAGTTCATGTGAAACTCCTTTTGTCCAAATAATTTAATGTCAATAATGCGTTTCTTGCATGCGAGCATATGCGCTGTGACAGCCTTGGATTTGTTACAAAGGTAAAGTGAGGAGCTCATTTACTTAATACTCTTATTTGGCTTATTTGTTTTAGAATTTTCAATGAGAAAATTTATTTTCCCCATTTCAGCAATTTGGCACATCAAGCCTATCGCTGGCACTCAGGCTTGGGAAGACATCCATGAAAATTCTTGCGAAATTATTATCCATGGCTTAACATAAGGAAATTACCGACTATTACTAAGTGGTTTGGTTTAACTGTGCAAATAGGCACCATGTCGGGGATTGTGAATGCTTCTGCACTTAAGGCAGAATTATTTTTTCCTCACTGTGCCTATTTATAAAGCACATACTGTGTACGTTCCACTGTCTCTTTCATGAATCAATTCATTTATTTTAAAATTGAGAGCTCCATTATAACTAGTTTTTTCTTATATAAATTTCCATCTCTTTAAATACTTATTTCAATTAATATAAGAAATGCAGCAGTGTGGTTTATTACATATTTCAGAGCAAATCTGCGCACCATGCTGAAAGCAGCAAACAGAATCATCTCGTTTTTGTTTCTGCTTGTAAACTTGATAAGGCAATAACTCCCAGAAAGAGTCCAATGTTGGCAAAGGCTGCTGGAAAAGGAAGGAGCAATAGGTTAAACGCCGCAACAGAATACTAATTGACATTAAGACTGCTTTTGAAAAATTAATTCTGAGGCCAAATTGCTTTGGTTTCTCCTATTTCAACCAGCCAATCATTTTAATGAAGGAGGCCCTGGAGCACAGCATTGGAAAAATCCACGTTTACCCTCTTTACCAAAGAAGACTGCTGGAAGAGTCAGAGACAAGCGAACGTGATAAAAAACCCATTTTTTTAGGGCTCTTGTTTAATTTAAGCTAACTTTAGGAGTGGAAACAAATTCATTTAAACTAAATTTGCTCAAAATATATATACATTTATATTACCCAATGGTTGATCAAATGTGAACAAACCCAATCATTGGGTAAAAAAAAAGCATCATTCAAATTTAATTGAAAAACTTAACTCATTTAATTTGTTCATATTTGACCCAACATTGTTTCTGATTATAGCTGATGAACAAAGTTTGCAATTATTTTCAGATAAACGCACAACTAAAGTTAATCCAGGCCGGTCTTTATAGTTTTACAATCAATTCAATTTCATTTATCTTTATTTATAAAGCGCTTTTACAATGTAGATTGTGTCAAAGCAGCTTAACATAGAAGTTCTAGTAAACTGAAACTGAGTCGGTCTAGTTTTTAGAGTTGAAGTTCAGTTTAGTTCAGTTTAGTGTGGTTTACATTTCACTGCTAAAGTCCTAAACCAAGCAAGTCAGTGGCAAAAGTGGCGAGGAACAAAACTTCACTAACTGACAAAAGTGAAGGAAAAAAAACCTCAAGAGAAACCAGGCTCAGTTGGGCACGACCATTTCTCCTCTGGCCAATCGTCTTGTACAGAGCTGCAGTCTAGGCACCGCAGGCTGGAGAATGCTGGACGTCCGTCGTAGTGAAGCTGCAGGTGTGAGCAGACTGTGCCAACCGTGCCGGCAGCTAGCTCTCTGCAACTCTCACATGGTCGCCCACTGAAGCTAAGCAGGGCTGCGCCCAGTCAGTACCTGGATGCGAGACCACATGGGAAAGCTAGGTTGCTGCCGGAAGTGGTGTTAGTGAGGCCAGCAAGGGGTGCCCAACCTGTGGTCTGTGTGGGTCCTTATGCCCCAGTATAGTGACGGGGACTCTATACTGCTCAGTGAGCGCCGTCTTTTGGATGAGACGTTAAAGCGAGGTCCTGACTCTCTGTGGTCGTTAAAAATCCCAGGATGTTCCTCGAAATGAGTAGGGGTTTAACCCTGGTATCCTGGCCAGATCTGCCCACTGGCCTCTGTCCATCATGGCCTCCTAACCATCCCCATATCATAATTGGCTTCATCACTCGGTCTCCTCTCCACCAATCAGCTGGTGTGTGGTGTGCGGTCTGGCGCAAAATGGCTGCCATCGCGTTATCCAGGTGGATGCTGCACACTGGTGGTGGATGAGGACATCACCCCCCCTTGTGTAAAGCGCTTTACACAAGAGTGCCCAGAAAAGTGCTATATAAATGTAAGGAATTATTATTATTATTATTATTATTATTAGCAATCAAAACAAAACCAAAATATCAAAGACACTCTCTCTATAACCACATACATGCATTTGCTTATTGTAAGTGGCTCAAATGTTTGTATTTTTTTGTGTGTTTGCTTCCTATATGGTTATCTTCAGAATCAGAATCAGAATCAGAATCAGAATCAGTTTTATTGCCAAGTGTGCTTCACACACACAAGGAATTTGCTTTGGCTACAGAAGCTTCCAGTGTACATAAAGTGACATAGTGACAACACAGAATAAATATTATAAAAGACAATAGACATTAAACAGAGATGCAGTCCAATGATCTGGATGTTGAAATGTATGTACAGATTTGTTATAAATATACAGGTTATAAGGTGCTGTGTGCAAAAGAGTAAGTATTGCATTATATATTGTTATAAGGTGCTGTGTACAAATGCGTAAGGAAAAGTATTGCATTGTATATTATTATTAGGTGCTGTGTACAAGTGCGTGTGAGAAAGTATTGCACATTTACTGCACAATAGGAGAAATATTAACTGTTCATGAGGTAGATGGCAGATCTTAGCTACATTCTACTAAAAAAAAAATCTAATTAGTGAAAAAGAGATTAAAAGGCATAGTTTTCACCCAAAACTGAAGATTTACTCACTGATTACCAAACATTCATGAGTTTCAAAATACATACTATGATAGTCAATGGTAATCGTTCTCCAGCTTTCCTCAAAATGTCATTTTTTTGTTTTCAACAGAATAAAGAAAGTCAAACACGTGAAGGGTGAATAAACATTTTTAGTTTTGGGGTAAACTATGCCTTTAAGAAGACAATGTTTAATTTTTAATACTTTAAACCAGTGACCAATAAAAGTACATTCCGTTCTCATACAAGGGCCAGGTTAATGTTTACTTCTGTTTGTTTGTTTTTCTTTGTTTGTTGTTTTTTTCAAATTCTTCAGATTCATTTTTAATAATAAATCATGAAATTTTCGTATGAATAAATTGGCAATTCTGAGTTTCTTCCATCTCTACCTGAACTAAAAGATTTTCTTTTCTTATTTTTTTAAATGAGTCAAATCTGTCTGTTATTGCATTAAATGCTGAAAAAAATCTGGTCAAATGCCAACTCGCCGCCTTTGCTCCGACCAATGCCTTTGTATTATTGTGATTTATTATAGTGTAGAGTGTAAGCCTTTAAAATGACCTATTATATGACATATAAGACAAAACAGGAGTAATAGTTCCAGATGATTGACACGTTGACTAACACTCTTGAACATGTAAATCCATTGCTTATTAATATTTGTGGTCACAGCAGTCGCCAAAACACGTTTAAACAGCAGGCTACAGATTTCGAGCGAAGGTGACGCTGGTGACCATAATTTAGGCAGTGCTAACGCAATGGCACATGCACAAAAAAAGCTAGTCTTGGCTTTGGTACCTCCTTAACAGGTCATTTCAACACAAACAGAGCCATTTATAAAGAGGAACTGTGTTTTACAGTGAATCATACCAAATTGTGGCTTTGTTAATGCACGGGAAACTGTGAGCGCTAAGGTGATTAAACCGCTGATGTTCCTTTGAGGGAAACGTACCCAGTGCTCCGGAAAAAACACAGACCTTTCTGCATTTGCAATTGGACCAAGTTAGCAAACCCAAATCCCTGTGGATCTTTAAAGTCTGTTTCTAACCTAAATTTTTATAACCTTATTTGACTGACGAAGTGTTGAATGAGCTCATAGTCGAGAGAATTTCCCTGAAAAATGCTGCAGATCAGCCTGATGTAAAAACAGACTTGGTTTGCAGTAGTATTTGGACATCAACTGTTTATGTAGATGGTAATGCATGGTTTAGATGTCTGTGGTAGACAGTAAAATGTTTGCAGGAAAAGTTCTGATTGCCCCAGATGCTGTTGCTGTTTTTTTTTTACAACTCTTCTGTCTGGAAAGTACACTATGCAGATGCTCCACAACAAGTCGGGGTGAATACTGGACGCCCACGCTCCATCTCCACCCATCCCAACTGAGAAAAGTGGTGGGTATATGACCACAAAAATAATAACTCGCACAATTAAGTATTCCAGTCTGAGTGCACACGCACAAATGTACATCTTTCTTCCTTTCACTATCACAAACCTCAAGCCTCAGAATAAAAAAACAGCACTTTACATAAGACTCCTAAGTAAATACCACTCCTGCATTTTGTTTTAAATCTATCACACTTTTACTGTTACTCACAGAGGCTTGTAGCTGACCATGTATGGTCTTGTATGAAAGCTCTGGTGCTGTGTTCAATGTTGGGAACCTTGAGTGCTGCGTTACATACTGGATTACACATAAACTACATAAATTAAGAACATGAATTATATATTATGCATTCTCATTCATTCATCCTCTCATTAAATCGTTAAATAAGTGAATGAGATTGATTTGACTGAGTGTCAGTGAGTGACTGAGTGAATAAATGAACAGAAACGAATAATCAATAAATCAATCAACCATTAATTCATTAATTCATTCATTCATTCATTCATTTAATCAATCATTGTGATATACCACTTCACAATAAATGAATGCATGAATAAATAAAGTAAAATATTGCTTTCACAATGGATGAATAAATGTATAAGCAACAACTGAGTGAGTGAATGAATGAATGAATTAATGAATCAATCAATCAAATCAAATAAAATCAAATCAAATCAAATCAAATTAAATCAAATCAAATCAAATCAAATCAATCAACCAACCAACCAACCAACCAACCAGTCAATCATTTCATACCACTTCACAATAATGTATGAATAAATAAATAAATAAAGTAAAATATTGTTTTCACAATGAATGAATAAATGTATAAGCAACAACTGAGTGAGTGAATGTATAAATAAATGAATTAACAAACAGAATCGACCAGAATAAGTCAACCATTTATTAATTCATACATTCATGCATTCATTTAATCAATGTGATATACCACTTCACAATAAATGAATTCATGAATAAATAAAGTAAAATGTTGTTTTCACAATGGATGAATAAATGTATAAGCAACAACTGAGTGAGTGAATGAATGAATGAATGAACAAACCAACCAGTCAATCATTTCATACCACTTCACAATAAATGAATGTATGAATAAATAAATAAATTAAAGTAAAATAATGTTTTCACAATGAATGAATAAATGTATACGCAACAACTGAGTGAGTGAATGTATGAATGAATTAATTAACAAACAGAATCAATCAACCAACCAACCAATCAATCAATCAATCAATCAATCAATCAATCATTTCACACCACTTCACGATAAATGAGTGCATGAATAATTAAAGTAAAATATTGTTTTATTCAATGAATGAATAAATGTATGAACAACAACTGAATGAATAAATTAATGAATGAACAAAATCAATCAGCCAATCAATCATGTCATATCACTTCACAATAAATGCATGAATAAAAAAAATAAATACATAAAGTAAAACCTTGTGTTAACGATGAATGAATGAATAAGCTTATAAGTGGGTGAGTGAGTAAAATCAATCAATCAATCAATCAATCAATCAATCAATCAATCAATGTAATATTTTGTATGGCCATGTACCCAAAGCACTTCACAATCATGAGGGGGGATCTCTCTACACTACCACGAGCATTCATTCGTTCATTCATTCATTCATTCATTCACCATGTTATAACACCACAATAAAGCAATGCACGAAAAAATAAAATATTGTGTTCACAGTGAATGAATAAATGTATTACTTCTGAGCAACTATTGAGTGAGTGAGTGAAAAAAATAAACAGAATCAAACAATCAATTAAGCATAAATAAATTCAACCAATCACTTGTGGTATACCACTTCACAATCAACTAACTAGGTAAATAGAATATATAGGTAAAGTAAAACCTTGTGTACACAGTGAATGAATGAACAAATATTTGAGTGAGTGAATGAGTGAACCAGTGAGTGAATGAGTGAGTGAGTGAAGTCAATAAATCAAGCAATCAATCAAGCATTATTAAATGTATTCAATTAATCTTAGCTATACTACTTCACAATAAATGGATGAATGGATAATTGAATGAATTAATAAAAGGTAAAAATGTGTACAAATTAAATGAATGAGTGAATGAATGAATGAATGAATGAATGAATGAATGAATGCATGTTTATTGACGCCAGTTTCCCCACAAGTCTAAAGCTGTGCTATAGGTGAATTGAGTAAGCTAAATTGTCCATAGTGTATGTGTGTGAATGAGTGTGTATGGATGTTTCCCAGTGATGGGTTGCAGACGGAAGGGCATCGGCTGTGTAAAACATATGCTGCATAAGTTGGCGGTTCATTCCGCTGTGGCAACCCTAGATTAATGATGGGACTAAGCTGAGAGTGAATTAATTAAGCAATCGGTCAAGCATTAATAAATTAACTTAATTGATTAGTTATACCCCTTCAAAATGAATGAATGAATAAACAAATGAATAAAATTTTAAACGTGTTCAAAGTGAATGATTGAATAAATAATTATTGAGTGAGTGAGTGAGTGAGTGAGTGAGTGAGTGAAGTGAAGTGAATCAGTCAGTCAGTCAGTCAGTCAATAAATTAATGAACAAAAAACATAAATGAATTCCTTAAATTAATCAATCATTGTGTTTTACCACTTCACGATAAATAACTATAGAAACAAAATAACTGAAGTAAAATCTTTCATGAGAAAAAGAGGTGACAATTGCATAAAGGAAGTGATATAAATAACCCACAAACCAGCCTGGCATCATATCCCCTTCACATGTATCACAAGACCCAGTAGGCACCTCATTAACCATGGGGAGCTATTGTTAAACGCAGTATTGAGGTGACCCCCTGTTGATACTTATCTGACTCCATCAGGGGGTGGAGGATTGAAGGTGGTCCCGGGGGCAGCCTCTTCGGGCCAGTTTCTCTGCACCTTTGTGTGGGCTGCAGCTGCCAGGCGCTCTCCAGTCTACCCGACCTGAAAGAGACCAAAGCAATGTTAATGAGGAACATTGGCCCACACTGCGAATAAGAAAGAAGACTGCCAGGACATAGTTTGACTGAATGCCTGAATGAAAAAAAAAAAGACTTTAAACATGCCATTTTTGATTCTCTAAATTGTTTGATGATTGCTAATTGGACCCCCATTGCAGTACATTCTATATGTCCTGTATATAAATGCAAATTGATTCTATCCGCATATGTATTTCTGCCAAGAAAACATTATTCTTCTTTTCTTGCAAGCAAGGATGCATTAATCTCATCAAATTTTGACAGTAAACCATTACAATATTTCAAATAAAGGCTTTTATTTTTAACATTCATTAATCCTAAAAAAATACTTAGTGTAAAGGTATAGTTTACCTACCAAAAAGTGATTTCCTTACCATTTACGCACACTCAAGTGGTTCTAAACCTTTAGTCTTTTTCTTTTGTTGAACAAAAAAGCAGATATTTTGAAAAATGTTGGAAACTAGAAGCCGTTGACTTCCATGGGAAAAAATACCCATAGTTTTTGATATTTTTTTCTAAATATCTTCTTTTGTGTTCAACAGAAGAAAGAAACTTGAAGAGATTTGAAACAACTGGAGGGGCTCTTTATGTTCTACCTTTGCAGACGGTCAACCATAATTATTTTATTCTGTTCACAAAGATGGAGGTTGTTTCTATAGTGTGATTTTGGTTGGCCTGAACATTATCCCTTTAAGAAATATTAAAAATATATATAAAGGCAATAGAATAATTTGATAGTGTATATTACACATTATAATCAAAAATATTCATAGCAATTTAGTATATTAAAATGTAACACTAACCCAGAACCTTTATATTTGATGCACTCGTTTTGCCTTTTGTGAAACCTCAAGATTTATTTACATGCTTGAAAGAATAGTGCTCCACAAAACGGAAATTTGCTAAATTGTTAATTATGCACAAATACCAGAACCGGAAGTGTCGCCCTCGCTTGATACATTGTAATTTCATATTTGTAAAAAATATGAAAGTTTCTTTTAGTAGGCTACACATTATCAAATAAAATAGTACCCAGCGATAAAATGAAGATCCACAAAGTACCTGAAGTAGCTACTCAATGCAAACAGGTATGCTCTCACCACACAGTTTCCAAGTTCGTTTCAAATCGGACACAACCGGAAGCTATTTGAGTTCGAATCTTTTTTTGCAGACTCAGAACATTCATTAGAGTCATTTGGTCGCGAACCGGACCGCTTCTGTGAGAAAGAAAGAAATGCTGCGTCCCAATACGCCCTACAAATATGTACTTTTTTGTGAAGGAAAAATATATACTTTTGAGTGTGTAACTGTAGAATATGCAAGCTTTGGACATACTACTTCCTCGTTAACAGATTGTTGTGTTGTTTAGTTAAGGGCCTTGTTTATCATCCACATTTCTGTCGTATTTAATTTCCTACACTACTGGAGAAGCAGCAGCAGCAGGATAATCTGCCATTCACGAGTCTTTCATGCAGTGAAATCTCCTCAGGTCTTTATATAATTCTGCATTCAGACGTTAATGTCCAAACACGTCTTTATATAAGTTCAGTATTGTTGTTGCAGATGAAATATAACACAGACAGCGCAATTTAAATATTCTCCAGTGGGCTAGATATTAACTAACTGTCATACAAACATTTTTACAGAAGAACCTTTTGACCAGAAATAGTAAACCATCCGGGAACTTTTGGCATACTCTTTTCAACATACTACGATTTTGGACATACTAATTCTATTTTCACATACTATTTAAGATGGATAGTATGCGAATTGGGACACAGCAAAGATGTTTGTTTAATAGAGTCGCGTTCACCTGCGTCAAGTTTTTCTTCAAAGTCAAAGTTTTCATCAAAGTCTTTTCATAAGAGGTGCAAGTTATAGATTATCATCATATTTGCAAATTAATCTAGGTTATACTGACATCCTTATTCAAATGTTAAAAATAAAAATACAGTTCAAACAGTGTCCTATTGTGGAGGCTACATCTCAATAAAGTTCATGATGTGCAATGTATGAACTATCAAACAAAATAAGATGACAGAAACACATAGCCCAACATTCCATCCTAAATCAAAAAAGATAGCTGTCTTTAAGTGCAAGACGCAGCCAGACAAGTCATCCAGCTGCTTTTCATTGCAATATCAAATGTATCCAAATCAATTGCTTCTGAAGATAAATGCCTCCATGCGTGATAACTCAAAGTCAAAACCGTGCTTTAGGCCTCAGTGCCAGTGATATGAACTGAAATTATTATTTTCCCCCTACTTTTTAGATATGCATCACCTCGCTTTTTGGACACGTCTCGTGATAAATGACCATCCCAGACTCCTTTTCCCGTGCCCGGCGCTGATCTCAGATCTGTTGGATTTGATGCCATTGGACTTGGGTTATCTCAGGAGCCAAGGGGGTGAGCAAACAATGCAAACTCACACAAAACCTCCCAATGCATTGAGCGCAGTGAGACAACATCTGCACCGCACATGTAAGCCAGAACTGCTTGCTCTGGGAATTCAAGGCAAGAACTACGTTTTTAATGGTTTAATGGAAATGCTGAACGTCCAATAATGTTTTTTCTGGACGTGTGAATGCATTTGAGTGATTGTGAGAAGTTGTAAAAACGTGACTGAAATAAACCTCCACCAATAAATAGGTTACAAAATGATGTGCTAATCTAAAAATAAAGACATTTTTTTGTTGCTGATTAATTTAAAAAGAAAATTGCAGTTCTACATTTGCAGACGCTCAACCACGGTTATTTTATTCTGTTCACAAAGACGTCCATTAATGGGGGGTAGTTTGTATAGTGTGATTTTGGTTGGCCTAAACATTATTTTGATAATCAAATGATCTTCCAAACAATATTTCAGTCTGAAATTGGTCAACAAATAATGGAGAAAGGAATTTTTATAGAAAGCATTGTTGACTGATTCACTGATGAAAATTGAGTGTTACATACCAGAATAGAGCCAGTATGAATGTGTGTTTGCTGAAACAATCGGTTAAAAATGATGTTTGCAAAAAGTGTCAATTTTGATTTCATGCCGCTCATAAATACTATGAGTTAGAAGGATTTTTTTTCATACACTATAAAGGAGGAATGGTGCATCATATTGATCAAAATTGACAGTAAACCTTTTTCCTTCGGCTTAGTTCCTTATTTATCAGGGGTCACCACAGAGGAATGAACCGCCAAATATTTCGGCATATGTTTTACACAGCAAATGCCTTTACAGCCACAACCCAGCACTGGGAAACACTTGTACACTCACATTCACACACATATTCATGCACTATGGCCAATTTAGTTCATCCAATTCACCTATAGCGCATGTCTTTGGACTGTGGGCGAAACCGGAGCACTCGGAGGAACCACAGGAACACTGGGAGCACGTGCAAATTCCACACAGAAATGCCAACTGGCCCAACCGGGACTTGAATCTGTGACCTTCTTGCTGTGAGGCAACAATTGTAACCCCTGATCCACCATGCCGCCCTCAAATGTTACAAAATATTTAAAAACTGTTCTTCTGGGTATTCATTAATCCTAAATGTATTTTTTCACAAACGTATGAAGCCACACCATTATAATAATGAGAAATGTTTGTTGAGCACCAAATCTGCATATACTAGTAATAATTCCTGAAGGTATTGATGTGACACTGGGCACAGGAGTAATTATGCTTGTATTTTTAAAACTTATTGAGATTAAGTTTTAAATGTATATTGAAATAGAAAACAGCAATTTAAAATTGCTATATTTTTTCACAATTTACTGTTTACTGTACATTTGATTAAATAAATGCTATATTGGTTGATCATAAGAGCACAAAAAGTGTTTTAAAATTCTAAAAAAAAAAATTCTAACTTTTATCAAATATTCAATGAGCAAAAACTGATTTATCAAGGTGATACTTACACGGTGAAAACCTTTTTTCTTTAAATTAAAAAAAAGTTTCATGACATGACTGAAAAGGCGACACTGTGGCTCAGTAGTTAGCGCTGTCACCTTACAATAAAAAGGTCACTGGTTCGAGTCCTGGCTGGAGTTTGCATGTTCTCCCCGTGTTTGTGTGGGTTTCTTCTGGACGCTCAAATTTCCCCCACAGTCCAAAGACATGCGCTATGGGTTAATTGAATAAACTAAATGGGTCATAGTGTATGTGTGTGAATGTGAGAGTGGATGGGTGTTTCCCAGTACTGGGCTGCAGCTGGAAGTGCATACACTGCGTTTAACATATGCTGGATAAGTTGGCGGTTCATTCCGCTGTGGCGACTTCTGATTAATAAATGGCCTAGACCGAAGTAAAATGAACGAAGCATGACATGACTAAAATGCTCGGTCTTGTTTTGCAATGATCCAAGTCTTTACTGACGCTTTGGCGGAATAAACAACTGTAACGTTAATGTCTATTCGCGCAGCAGCGGTGAATGTTTGTTGATGGTAAGTTCATTGACCGAACACAATATAAATGCAACCCTTGCGACAAAGTGGGGAGCACTTTTCCCCGATGCATATTAATGTATATATGCGTCCACACTTTTGTGTGCTTTCATTTGTTATTTCGTGATGTCTAAAAAGATATCCGCATGGATAAAAAACTATAGTAATTTATAATAAACCTGTTTTGAATCACATAATAAAGTGTATAATGTCTATAACTTTTTGTTAATGCTACCGAATACTGTAGCGTAGTAAACTGATAAACTGATCAATTTTAGAAACCGAAGCCTATTGAATAAATTGTTTATTACAACAGTAGTGTCATATCATGGCAACAATGTAATTACTACAACAGTTTAATTCAAGAAATTATCTATTGTTTACTTCCAAACACTAGTATTTTTACTATAAGTAACATAGCTTTTACAATATATCCCGACCAAAGTGGTGTGGCTTTTTATGCTGGTATTTCATAAAATCACTTTTTTTTACACATTATTTTCTTGGGCTTCCCAGAGGTTGTGGAATTCTCTGCCTTGTTCTATTAGAATTGAATCTACCACTGTAGTGCATGCCTTAAGAAAGGCACATTACAAATACAATTCATTATTATTATTGTCATTCTCAAAAAGCTCAAAAAGTAAAAAAAAACATGCCTGTCAAAACATGACTGTTGTGTAAAATGAACCACCAAAATGCTGTTTATTTATTTTTAAAGTTTAGTTGCATGTTGTATAAAAAAAACTGTGAGGAAGAATCATGGCTGAGTAATCCTAAAATGCAGAAGAAGACAAGATGAATTTGATTATAAACTCATATGCCTCTGCCTGTGTAAATATCAAAGACGAGGCAAAAATGAAGTAGCTAAAAATGAAAATGAAATGGCGCTCACTTTGCATTTCTGAATGCACCCAAACCTCAAATGATTGCCGACCCCCTGAGGATGTAGACGTCTTCAATTGCAACAATAGCACTGAAGGGCCAGACCACCGCTACTTTGGATAGTGCAACATTGGGAAGAGCCTATTTCGGTGGAGAATCGAGCTACGGTCTTGTGAAATCATTGTGCTTCGGCTGCTCCTCACCGCCAGAGTAAAGTTGAGGAAATTACAGACGTGCTATAAAAACAAGCTGTATTTCCAGCGGTTTCTCGTAATAGTGCTTACTGTTTACAGAACTGGTGACAACAGTCATTCCTTTGTATTGGCGTTGCTACAGTAGGTGTCCTGTATCGTTTCTGATGTGGTCGTGATTTGTAAGCCTCAGATGAGGCATGGAAAGACTCTAAAGCATCTTAATAGATGTTAGGGATCAAATCTATGGAGTGACAGTGGGCACGGGTGAGCTGTGGGTCATGCTCTATTGCCCTCACATATTTAGGGCAACCGAGGCGTGACCCATTCGGTTTCAGGAAGTGTTTTTGCCGAATGAAATGAGCTCCAATTGAGGACAGGGAAGGGAATAATGTGCAGTGTCGTGAGCTTAAAAAGTATTTCACAACAGGAAAAAGGTTTCCAGGCTGTCAGCTTAAATGAGGTGCTCTTTGGTTGTGGTTTTACAGCTTTAGAGCACATGTTGGGAGTGTAGAGAGACAATGCAATGGCTTTTCAGTACAGCTTTTGTTTTCTGAAATCACATCTCCAGTAAATGTCTCAGTAAGTTGTAAGTAAGATGTCATATGAAGCAGGACTACAGGAACATTCATGTTGTCAGATTTCTTAGTCACGGTAATTATTTAAAATGAGTTAAAAGAGTTCATCTTAGGGGATTCCCCACTAATAAAGGACAAATATAATTTTAATTAAGTAATTTAATGGCTTGTAGTAGGGTGACACGATGGCTCAGTGGTTAGCACGATCGCCTCACAGCAAGAAGGATGCTGCTTCGAGTCCAGGCTGGGCCAGTTGGCATTTCTGTGTGAAGTTTGCATGTTCTCCTCGTGTTGGGGTTTCCTCCAAGTGCTCCAGTTACTTCCATAGTCCAAAGACATGTGGTATAGGTGAATTGAATAAACTAAATTTGCTGTTGTGTATGAGTGTGTGTGTGTGTGTGTGTGAGAGAGAGCGTATGGGTGTTTCCCAGTAATGGGTTGCAGCCGGAAGGGCATCCACTGTGTAAAACATACATTGGATAAGTTGGCAGTTCATTCCGCTGTTGTGACCCCTGATGAATAAAGAGACTAAGCCAAAAGAAAATGAATGAATGAATTATTTTTTATTGTTTTAAAATCTGTGTTTATTCTGGGTCAAATTCTTGTTATGTTTATAACAAGAGCATTGTTTGACAACACTCTACTTGCTTAAATTTTGTCTGATCACTTTTTCTTGTACATTTTTAGGATGGTAAGTGTGTTTAGTTTTGTCATAAATATTTCTGCATCATGATGAAGCATTATTTCACCCATTTATTTGAAATATAAATATGGAGATACTTGCATTTAATATGCTTTCTATGCATACATAATCAATTTGCAAACATATTTAGTTTAAATTTGCTTTTTTTTTTACACTGTAAAAAATAAAAGTTGAGTCAATTTAAAATGTTAAAGCAACCGGCTGCAAAGAAATTTTGAGTTTATTAAGCTTCAGTGTTTGAAGTTATGCCAAATAAATTTTTTAAGTTGACAGAAAAGGCTGGGTTAAATCAAATATACTTTACGGAATAATTTGGCTCAACTTCAAACACTGAAGCTTGATAAACTCAAAATTTCTTTGCAGCCGGTTGCTTTAACATTTTAAGTTAACTCAACTTTTTATTTTTTGAAGATATGGAGAAATCAAAATTTAAAGTCTCCTCAACTTAATTTTTACTTTCCTTGAACAAACATGCAGTTAAATAATTTTTATGAGTAAATTCAACTCTGAACTCAAAAATATGTCCACCTAACTGACAATTTTAAACTGAATTAACAATTTGTAAGTTGGATTTTTACAGTGTAATTGTTCCCAGGTTCTGAAGAATTAGTTTTTTTTTAAATTATTATTCAAAAGTCAAATGGATAATAATAATAGTCATTTTGACCAGTATAAAAGTGTTTGTGCTTCAGAGGTCTAGAAAATATGATCATATCACCCCAATTTTATCCTCGTTACACTGGCTGCCTGTTAAGTTTCGTATTGAGTTTAAAACATTACTTCTTACATATAAAGCATTAAATAATCTAGCTCCTGTTTATCTAACCAACCTTCTGTCTCGCTACAATCCAACCCGCTCTTTAGGATCTCAAAACTCAGGGCTTTTAGTAGTACCCAGAATAGCAAAGTCAAGTAAAGGGGGTCGAGCCTTCTCATTTATGGCTCCTAAACTCTGGAATAGTCTTCCTGATAATGTCCGAGGCTCAGACTCACTCTCACAGTTTAAAACTAGATTAAAGACCTATCTTTTTAGTAAAGCATACACTCAATACATCACTTAGCGGTATGATGCATGAATGTGTTCCACGCATCTCCTTTATATACACTATGAACTGCAGCTACGCTAATTATTCTCTTTGTTCTCTATTTCCACCTGGGGATACCCATCCCGAGGCCCCCAGAGACTATGCAGCGCCACGGATGCGATCCAAGACCCGTGACGAGACGATTCCAAGGCTCCATAATCCTGGACCTCGCTGTATCCTGAGCAGCTGCTTGGCGGAGTAGCAAGCAAAAGACGGATTCCTGTGACCCTCCAAGGACAGACGAGCCTCGAGTTCTCCAACCTCCGGCGCCCAGACTGCAGCTAGAGCTGCACACCGATGGATTACTCTTCTGTGTTGGACTCTAAGTAGTGAATGTTAAACAACACTGAACTGAACTGAACTAAAACATTAATAACTAAACTGACATTTTCAATTGACTATAACCTTCTATGTGAAGCTGCTTTGACACAATCTACATTGTAAAAGCGCTATACAAATAAAGATGAATTGAATTGAATTCAGTCACATGCTTTTGCATGTTCAGCAGTTTTATTTAACAGATAATTTGATGTCACATTTGTAAATTGGTTAGCAGTTTTATATTTGTATCCATTCATTCATTCATTCATTTTCCTTCTGTGTAGTCCCTTATTTATCAGGAGTCGCCAATCTCCAGCTGCAACCCAGTACTGGGAAACACCCATACAGTCTCGCATTCACACACACACCCATAAACTGTAGCCAATTTTGTTTATCCAGTTCGCCTATACTACATGTCTTTGGACTGTGCGGGAAACCAGAGCCCCCGGAGGAAACGCACGCGAACATGGGGAGAACATGCAAAATCCTCACAGAAATGCCAAGTGGCCCAGTCGGGACTTGAACCTGCTGTGAGGCGACAGTGCTAACCACTGAGCCGCCATGCTGCCTCCTATATGTGTATCACTTTCTGTAAATTTCTCATTCCTTCTTCATTGAAAACTTGAGATGAAGCATAAAACTTCATAAAAGGAAAAACATTCAAACAACTCAGCATGTATAAATTACACAGAACACCGACTTTCATGACTGAAAGTAATACCAGGAAGAAAAGAACTCTTCAAGGTAACAACTGCCCATTTTCATTTTCACAACGTGGTGTCATTTGAGACCCAGTTTGAATTGAATTTAATGAAAAAAAAAAAATGACATGCATAAACCCAATCCAGCAGCATGTAATGCCGTGCAAGTGTTGACAGACCTTCCACCACGAGCAATTACACTTTTAGACCTGGTTTTATGTCACAGGGTCAATCGAGAGTTGAATATTATTCTTGGCGCTGGAGCAGGAGGTGTGAAACACGATTGTTGCTGTCTATGGAAATGCACATGCTGAAGCCAAGTGCTTTGATTTGCCACAACGTCCAGGTCTAAAGGTTAAAGGTGCCATGGAAGAAGCTTTACTACAGTCAAGCAGGCGCACAGCTGAAGTCATGTATATGACTGAAAGCGATCCTGTCAGCCTGGGGTCCAGATTTGCTTTCAAAGCAAATACTGTTGTAAATTGCATCTGCCTTCATTTTCTGTAATTGGAAGATATTGGTTAAAAAAAAAAGAAACGCCTGGAAAAGCACGGCGGTTGTTTTAAGCCGCAGAACACCTCACCCATTGCACCAAATTGCGTCTTCGTAACTGCTTGTGTCAGAGATCAGTAGCCTTGACTACTTTTGTCAGAAATCAAAATAAAATGTCTGAACTGAGTATTTCAGTGAATGCCGTCTTTCTGTGGAAGTAGGGATATGAGGGGAAACACAGGTCTACCTCATGTCACATATGCGGTGCTCCAAAGGCACGGAAAACATACGCACACAGTAGTTAAGCAGTACAATTTCGGTTTTCAAATGGCTGCTATTGATCTCTCCTCATGGTGACACTTCTGGCAACAAGCAGAGCTGCTAAATAAACACAAAACATATGCTACCTTTTTTCTCACTTTTACTTTTAACACATTTGTAGAAGTGTCTTCTATATTAACTGCTCTGGCATGGCCTTTAAAGTCAGCATGAAAAGAATGTATTTTTACTTTCTTAGATGTGCATTTGTTCTTACTATAAACCATTCATGCATATACTACCTGACAAAAGTCTTGTCGCCTATCCAAGTTTTAGGAACAAAAAATAATAACTTGACTTCTAGTTGATCATTTGGTATCAGAAGTGGCTTACGTTTATGAAAGACAAAGGCCTTCAGATTATGCTTTGATTTTGAATTATTTAATTAGGACAGTAAGGTCTGACTTTGCTTAAACAAAAGTCTTGTCACTTAACAGGAATAATGTTATAATATAGAATATGAAGTCATAGTCAGTGGTGTAAAGTAACTAATTACAATACTCAAACTACTGTGATTGAATAGTTTTTCTCAGGAGTTGTAATTTACTGAGTAGTTTTAAAAATGTGTACTTTTACTTTCCCTTGAGTACATTTTTAGTGCAGTATCGGTACTTTTACTCCACTACTTTACTTCAACCTGCAGTCACTACTTTATTTCTTTCTTGTCTGTGGTCATTGTCTAAAGTAGAAAAATCAGTCCTGTAATTCCTGTCCAATTAAATCACACATAGAAAGCAAATTGCATCATACTGAACAACCTCAAGACATGGGCGCTTTATTAATGCAGCAAACCTTTCGGAAACATTCAAAATGTCCAAGAAGATGTCCAAAATCTATACACACAATGATCCAGAGTCTTTTTATATACTGCATGTCACTGAAAATTATGGATGTCGACTGTATGATGACTGAAATCACCAAACAGCCTTAAACAATCACTAAATGGAAAGAATGAAGGATGGAAGGAAGGCCCAAATAAAAGGAAGGAACGAACAAGGAATTGAAAGATTGAAGAACCAAATAAATGAATGAACGAATGAACAAAGGACCTAATGAAGGAAGGAACAAAAATATGAAAGAATGAGCGAACAAATGAAGGGAGGAAAGAAGGAAGAACCAAACGAATGAAGGAAGAATTCAAGGAAGGATTGAACAAAGTAAGGAAAGAAGGAACGAACAAACGAATGAATGAACAAAAGGACCTAATGTAGGAAGGAACAAAAATATGAACAAGTGAACGAAGGAAGGAGGGAACAAACAAATCAATGAAGGAAGGAGAGAACAAACAAATAATTGAAGGAAGGTTGGAAGGAATGAACGAAAATAGGAAGATCCCTAAATGCACTACATGTTGTTTGTGCAGGGATGTGTAAACGTAGCATTTTGTAAACGTATCAACTTTTCTACAGTGTAATATTCACTACTCACTACTCTTGAGTACTTTTAAAAGGTCTAAGTTTATACTTTCATAAGGTCATACTTTGATTAATATTTACTACACTCGCACTACATTTTTGGGCAAGTAATGGTACTTTTACTTGAGTATGATTTTTCAGTACTCTTTCCACCACTGGTCATAGTGCAGAGGAAAAAGAATTAATATTGTTTATGGCTCCTATGAGCTTGGATGGCTGCATCCATACATCTCTGCAATGACTCAAATAACTTATTAATAAAATCATCTGGAATGGCAAAGAAAGCGTTCTTGCAGGACTCCAGTCATCAAGATTCTTTGGATTCATCTTCAATGCCTCCTCCTCCATCTTACCCCAGACGTGCTCAATAATGTTCATGTCTGGTGACTGGGCTGGCCAATCCTGAGCACCTTGACCTTCTTTGCCTTCAGGAACTTAGATGTGGAGGCTGAAGTATGAGGAAGAGTGCTATCCGGCTGAAGAATTTGCTCTCTCCTGTGATTTGTAATGCAATGGAAAAATCTCCCTTCTGCCACTTTTCCAACTGATCAACAAGAAGTCAAGTTAATATGTGTTGCTCTTATAACTGAAATCAACAACAAGACTTTTGTCAGGTAGCCTATGCATTTATTTATGTATTAATTAATTAATTTGTTTATTTATTTATGCATTTATGTATGTGTATGTATTTATATATTTATTTACAGTTCATTCCATTACCATATTGCCTAAACTTACTGTTAGTATCATTGCCTTTTAGTAACCTCCCAACTCCAACAGCATCTAGCTCTTGTTTTTAAAAAAAAGAATTCAAACATATGTGGTTGTTACAGCTTTCCAGCAAGGGGCCTTTGATATCTACTTACAGTATCAAGTGACTGCCATTCAGAAGGACCTGGAAATAACAAATGCAAAATCCACCCAAATCCACAAGGCACAATGAACCGCACAAGAAAGTACGACATTTTCTGGGTTCCCCTTATACCATTACGCCAGCAGTGTCCTTTAGGAAACAAAACCCTCGGTAAGGCTTCGACAATGCACAACAGCCACAGAGGGGATGACATCAAGTTTAGGTTGTGCTGCTATAAACAAGCATGTGCTGAGTCCAGTTGGTGGATGCACTGTGTGGTAGAAACAGCAGAGTAAAAGCACACGCTGAGCCAGATCCACAGCTCCTCAGAGACCAATTGAGCACATAGAGAGAGAAAATAGACACAGCATATAAAACCGCAGTAACCTTTAGAAATGCTACAAACACTCTCTGTGGTCAGAAAACCGACTTAGGCTTATGAATTTAATCCAAAGATAGATAAAGCTTATCTTTATTTTAAAATTCAGTTTATTAAACATTTAATTTGAAGTAATTAATTAATGCTGATATTTATTTGACTGGCAGATTTTAGTTTTAAGATGAAATGCTGTTGTAATGTTAATATTATTTAGACACACATGCACACACACACATCTTTGTAGTGACATGTTGTATTATTAATGTATTAGTATAATTGACTTATATAATATATATTCTAATGATAACAAATATAGTACAGCACAGAGTACAAAAATATTAATTAATTAACCTATATCTAAGTTTAAACAGGGAGGCATGGTGGCTCAGTTAGCACTGTCACCTCACAGCAAGAAGGTTGCTGGTTTGAGTTCCGGCTGGGCCAGTTGGCATTTCTGTGTGGAGTTTGCATACCTGTGATTGCATGGGTTTCGTCCGGGTGCTGCAGTTTTCCTCACAGAAATGCGGTATAAGTGAGTATTTGGATAATTTCAACTGGCCGTAATGTATTGTGTGTGTGTGTGTGTGTGTGTGTGTGTGTTTTTGTGTGTGTGTGTGTGTGTGTGTGTGCGTGCGTGTGTGTGTGTTTGTGTGTGTGTGTGTGTGTGTGTGTGTGTTTGTGTGTGTGTGTGTGTGTGTGTGTGTGTGAATGAGTGTATATAGCCTAGGTGTTTCCCAGCACTGGGCTTTGGCTGGAAGGACATCCACTGCGTAAAAAGCATATGCTGAAAAAGGTTGGCCTCTGAAATAGAGACTAAGCTAAAGGAAAATGAATGAGTGAATGAATGTTTAAACAGCTTGTGAACAATTAAGTTAGGATAAGTTGTTTGTTTTGGCTTCATGCATGTAAGGATGAAATGTATGTTTATTTAATAATACATTTATCTAGATACATTTTTAGAAAATAGTATACTAGGACTGCGCAATATATAATTTCAGCATCAATATCACAACATGCACAACTGCAATACATCGCAGGATCTTCAATGTCAAATATGGGTTATTGTGGACCAGAAGCATGTAGATTAATTGCAAAGTTAAACCACTGTGGAGTTTTATATGTGTCTTTTTTCTTTTTCTGTTAAACATGTCAAGTGAGTTTAAAGCAATCAGGCACAAGAAACAATAACATTTATAGCTTAGATTTTTAAATGTATGTGTCTGACTTACCAAACAAAAGTAGCAGATAAAGCTCATTTCTTCCTCTTATTTTCTTCACAAATAGAGTTAATCAATC
>CAIGQQ010032566.1:7369311-7386308 GCA_903798035.1 Danio albolineatus
TTCTTTCTTTCTTTCTTTCTTTCTTTCTTTCTTTCTTTCTTTCTTTCATGTAAAATGCCTGAAGAAATAAATAAAAACCTCACAGAGGTTGGTCTTTGCCCTTCCGTGACCCTTCTCACAGCATTAGCTATCGACGTCACGGCCATCCACCAATCAATTCACAAGGGGCGGAGCTTGAAAAACATGTCGTCCATATCGGAGCTGTACGATGTCACTTGGGAAGGTAAATGACTTTGTTTTCGTTAACAGCGCTGATTACATGATTCAGTATTAATATGTAGTGATTCAACAGTCACCCGAGTTGTACGTTTTATAAAGGTTTTTGCTCCAAGTGCCTTATTTGTTGTGCTTTTCATTAAAGACAAAATGCTAGCCTGTTAGCTTACGTAGCCACAGCTCAGTAAGAGAACCTGTGTTTTTGCAACTGTCATTTGCAAATATTTCAATATGTTTTGTATTTGAATATTATGTTGTACATCTTTAATGCTAAAAACGTATTAATCTTTTGATGTGTGATCTGTTTTGGGGATATGAAGATTTGCGAAGACCAGATATGAAATACTAATGTGTCCCATGTAATATTTAATAGTAAAATCAATCAGAATGATTCAGTTTACTTGATAAAATCATCATCTCCCGTTGTTTTTGTGATGAACTTAGTGAATACTGGTAATTTAATTCAGTTCAGTAATCTCTAGATTTAGATAAACACATTATCTTGATATACTGATGTGAGACTATCTATAAAATATTACCCTCCTCTAGATGTGAGATAAAACTTTCATCCAAACATTTTCTGGTGATGTGAAACTTAAAGAAGTAGAAAAATACATTTCAGATATTAATAAACAATAAGTACACTCAAGACTTTTATGCCACACTTTGTTTATTTGTTATTTTAGTTTATAAATATTTAAATTGATTATAATTTATGCTATTGAGGTAAAGTTGGTCTTATAGTCACACATTCATTCAGTGATAACTTCTGACATGCTCCGTATAGTGTTTACTATGGTACTTTTGAGTACTCGGTCTGAAATCGCATGTAAGTGTGACTAGAAAAACAACATCAATACTATTTATTTGACTAAACAATGTTGTACTTTGATAACCATTAGCTGCTAATATGATTTCATTAATTCAAATTTGCAAAGAACGCTTTTCTGGAATTATATTATTTAGGAGAAAGTCTGAATATGGTAATATAAAAGCAACTTTACCTTAATATTTACACTTTTGTCTTTTTTCACACCATTATCAGAATTACTATCATCCAGGTATACTTATTACAAGTTTTGTTTTGTGTTGATTAAACATGAAATATCACTAGGATTATGTTAGTCTAACACAGCATTTTATATATATATATATATATATATACAAGGCAGGAAGCTGAATAAAGCACAAGTTAAGTTAACAAGTGAATTATTGATAAAGAAAATAAATTGCTGCTTAAAATTTCCGCAAAGTGCTAATGCATTTCTTTATTGCATTTCAGAGATGCGTGACAAACTCCGTAAGTGGAGGGAAGAGAATTACAGGAACAGTGAGCAAATTGTGGATGTCGGCGAAGAGCTGATTAATGAGCACGCGTCTAAACTGGGAGATGACAGTAAGTACAATTACAGTAAACAAAAGTGATGTTATATAAAACAAAGAACATTCTGCCCCTGTAACACTATATATAGTGTTTTATATTAATGCATTTCGTAATTGAAGCGGTTTAAGATGATGCCCGCCTGACAAGGATCGGATGTGTTTTTATGCACACATAGACACTAAGCAGTAGGATAACTGACAGATATTTAATATATAAATAGGCTGTATAGCTATAACTTTTTATTGCATGGAACCATCATAGTGCTCGCAAAACACCGAGCCCATATTCCCATTACACAAATAATAGGAACATTTCCCAGAGCAGTCCAACTGAAGCTTGACAGTAATTGTCTTGAAATTTATTAAAGGTGGTTATTTTGTTATGAAAGCCATGTTTTGATGGCAGCAGCACCAGTGATTTAAAGTGGATGAATTTAAAGTGCTGCTTCTTGGAAAGGGTTTTGCTATGAAAATGAGAGATTAAACATGCTGAGAAGTTGTGTGCCATTAAAAACTTTATTATTATTATTTTCTAAGTAAAAAAATATATAGATAAGCTTCTCTGAGTGACTAGTTTGGGTTTTGTGGGCTTCAAACAGGCTAAGTAATAAAAGTTCAGTGGTGGAAGCCATTAACCTTTATTTTCCTTTAGACATTGCATTTGAAAAAAAAAAGTGGTTTATGGCAAATTGCAACATTTAATTATTAGATTTCAAAAAACAAGAAGTTTGGATTAAGTCTTTGGATTCACTGTGTTCCACTGATTTGTAGAAGAAATACGTGTTCAGTTGTTTCAAAAGAAAATGTGTATGTAATAGAGCTGCACAATATAAAAAAAAATCTAACATTGCGATACTTGTATTCATGTCGCAATATATATTGCAAATAAACAATTTTACCAGATGACTTAATGGGCCCTATCATACACCTGGCGCATTAAGGCGAAAGACGTGTTTGGCGCCATTTGTTGCTATTTTTAGACCAGCGCAACAGTAATTCTTATGTTTTGCGCCATGTTATTTAAATAGCAAGTCCATTTGTGCCACTTTGTGGACACATGGGTGTTCCGTTCTAAACAAAGAGATGTGATTTTGAGAAACTGAAACATACCGTGCCATTGACCAAATGAAAGCTTGTCTTAAGTCCAGCGCAGAGCGCGTTAGTTATGCGCCTATGTGGGTTCAAACGTTTACACATTGCTTAATTCAAACAGGATGTTTAGCAATACACAAATATCTTTACATATTAAAAAAAAAAAAGGATTAAAATGTTACAAAAATTATTATTTTCTACATAAATAGAAAAGCCACTGCGTCCATGCCTTTTTAATATATTATTCATGACAATTTGCATTTGTACAATGTTATTATCATTAGCATTATTATTTATTATATGCATATTTATATTTGTTTTAATAAAAACAAGTTTAGATTTGTCCACCTGTCACCATATGGGGCGTAAGATTAGGAACGTGTGTTTGGATATACTATTTAGAAATAGTTTTGAAACAATCTTTGTGCTTGACAAACAAAATTAAATATGAAGGTTAATGGATGTCTTCAGTGGAGTGCATACAACACTGTTTCCTTTTCCATGAAAGTAAAGAAATAAAGAGTAAAAGTAAAGTAAAGAGAAAGTAAAGAGGCTGAATGGGGGAGGCTCGTTCTTTATCCTCACGCAGATGGTCTATTTAACTGTTTTCTCCCCAGTTCGCTAGTTGTCATTCAGTTTTTCCACTTACAAAGTCCGCCATGTAAATAGCAAATGTGCCATGGCACCATTCAACTGACTCTTAAAGAGAATGGGAGATGAGATTGGTTTGATACATGTTATGCTCAAAACTAGGCATGGGACGATAACCATTTTCAAGGTATACCACGGTTTGGAAAAGTCAAGGTTTTCATACCACCAAAATTTTATACTATACCGTTCCTAAGGTATATGTAAGATTTTTTAGTTAAATTTATATTTTTTAGTTTTTAAGGTTTAAATTGTAAAGACATCAGTGTTTTTGAAACAAATGAAGACCGCAGAAGTCAATGATTCACTTGAATTATTTAGCCTGACATGCTGCCCCAAAATACTTTAAATGTTTCTCAAAATAAAATGTATTGTGTTCAAAGGGGAAAAAAGTTTTGATTTTTTTAGCCAGACAATTAAAATAAATATATTTTAGAGCAGTAATCACAATACGGCGAAACTCTGAAATCATGATATTTTTATCCAAGGTTATCATACCGTCAGAATCTTATACCGGCCCATGCCTACTCAAAACACACCCATAAGTCATTAAGAGAGTAAGTTAGACCATGCACCCGGGCGCAAAGCATATTTTACCTTAAAATAGCCGAAGTGGATTCGGACACGCTCTTAATGCTTTTGCGCCATGTGCTTTAGACGTTAAAATAGAGCCTTATATCTCTATTTGGAAAGAATTCATAATGTTAGATGAATTGGAATGATTCTGTTGTGGGAGACCATCTTCATTAAATCTAATAAACAATCTATACAATTTTGGGGGGTCCCTGACACATTTCCGTTGTGGTCTGTGCTATTTGCAGTAGATTTCTGTATTTGCATGCGTTGCGAGCATTTTCATACATTACAATCTATAAATACAATCAAAAAAGATACAACAAAATAAAGTGTTCTATCACTTCCAGAGTCTAACAGTATTCAAGTAATAGTTGAATGATGAAAATAAAAATAATTAAATAAAATGAATCGTTGTTTAAGTGACAAATGGTACAATTTATTATGCCTGAATGCTTTTAAAATCATTATACAATCACAGGCTTCAAAAACACATTCAAATGATAAATTATAATGCAAACTGAACATTGCAAATATCCTGGGACGTGTCTATTAACACATTGCGATATCGATGCTGAAACGATATATTGTGCAGCCCTAGCATGTAAGCAGATATAAGTACTGTAATGTATAATAAAATAGGATTTCTTTTGTTTATTTTGCAGAGTTCGTTCACATGAACTCACAATGAAAAACCTTTTATGTCATTTTCTTAGTTTAAGCCGTTAAACTTAATGTCCAGTGCTTATCCAGTTTATGAACATTTAGTTAGTAACATGAATCATTTTAATGTTGTCAAAGTAAGCTGTGAAAATGTTCATGTTAGTTAATTCATCTATATTTAACAAACGAGACCTATAAAGTTTTGCCTATAAAAGCAAACATATGGGTAATTCTGTAATTGCTTCTACTTTTTGTGTCCAAAGTCATTATTTTTCTTGTGCTTTTTTGTCAGATGGTTCTGTTTTAAATTCACAGGATTACAGGCATCATAATATTCTCTGCAAAAAGTGCCTTAGCTGAAAATCATGATTTAGTTTTGACTGAATGAGTGTATTTATCTATCATCGTAAAATCTAAATGTTTATATTTTTTCTTTTCATTTGATGTTATTTTATTTATATTATTCATAAAAGCTCTTAGTCATTTTTTCAATCACATTAAATTGTTTGAACATAACTTTTAACTTCTAAAAATGTGTATCAGACCACAAAATTTGCATTACTGAAATTCAGTTTAACTCCTTACTTTATTAATTATTTCTGTTGCCGTACTGTGAAAAAAAGGAAATGTCACTCACCTTTACTGATAATATCTGAAGCAATAAGTGTTCTCTGAAAACATAATTAGATCTAAAACGTTCTTAAACCAAATCAAAATTCTTAATTTTGATCAAATATACTTTAAAGCTGTTATTACAAGAAACATGTGAAGATTATGACTGATCACACAGTGGGTTGTTTTTTTATCATGATTTTATTCGTAATGTGGTGCAATTTAATATGTTGAATTGTCGCATCGGATATTGTCAAACTCTTATTACCAAGGTAGAGTAACTATGTTGATCCTATGTAATAATATTGATAACATAGTATAAAGTCACCTTAATTTTTTGAATTGCAAAATATCTCCAAGTAGGGCTGCACAATATATCGTTTCAGCATCAATATTGCAATGTGTGCATTGGCAATAGTCACATCGCAAGACATGCAATGTTGAGTCGAAATTATATATTATATTTCACCAGGAGCCACGGAACACATGCAATTTGTAGAGTCACTGATAAGTTTAACCATAATAGATAGAAAATGTATCATTTGCATGTGTTTTTAGGAGAGTTCAAAACATTTGGGCACAGGAAATTATGATGTGTGGAGGGTTAGCAAAAAATAACTGTATTTAATTATTTCTAATATATGATTTATGCAAAACTAAAAGAAGATTTCTTATAATTTTTGTCTTGTTTCTAGTCCAAATATCTACATTACAAAAGAAAAATATGATTATATTACCTACCCCATTGGCAGATAATGTTGCTTGTTTTAAGGACAAACTCTTCATTTTCACTTATTTCTTCTGAAGTTGAAAACAAAAGAATATTTTTACTTAGATATTTGGACTAGAAACGACACAAAGCAAAGTTAGAAACACTTTTTTGTGTTCATTTCATTTTTGTGCCTGAATACTGATAGACGCCCCAAAAAAACTGTCAAACAGACCAAGTTGTAAAATTACTCATATGCAATATTTATAGAAGAAAAATGAAATATGCCAATATCAGATGTTTCTAATATCATGCAGCACTATCTCCATTTATAGAGTATGAATTTGAGTGAACACGGTATTGTTTTATTTCTCTCCTAAAAATATTGCATGTTGATACTGACCTCTTGAATATGACTAAAGCAGAAGTTTCTTTTTTTCCTTCCCCGTTTCTTGATTTGTCCTCAAGTGTCTGATAGCAACATTCCCTCGACATCAAAATGAGGTTATAGCGGAAACAGCAGAAACATTTCAGATGGCTTGATATTTATTTGCTTTGGTCAGTTCTGGGTTTTTAAGCCAGACAAGCAGATGAAGTCCTGCAATCGTGTTGTCAAACAAGAGCCCGCTAAAGCCAAGACTCTCTTCAGCTAAAATCATTATCTCAGAGGTGATCCAATCCTTCATACTCTCTCTAAAACTCACTCCTATAGTTGACAATTTTGGTTTACCGATTGGCCAAATTGGGCTCTTTTCTACTCAAATTGAATTTAAACCTTTCTTTCTCTTCATCCATATTGTTATTTTAAAACCACATGTAATCTCGGATAACTATTATTAAAAGCCGTTTGGCTGTTCGTCAGAGAACAACACCACTGTTTTAGGAATCTTAGCAAACAACAATGACACAGCCAAGCATTAAGTCGCCAAACAGCCCTCAAAAACATATTTTCTGCGATACAAGCACAAAAAAAAATGTCATGGCTTTAGGAAGGTTTTCAGATTTTATATCTAATTAAGGAAAAATGAACCTAAACACAAAATAATAGTACTTGCTGTGCGATAAGCTGCTTTTTTATTAATGTACAGTGTAAACATTTTTGTTGTTGTGATTTATAATTCATTCATAGTGTCTTTAAAGAGTGGGGTAAATACTTTACACAGCTTGTTTTTATTGAAACCAGCTCTTAAATTGGCTGTGAAACAAGATGGTAATTATCAAAGCAAGACTTGGAATCATAAAAACAGCACAAAAAAACTTTGTTTGTTTTGGCATATCAGTTTTTTTTTTCTTTTTCAGTGGGATTTTACAGTTCTTTCTCAATTAGCACATTTGAAGCCATTCAACCGGCAAACTCGGGCATGCTTGTCTGTCATGGAGCATTACTTTCATTAATTGGATCCATTAGCCAAGCCCACTAATCAGTGTCCTTTATTGTAAGTAGAGTAAAGCCCCTCGCTTTGTTATGTTTGCCAGTTGAACGTTAAATGTGGCCATCTTGAAAACGACTTAAGCATTTAATTGTAGGAATTTCAAATTCCAGCAATCTGTCAAGGTAACGACGCACTTACTGGGATGAGCGGACGATAGCTGCGCGATTTCAGCACGTAACGCATGTCATGACGAATAGAGGGTGAAATCCGCTCACCCTTTGCGTTCTTTGACTCAACTGATACATAAAACTGATGAATTCGCCAAGGTTTTCTTGTCAAAATTCAGCGTCTTAGTTTTGTTTGGCGGTGCGGCGTGAATTTCCTGAGCGTTTCCATGAGAGCTGCCAGCTCGCCCACACCCGGAGACAAACTGCGTCGCTGACAGATGCTAAAGATTGTCTTTTCTAATGACACAGAGAAGAAACGTCACCGTTTGCTCGAAAGGAGTTCACATGGGCCGGATGTTCATTCATCATTTTATTTTTTTGCAACCATGTTGAAAAAATAAACTTACTAATATGGTGTCATGTTATGTTTGTCTCCTGTACTCAGTTTGGATAATTTACGAGCAGGTGATGATCGCGGCGCTGGACTGCAGTCGTGATGATCTGGCCTGGGTGAGTAACACTGCCAGAAATCATTTTTGACCATTGGAAAAGCATCATTTTATGAAATGGAGCAAATTACAGCATTTATAGAGGGAAGATTTTATTTCGCAGTGGACCAATTTAGACTTGATCTGATTTGTAAAGTTAACATTTTGATGTAATGGGGCACTCCCTACATGTACATGGTTATTCTCTTGACCTAATTTACTTTTGTAGCTGATATTCTTTCCATTTGTCTTTATTGATTTTTTTCTTTCTTATTTATGTTTGCATGCACATATACAGATGAAGTCAGAATTATGTATATTTTATGTATATTATATATATATCCTGTATATTTTCCCCCCAATTTCTATTTAATATGAAGATTTTTCAACATGATAAACATGATAGTTTTAATAACTACTTAATGTCTAATAACTGATTTCTTTTATATTTGCCATGATGGCATTACATTATATTTTACTGGATATTTTTCAAGATACTTGTAATCAGCTTAAAGTGCAATTTACACGTTTAACTAGGTTAATGAGGTTAACTAGGCATGTTAGGGTAATTAGGCACATCATTGCATAACGTTGGTTAGACAATCGAAAAAAAATATTACTAATAATTTTGACCTTAAAATGTTTTTTTTTTTTTAAATTAAAACAGCTTTTATCTAGCTGATATAAAACAAATCAGACTTTGTTCAGAAGAAATAGACCATATTTGTCTTTCATAAAAAAACTGATGTTTTTTTCGTTTCTTTTCTTATTTTTAAATTATTTGTAGAAATGTTTGGAGTTTTTTTTTTTATGTAAGATTTTGTTTAAGTGCCATCGATATCCAAGTGGTATGTTGTCCACCGTGAGTTTGCTCAGTTTAACCCAGTGGCACCTGCAGCCGTACGTCTGTACACACTGCATGTATGAGAGGGCAGGAATTAGTGGCGTTTTTTTAATTATTTATTACATAATTTAAATTGATTATTAAAAAGTATGCACTATGATATATTGACAAAGCAAGAAAGAATGTCATCAAATAAAGTGTGTTTGTGCGTTTTAAAGCATGTATGCACTTGCATGGTGGAAGAAGGGTAAAGAAATCTAATAACTTTATTTCGCTGGCGGTTTTTCTGCACACTAACAATTACAATGCGTATAGCTATTGTTTAAAACACAATGTCCAGAATGAGTAAACTTATTTGCCAAAAGGCCTAAAACACATGAGACAAATACTGATCCCGACACAAGAGTGGAGACCGTAGTCTAATCAGCACCTGAGCCGGGGAAGCTCCACACCCAGCCCATATCTCTTTCATCGGACAGTTCTGATCCAGCTGCCGCGCAGCCTCATCGCTGGAACCGCTACCATTCAGCGTGTTTTAAACAATTTTATCTGACAGACTGGCAAAAATAAGCAGACATCCTCATTCTCACAAGGAGTTTCTGAGTTTTGTCACCCTTCCAACCGAGTTTGTTCTTCCGAGGTAACCTGGGAACACATAGAGTTAGTAACTGAGTTACATAATTATAAAAGTAACTAATTACCAGAGAAAGTAACAATTAGAGGTGTAACGGATCACAAATCTCACAAATTTTTTAGTCACTGTTTGGACCATTTTTCGGATCAGCCAAAAAAAGGAGACAACTATAATGTGCTTTCCATTTATTACAAAAATAGTACTGCAAGAAACTTTTGGTTTCATAAAATGAATTAGAATAAAATCTTGACTCGAGATCGAAATAAAGGATGGTTTCAGCAATTAGGATTTTCTTTGTTGACTTGAGACACCTACAGTAGTAGCAGCTAGGAAAACAGTGGGAAAACCCATTTGTGAGCATGATGGGACAGCCAGCCTAAGCCACAGTGCAAACTTTCCATCCTAACCAGGAAAACATTGGATTTGACACTAACCATTCCATACCAAGTCACTGTGTGAAAAAAACAGGGGCCTGTTCATCTCAGTGGGAAAGAACTGGTAAAAGTAGCATCCTGCTTCTGCTTTTTATAGTAGCCAGTGTGGAATTGTGGGATCCCGCTGTGCAGTGTTCTGAATTCTCACCCACGTCACTTGCAATTTTTCACCTCTTCCCTCACAGCTGTATGGCCGACCTGTTTATTATGGCACCCATGGACAGGAAAGTTCCTGTTTCATTTTATGGTCGGCAGAAACCTTCGCTGGGATATTGTCTTGTCAAACTAGTCACATCACACTTTTTAGAGTAGATCTATAAAGTTTTTAAATGCTGTGGAGGAGAAATGTGAAAACCCACATTTCATCACCCTTGAGAGTTGTAGAATAGTTTTCAAGTACTCCGTAATCCAGTTGGCTTTGCAAAGTCACTAAAATGGGGCATAAAATAAATGAATTTGTTCTATGCACAAATAACACGTTGTAAAAAATGCTGGGTACCACAGGATTCCTTCATGTTGTCCCAAAACAAATCGATTAAGTTAACCATTTTTACAAATTTAAGTAGATTGAACATAAAACAATTAAGTTGCCTCCACCCCCCACCCCCCCCAAAAAAAGAAAAAAAAGAATTGTGTTTCAACTCATTTTAAATAAGTAATTTGAGCAAGCAGCAAAAGTCATTTTTTAGAGTGTTGACTTTTAAGGTGATGTCTGATTTTGTTTTTTATGTTGATGCTTTAAAATGTGACATACTTTCTAAAATAATAGTTAAATGATCTCTTTTTGGTCAGCAGCTTATTGGTCAATAGATTAAGTTTTTATTATAAAAAAATGGTTGCTTATATTTTTGTTTATGAATAATGTTTGATACCTAAACTTTCATTTTTTTTTATCTTTCAAAACATTAATTGGTTCTAAAAGAACATTTAATGTATACTGTGGTCCCTTGTTAATCGCAGGAGTAATGTTCTAAAAATAACCCGCAATAGGTGAAATCCGCAAAATAGTCCGCTTTATTTTTTACAATTATTATAGATGTGTTAAAGCTTTAAATCGCCTCACTACACAATTCTTTATACACTTTTCTCAGACAGACATGAACATTTTCACACTTTTTTTAAACAATCTCAAATTTTGTAGAAAAATAAGTCCAGTATTAAAGAATGAAACCAAACAGATAACTTGTTTTTAGGCCCCATTATTTGCTCCTTCTTTATGTAACGAAGCAAAGAATAATTGATTCCATAATGGTGCCCTCCAGCCGTGTAACTTCTACCTTCCTTTAGCATGTCCAGAACAGTCCAACTTTTTGTGCGATGGTTAGCGTCTTCCTCTGCTTTTTGAGTGCTACCGCAGGTGCCTTTGATGGTGCAGAACGTTTCGTCATCATTGTGGGGTTTGTTGTGGAGAAAACTTGCAAACATACAGTACAGCACTTCAGAGTCACACTGCTAGATTTATATAAATTTGGCAAGCTGAATGTATTCTGTACTGTACAAGAGACACGGCTAGGCATGGGCCGGTATAAGATTCTGACGGTATGATAACCTTGCATAAAAATATCACGGTTTCACGGTATGACGGTATTGTGATTAGTGCTCTAAAATATATTCTTTTTAAATGTCTGGCTAAAAAACAAAACCTTTTTTCCCCTTTGAACACAATATATTTTATTTTTATTTTGAGAAACATTTAAAATAATTTGCGGCAGTAAACAAGTCAGGCTAAATAATTACAACAAATCATTGACTTCTGTTGTCTTAATTTGTTTCAAAAACACTGATGTCTTTACAATTTACACTTAAAAGAAACAATCAAAAAAATGTAAATAAAAAATCTTACATATACCTTTGGAACGGTATAGCAGAAAATGGTAAAAACGTACATACCACGGTATAGCTTGAAAATGGTTATCGTCCCATGCCTTGACACGGCACGGAGGAGATCGATTGACAATGGTCTACAGCCAATCAAGACGCAGAACACAATGCGCTTTTAAAAAAAAAAAAAAAAAGCAAGCCAAATTGCGCTTAATAAATCCACGAGACTGCAAAAGGTGAGCTGCATTATAGCGAGGGACCACTGAAGTTGGTCAGTCAAAAGCAGATCACACTAGGTTTTGTATAAATAATGTTTCAGATTATTTTAAACTTTGGAGTCAGTAAGAATTTTTTTGAATGAAATTAATTACTGAAGATCATCAAAAATATGAAAATTAAACGGATCTGTCAAAATAAAATCCTAAATATTTAGCTGCTCAGCTGTTTTTAACTGTGATGTTTTCTGAACACAGCATGGTATTATGACTTATAATAATTGATGACTGCTTACTTGTAGAATCTTGACTTCTTAATTTATCTTTGCCATAAGAATAAGCTAATTGTGAACGTACATTAAACAAGAAAACTGGACTTTTTTTAATTGTAATTTTTTTCTATATTTTAGTCTTTATTGTATTTTTGATCAATTAAATTAAGCTAGGTTGAGCATGAGACACATTCATGTCAAATGTCAAAGAAATTTAAAGAAATGTTCAAAACCAAAACTTAAAAGTTACATTATCATTAATATTATATCCAAATTTGCAGAGAAAATGCAATTTTCGTTTTATTTTATTCATGCCAGCAGCTTGAGCTTGGAACAGCACTTTATGACAAACCAACGGCAGACATGGGAAACGTTTGGAAAACCAGTTTGCGGAGACCGTTCGGAAAACTTGCATGTTCGCATGGTTAACCCCACTGTTGTTGTTGTTTTTGTTTGCGTAGAGTTGCCTACAGGAGCTGAAGAGGCAGTTTCCAGACAGTCACAGAGTGAAGCGATTAGCAGGGATGCGGCTGGAGGCTCTGGAGAGGTAAGACACACACCGCAGCACCGTCTTAACACCACGTCCTTGGATTAGCAGCAAGGGTGGAGGAGGAGGAGGAGGGCTGTTCTGGGATGGAAGTGGCAGGATACAAGGGAAGGGAGGCTGTTTATTTTGCAAGCCACCGTTCCTTCTGCTAAGTGGAAAAGCAAGAGAGAACGACTCAACCCTCGGTAGTCCTGTGGCTCTTTTGCCTGAGCGAGGAATTTTGAAGGCGGAAGTGGTCTCTCCCGCTATTATTCTGGGGGTCCCTCTGTGCATTTTTCAACTCTTGTCTTTTTATTTGTCTCTCTGGATTGGGAAAACAAGGCCAGCCAGACCAGCAAACATAGTACCTGTGGTCTCCGTTTTCTCTAGAATTTTGCTCTATCTCTCTGGGACGTTTTTACAGTTGGTTTTAAAAAGTGTTTTTGTTAGTGGACTACTCTAAAAACAGGTGTAAATGTGGTGTACAATTATTGTTTTTAGCTTGCCCACTTTGGCCACTTCCAGAATTGGGTTTTGTATCTTTTGGATTTTCCACAGTAATGTTTTTTTTAAGGTATTGGAACCAATACCTAAATAATAAAACAACAAAATAATATAGACATTACAGAAGTGACATTACAGAATTTGTTTTATTTTATTTCAATTTGTAGTTTAAAATAGTTTATACTTTTTTTTTTATTTTACTTTATCAAGGTTTGAAATATATACTAAATATAATAACTTAGAAACACAGCAGTAAACCATAGACTGTATAAAAATATGGACGTAGTGTTCGTGTTACAGTATAGTAGTGTTTCGTTATAGTAGTGTGGTGCTGAAAAGTCTTTGTTTGAAGGGGTATATAGACTTATCCCTATACCTCCAAGCTAAAGAGAATTGGACCACCAGGGGTAGGAATTAGAGGTAGAATTGGGATTGGACCCAAGTGGTGTGATTACTCATATCATAGAAATGACTCAAAGCTTGTGTGAGCTGCTCATACATCGCTTATGGCAAAAAATCAGGCTGTTCACCTACAGTGAGCAGGTTTAAAAATAATTATATTTTTATAATAAAATATATATTACTCACTGTTAAGGCTGATTTAGACTTCTGCGTCAAGTGATCAGTGTGACCCACGGCGCCTATCTTGCATGTTGCTGTGCATTTATACTTTGTACTTTATATACTTTATACTTTTGTGTTGCTTTGCAATAAACTTTGCGAAATGCTAGCTGCCAGTAGATGTTTATGATCCTCTGTGTTTTGTTTCTTCGCTGATGTTTTATTTTTTCTGAATGCTACGTTAATGTACAAGTAGCTAAAACTCGTTTATTCAGAGGTGGGAACCAGCAGACGTGCTACAAAATTAATCATAAGGTAAACACAAAACAAAAGTTTCCATCTGGAGCTCCTTCACAGGACTCCACCCTTGTAAACACTCACTCCAACTGGTTCGTGCAGCTCTCATCCCCACCCACTCTTGTTAGCGATACAAAACCGACCAATCACAGAGCTTACTCTACGCGTCTTTGCGACGTGTAGTTAAATTTTTTTGAGAGGTGCGCGTCAGCCTTGGCCACGGCAAGGGGTCTATGACCACGCATAGGCTGGGCTGGACCATATGCATGCGCTTGACGCAGAAGTATAATTCAGCCTTTAGACTTTGCCGTAATTTTACAGCTGTTCACTACAGAAACGTCCAGTAAAATACCACATACATTGTTTAGTTTACTACTGTATTATGCACTCAATTGTGGGTCATTTTAAAACTTACAGTAACTTACTGCGTATTAGGAATTTGCGTTATTCTATTGTAATCAGAGTAATCAAGTACTGCTACTGTAGACGAAGACACAAATGAAACTGTAAATGGAAAAAAAATTCAGTATTAAATTCAGTAGTAAATAATAAAAATAAAGGTTTTGTACTGCTAGTGTAAATACATTACAGTTAAAGTACTGCAAAATTGTCATACTGTAGAATTAAAATGTGGTAAAGGGCATTTTATCTTAAAGTTTTTAAGGCTATTTTACTGTAAAATTAAATTGCAGTAAGGTCTGAAATACTGAATTTACAGGTAAGTTAAGGGGCAGGTTAACAGTCAGTTACCGCAAAATACAAAACAATGTCTAACAGTGTAGGATACTGTTTTAAATTGTAGCCTGTAGATTTTGTTTGAATCCTGATGTCTACATAACCCATAGTGATAGTTGAGGATTTCTGTCCTCAACCCAATTCTAGAGGTTTAAAAAATGCATGTGGTCAGATTGATTTCATACTATAAATGCTCATGCATTAAAACAGCCATAAAAGATATGAACGTATGTTAATAGCAGGTGAGCAAACAATTAAAAAGGTTGTAAAATTAAGTCAATGTATAGAATTTCAGAAGGATTTCAGCTCTGGTCTGGTCACCATATCTTTGACATGTTTACCAGTTACGCCAGGAGTTGCTCAGTAATTGTGAGTGATTGCACCATCACGGTCAGATTAAATAAACTGCAAATTTGCGTCTAATTGCCATCAGACGCTCAACTTAAATAAAACTCTCCCCTACTCTCCCATATGCTTCAACCCTACATAAATAGAGTAAGTCAAAGCGGCTGGTACCATGTGAGATGTGCCAGAGAGTGATTGAGCTCTAATGTGGATGTGAGAAGAGGAGTGGCATTGGAGCTCCGTGATAATAAGAACCAGAGCTGCTTCTGTTGTTTGTAACAGGTTTTGATCATAAGACCGGTTGTTCTAGCATTAGCTGTGCAGGTTGTCTCTCATAAAAAAAAAAAAAAAAGCAAAAAGAGCAATTCCAGTGTTATGGATGTGACATTTAAAGTAAAATCACAAAACTTTAATACACATAGATCGTATACTGTACGTTAACATTAGATTGAAACTGAAACTGAACGGAGTTATGGGATAAGAAACATATCAGTCTAGAATAGGGCTGCACAATATATCATTTCAGCATCAATATCGGTATGTGATCATTTGCAATAGTCACATGACAGGATATGCAATGTTATGTTTGTATTATTCATAATTTGCATGCGTTTTTTTAATGCCTGTAATTGTATAATAATATTAAAATCATTCAAATATATGAAATTGTACCATTTGTGACCTTACTATGATTAGTTTTATTGAGTTATTTTTATTTTCATCATTCATTTACTGTACTTGGATACTGTTACTCAGGACATTACAAAACACTTTATTTCAATTGCATCTTTTTTTTTTTAAATAGATTTATAGATTGTAATTCATAAAAATACTCAACACATGCAAATACAGAAATGCACTGCAAAAAGCACAGACCACAACAAAATTGTGTAAGGGACCCCAAAAAGTCAATAGATTGTTTATTAAATTTTATGGAGATGCAAATAGTAAACATCAATTAATCAATCTCTGACTAAACACGTGCATGAAAATACTCACAACACAAGCAAATTCAGATATGCAATGTAAATAGCACAGACCACAACAAATGTGTCTTATAGATCTTATAGATTAAAAAATCTTATAGATTGTTTATTAGATTTTATGGAGATGCACTCTCACTGCAGAATCATCTCAGTCAATCTAACATTATAAATTCTTTCCAAATAGAGATATTAAGTCATCCCGGTTAAAATTATATTCATATTGTAACATATTTATCGCAAAAAAAAACAAAAAAATTGCAACGTTAGATTTTTTTAATATCGTGCAGCGCTAGTCTGTAAACATGTTTTTATATTTTAAATGAGGAAAATAATCTTGTGTTATGGATGTGACCAAAAAAAAAAAAATGGCGACTTACAGTATACAACCTAATTTGTGAAATTTCTGTGAATTAAACTGCACAACCCAATAGAAACGATGCTAATTAGAAGGATAAGAGTTGGCTCTTAAAACAAAATAAAACAATATAAAACAAAAATGGTGGATTTTATTTCAGTTTATTTTGCAGTTATGAGGAAAAAGCGTTGATATGTATGTTAGGGTTGTGCGATGTCTAATGTGAAACATCGTGATGAATGATGGTGTCGTCGTCATAGGCGGCGGTGAATTAATTATTTTTGAATAAGTAATTTCTTCATAATAAGTTCATTATTTGTAGCCTAACATTTCAAGTACCTGACTTGCACGGTCTTTGTTTTACCCATAACCAAATTCTAAATAAATAAAGATAAGTTACACACAAATTACAACCTGTTAATTTTTCTGCGGGACTCGTGGCATTAATATGAACTTGGTCGGTAAAAGGTGCACAACCAACTGGAACCAACCAACTGTATCTGAGGTTTTCGCTAAAATGACTAAGTACAAGCATGAAAGCGAA
>CAIGQQ010032566.1:7393031-7448504 GCA_903798035.1 Danio albolineatus
AGGGAGGGAATGAAATAAAGCGCCTGAAATGGTTTGGAATAGCTCATTGTTTAATAAAGTTTCGTAAGGCTCTCTGGTCTACCAGCCTCCGTATGTTAGACTCTTTGCCAAGTGCGCAAAGAGGAAACGAAAGACAGATATGGGGGCCGAGTAAATAACCTGCGGTTGCATACAGTCTTCCGACTCGTTCAGTATGGAGTACAAAGAAATTGGCTGGTTGGCAGAAAGCGAACATTAACAATAAAATTTGATAGCCTAAACTATTTGGAATTGCTGTTTGATTCCATTCCACCTTTCCTTAAAATTCTTTTGGTGGATGAAGTTATATAGCGATACGGAACTCGCGTAGTAATCCAAACAGCTTGAGGTTGTAGCTATAGCCTTATTTCACCTGTCATCTGCAGCCCGGTAATGTGAAACCATGTCTTCCGCTGATCCAGTAAGTACTATCAGACTTGCGTACAGTAGGGGTTTGGCAGTTCATCAACTCCTCAGCTCGAGCAGCCAGTGAAGCAGGTTCGTCTGGCCGCCTGCTTGATGGATAAGTGGATTTGGAGTGGCGGTGGTATCATAGCCGTTCCAGATTTATGGCCTTTCAGACGTGACTCATGCCCGGCTTGATGGAGTTTGGTCCATGCTGTGGTAATAGGGAAGACCCACTCTGTCAAGTGCCAGTTCATAAATAATATCTGGGGCACTTCGAACGGCAAAGCTGCTGCTCTTTGCTCTCCTTTCACCAGCAAATTGGAAAAAAAGAGCCGCTCCTGGAAAAGTCGTCGAACCTGGCGTAATACTTTCTGATTCAGATTGATGGGATTCTAATCCGCCTGAAGGTCACTTTTACATCGGAACAAGGCGGACGTTATTTGTGGCTGATGCAAGTTGGGCTCCGTGAGTTTCTGCGAATGCTTCTGGCCCACGGCTCTTTGGCAATGTGTTATTTTCACCACTTGAAATAGCTCTTCGCTTGCTCTTCCTTGTGCGAGCGGCATCCTTGCTGATGCTCGTCTGCCAGAATCCACAAGCCTTATAATCTGATAAAGACATTACTTTTTGGTATCTGCTGCTATTTTACTTACGACTTGAACGCAGTAATAATATGCTTTCAAGGAAACGTCGCATTGGACAATCTGATGGCGCAAAACTGTTTATTATTACGCTGCCTCGGGGGAGGAAAGAAAGAATCAGCTGCCATTTCTGCCCAGTATTTCGGAATATATAAAAAATCATGGAGGTTTTATTTATGTGTTGTAAGCAGTCAAAGAAACATGGTTTTCAGTCATCAGCATAAAAAATCAACACAAGTCCTTTACATAATTGTTTTTTTTCAATTTAATTTTTACTTAATTTAAAAAGATTAAGTAAGTTGCAGTATACAAGATATGGGAGTGATTTATGGATCTGGATTATCTGTAATATGGCACAACAGCTCAATGTAAAGTAGTAAAATGTCAATTTTCTAAAATAAATAATATATATTAATGAGTGTGTAGTATTTTTCATAAATAAAAATGCATGAGGAGAGAAGTCAGGTTAGGCAAGGGTCACTCTCAAATTGCTGAAAATTAACAATAAGAAGTCTCTGTTACCTTTATGGAATATAGTAATAGACCATTTTGAGGGATGTAAACAAAAACAATGGTCCCAACGTATTTCCTGTTTTACATTTTTAATTTCTATAGTTTCGGAGAATCCAGAAGGGCCATTCATTCATTCATTCATTCATTCATTCATTTTCTTTTCGGCTTAGTCCCTTTATTAATCCGGGGTCGCCACAGCAGAATGAACCGCCAACTTATCCAGCATTTGTTTTACGCCGCGGATGCCCCTCCAGCTGCAACCCATCTCTGGGAAACATCCATACACACTCATTCGCACTCATACACTATGAACACTTTAGCTTACCCAATTCACCTGTACCACACGTCTTTGGACTTGTGGGGGAAACCGGAGCACTTGGAGCAAACTCCACACAGAAATGCCAACTGACCCAGCCGAGGCTCGAACCAGCGATATTCTTGCTGTGAGGCGAGCGTGCTACTCACTACGCCACCGTGGCGCCCCCAAAAAGGCCAAATATACAGTTATGAAATAGTTTGATAACAAGCAGGAAATGTTCATGGGCCAGTGACATGACCACATTGAAATGGTCTATACAGAAAATTATGACTAACTATATATAATACCTAAAACCAAACATTTAACAGTTAAAATTTTGGTAACACTTCCAATTCCCACTATTAACTACTGGTTTATTACCTGCCTTTTAAAAAGATGGCTGTTTATTAGAACTTAATAAACATTATCTTATTCTACTGTACATCCCTAATTTTACCTAACACTTAACCCGACTACTGCTTTAATAGCTATTAGTAAGCAAATTAAATTACTAGTTATTTTAGCTAAATATCTTAATGCATTATGATTATCAGCAATCTAGCGCTGCAAATCGCTAACGAACTACAAAACTGCTGGTTTATGGACTACACATCCAGTCATCCAATACACGCACGCACGCAACCACGCTCACTCACTCACAGCTGAATCTACTCATGAACTGATTGCAGGGACTATAAAGTCTTGTCTACTGTTACTGTGGACACTACAACACGTTTTTCTTTGTCTTGCTTTGCTGTGTTTTTGACCCTTGCCTTGTTTATTTGTATATTCCTGTCTGCTGCCTGCCTCTGTCCATCTGCCTGCATATTGACTATGATTCTGGATTGCCTGTATACGTCTGTTTGCCCCTCTGTTGATCATTGCTTACCTGACCATTCCAATAAACTTGCACTTGCATCCACACCCCTGTTGTAAGTGTCACCTCCACTGCTACAGAATGTTAGTGAGTTGTTAATAGCTGGAATGTGCATCTTAAAATAAAGCATATAAATAAACCTAAATTACAAGTGTAACACTGTAAAATAAAATCAATTAAACTTTAGACTTTAGACTGTTGTTCTTCTGCCATCTCTGTAGCTTCCAGAGTCCCAGGGGATTGTGGAGATTCCTTCAGCTCTTACAATACTGCGATCATTTACACATCCCTCTTTCTTTCACTCTTTGCTCTTTTTCTGTTGCTAACAAACACTTGAAACACTAAAGCCCTAATCCTCTGTTGATGTCCCAACAGGCAGCGAGGAAGCGCAAGATCTGCATCCTCCGAGCGCAGGGCAAAAGCAGTGAAGCCATCCGCGAGCTCAACGAATATCTGGAGCAGTGAGTGTTTTACAAGAGGATTTAGACCCCTTCCCTTCCCCTCCACTTTTTAATTAAAAGGGGTTTTGCTTGTGATTGCAGTGCCCCCCAAGCCTTTCCCTAACCTAACCCCTCTTTTGTCCAGAGTGGCCTTTCTGATGAACTAACTACCACTGCTGTGTGTTACAGGTTTGTGGGAGACCAGGAAGCCTGGCATGAGCTGTCCGAACTCTACATCAATGAGCATGAGTAATGATTTCTTACTTTTTTTTATTTTTCTTTCTTTCTAAACTTGCAATATGATAGAATGTGGGGATTAATAAAACAGTCTGGGGTCAGTCTGACCCAATACAAAAGCCACAGATCATAAACCAGTCACTTTTTGAATTTCTTTTCACTTTTTATGGCAGAAATGGGAACAGATTTCAGTAAAATCCAATGGTGGCTTTTAGTTAGCTCTGAAGGATTTATTTAAAGAATCAGTATGAAGATGCAATATTAATTTGTATGTTATCCTAATTAACATTAAATCAAAACAATTCAAATTTTATTAGTACGTACAAGTGCATACTGGGTATTATTAGACTTATTTAATCTCTTTATTAGTTTCAGATGCAATCTACAATATTGCTTGCCCCCTTTTGCATGTAGAATTTAAAAGAAAAGATGATATTTTTCTAGAGCTTTATCAACAAAAGAAGATTATAATATCTGATAATATATAATATTTAGTACACCTTTACAATAAGATCATCAACATTAGGATCTCCATTAACCAACACAAACTATAGCATATAACTACAATGAACAATTTATAGTGACAGTTTATAAACAGTTGATAGAGTCTTAATGTTATCAAATGCAGCTTTTGGTCCTAAAATGAATAACTATTTGGATTAACATTAAGATGTTTTAATTGTATGTTAACTAATTTAGTTAATTAAAGGATTAGGTAACACTTTATTTCAATGGTCCATTTGAGTATTAGTAGACTGTCTGCTTAATATCTGTTGATACTGACATTCAACAGACATTTAACTGACTATAAGAAACTTTGTAAGTACATGTCAACCTACACTAACCCTTCCCCCAACATCAACTCTAACCCCAACCTAAAAGTCTACTTAAAATTTTATGAGAATTAGTTGCAATGTAACTTAAATTCAACAAATAGACCATCAAAATAAAGTGTGAACAAAGGTTTTTAAGGAAACCTTGTTGTGAAGTGTAACAGAATTTTTATATTTGTCATTATCTGTTATAAAATATTCATCTCACTGAAAAAAACAACACTTGAATATTACTGTCTCTGTATTAACTGTTTATAGTAGTATCATTCAGTAAAATTATTTAGGGCATAAAATATGTTTTCAAACATATATATATATATATTTATATATACAACAAAGTACCCCTGTTTTAACTTAAGAAGAGTTGGGAAGTCAATACATCCATCTTTTATGTGAAAAAATAAATCATCAGATGCAAAAATCATGCATCTTTCACATAGGACTAATAGGAAAAGCTTTGTAAGTCTATAGTGAAGCTCATCCTTTAAGCCGTAATTTTGTCTCATCAGAAAAAACCCTCTTAAATCGATTTATCAGTCACCAGGGTGTCAGTGAACTGTCCAGAAGTTGTCTGCACAGAATGCGATGTTTACGAGGGTTATGAGGTCACATTTACCACCTTCTCTCAGATCATTCTCAGGACCTCCGGTGGATGTGCAGCGATCACTGCAGAGCTGTGAGACCCTCCGGAGTAAAAGACAGTGAAATGCCAGTCTCAGCCAGGGGCCCTGCTTAAAGCTCAGTGTCTGTTTGTCCCATAGAGTAGGGCCATAATAGGATTTGTTCCTTGAGCCCCCTCTCCAACTCGTGGGATAAGACTGCGCTCCCCTGCTGATATCTCTTTTGCCAGGGGTTACTTTCTGCCAGGCATCAGGATTGTAGGAAACTTACTTTGTCTCCTCTCTTCCATCCTTCTTTAATTGTTTTTGGTCTTATTGTTCATGAGGGGGTGTTAGTGTGCGTCTGTGAGTGTGTGTGAGAGAGAAAAAAGATGGTTGTCCCGGTCGGAGGGCGCTGGCCGTAGGAATGCAGGCGCTCGGTGAGAGCACCACTTATTAGATACCTCACGTTTTTTTTGTAAAGGGCTTTATTGCTGTAGCAGACAGAGGAAATCCAGGGGTGAGAGGATTATCTGTCCGCTTAGCCCAACTTTTCTAATATCACACCATTCTCTGACAGCCCCCTATCTATAGGCGTGTCGGTGTCTCTCTTTTTCTTTCTTCCTCTTTCTCTTTCTCTTCTTTATTTCAGGTCACAGACTCGCTTTTTCCTTCCCCTCCTCTTCCGGCAAAGCCTGCATTATCACATCTCTCTTCCACACTGTGAAAGAAAGGGAGAAATGGGGGAAAAAAGAGAAAATTCCCAAGAGAATGAGGTGGCACCCATTCTCCCAACCAGTCAAAATAAGATGAAGAGAAACAAACACCAGCCCATTTAAAGGGATAGTTCATTTAAAGATGATTCAAAGGGATAGTTCACTCAGAAATAAAAATGCTGTCATCATTTACTCACCGCTCCACTTCGTTTAAACCAGTTTGACTATCTTTGTTCTGTTGAACACATTGGGATTATTTTGAAAAAACATTGTATCCATAGTACAATATATTCCATAGTATTTGTTTTTCCCTACTATAGGTGTCATTGATTACTTGTTTCAAACATTCTTTAAAATATCTCATTTGTGTTCAACCGACAAAAATAGTTTTGAAGCCTCTTGAGGGTGAGTAAATAGTAGGTAAATTGAACTTTTCCTGTAAGGGCCACGTGGTCTAAATGGGACAAATTAGTGCGAGAATGCAATGCCATAAAAGAGAGTGAAAAGTCCTGTGTGTGATCAACTGCGCAGATTAAAGAACTCAGACACAGCAGATTGTTTTCACAATGACTGACACAAAACATAAACCATCCCAAATTAGGTAGCATGCAAAACGTGTTGTTATATCTACAGGAGTCCCACGCTTCTTGAAAGTACTTGAGTTTCAAATATATACATTCAAGGCCTGGAAAGTACTTAAAAACAAACACGGGTCCTTGAAAGTTCTTCAGTTAAAAATGAAATGAAATTAAGACCTAATTATTATTATTATTATTATAGATTAGAGGGCGCCACGGTGGCTGAGTGGTTAGCACATTCGCCTCACAGCAAGAAAGTCGCTGGTTCGATCCCCGGCTGGGCCAGTTGGCATTTCTGTGTGGAGTTTGCATGTTCTCCCCGTGGTTGCGTGGGTTTCCTCCGGGTGCTCCGGTTTCCCCCACAGTCCAAAAACATGCGGTACAGGTGAATTGGGTAAGCTAAATTGTCCGTAGTGTATGTGTGTGAATGAGAATGTATGGATGTGTTTCCCAGAGATGGGTTGTGGCTGGAAGGGCATCCGCTGCGTAAAACAAATGCTGGATAAGTTGGTGGTTCATTCCGCTGTGGCGACCCCGGATTAATAAAGGGACTAAGCCGAAAAGAAAATGAATGAATGAATTATAGATTAGAGTCGTCTCTTAAAACTTACTTTTTAAGGTAGCTTTTATTTGATATTTAGATCTATTACTATTATTATTTTGTGTTTTTAATTAATTTTAGTATTAGATTTTTCTTTGCGTTCATCCTTGTATGTATATTTTACTGCTGCACATTTTATGTCTGTCAAGTGCCTTGAGATGCTACTTTTAAAGGCGCTATAAAAATAATGTTTATTATTATTATTATTTGGTGTGTTATTTTAACTATTGTACTGTGGTGTTGTCAAAAACAGAATGAAAAAATGTGAAATTCTTAATTTAAAAATACTCAGTTCATTAAAATAATGCACATTTACGTTGGAATGTTAACGGTATTGTATTAAAAATTATTAAATCAATTATATTAAATCAAAATATCATTCCTCTGATATTTTAATGTAAATATTAAATGTAAGCGAAATGTTAAAGTAAGGTAAGAACTTTCATTCTTTCAACTTTCACATATCCTGGCGGTGTGAATTACAAAGGTGCCAGATTTTAAATGAATGGTGTTTTAAAAAGTCTTTGACAGTCCTTGAATCTGCTGTTCATGAAAGAGTGGGAACCCTGTATCTATTAACGGCATGAGTTAAGACATACTTTTTTGGGGTGTTAAAGCTACAAAAACCAGTAAACTGACTGCCACAAACTGTAATAAATCTCTTTGCATGATTCATTTAAATACATTTCATTGATAAATCCAGCCTAGTCCCAGAGAAACTAAAATGCAATTCAATAAGGTCAGCAGTTAAAATCAGGTTGTACATGTCTTTTCATCTATAATGTTCGACTGTGTGTCTTGTAAATTCTGACGGTAGTTCTTTAATGCCAAAAGAGGTGTTGCGTTGTCACAAAATTTTATTAAATTTAGATTTTACATCTATAGTATGAATAAATCACTAGCAATTCACCCAGTTTAAACAAATAGCATTTTAGTAAAGAAATCAGAGTAGTTGCCGCCAGAAATCTCTCTCTAACTCTCACATGGTTGTCCACTGAAGCTAAGCAGGGCTGTGCCCGGTCAGTACCTGGATGGGAGGCCACACCGGAAAGCTAGGTTGCTGCTGGAAGTGAAGTTAGTGAGACCAGCAGGGGCTGCTCAACCTGTGGTCTGTGTGGGTCCTAACATCCCAATATAGCGAAGGGGACTCTATAATGCTCAGTGATTGCTGTCTTTCGGATGAGACGTTGAATGGAGGTCCTGACTCTCTATGGTCCTTAAAAATCCCAGGATGCCCCAGTAGGTGTTTAACCCCAGCATCCTGGCCATATTTGCCGAGTGGCCTCTGTTCATCATGGCCTCCTAACTATCCTCTCCAACAATCAGCTGGTGTTTTGTCTGGCTGTCGCATCATCCAGCTGGATGCTGCACACTGGTGGTGGATGATGAGATTCCCTCCAATGTGTACACGATTTGAGTGTCCAGAAATGCGCTATATAAATGTAAGGAATTATTTATATATTTATATATATATATATATAAATAATATTTATTTATTTATTTATTTATTTATTTATTATTTATTTATTTATTGCTTTTCTAGTTTTAGTGGAGAATGAGCAAAACTTGATATTTTTCCACAAAGCGATGGGTTTCTAAATGATATGCATGATTATTGGACATAATTGCTCAGTTCATTCAAACAGTGATCTTAGATGATTCATTTAAAATCATGGAGCAGTTATAAAAAACTCATCATCAGTTGACTAGATGGTCGTTGCAGACACATCCTTTTTAGGTTTGTGAAAATGTAAAAGTTTATTGTAGAAAATAAAAAATTATTTCTCAGTATCGTGACTTGAATATGCGACACTGTATCTCGAAACATGACCATTTCTTAGTTTGAGTCTCTTGAGTATGAATTTATATATCTGAATCAACTTTATATAGCTTTACTGTTGGACTTTATCTATTCTGTTTTTTCCCTTCAAGATTTACCTCACAATGAAACCCCTAATTGTGGGATATACAGACACAAATACAGACTGGTTGAGTCAGCCATGTATGCTGAACGCTCAGGTATTGGGTGTTGAGATCAGTGATATGGTTTGATGCCTGCATTTATTTCTCTCTGTGTCTCCATCTGTCTATCTCTCTCTCTCTCACTCACTCTTTGCATTGCTCTGCCGCAGTTTACGCCATGGCTGGAGCACATCTGAAAGTCTTTATAGTGAGGAAAAGGTAATTGCAAGCAGCCTTCAACCTTCTGAGTGGCCTGATCTCACTGGCTCACTCCTCCAACCTCTTTGACTGTCTGTGTTGTTCTCTCGCTCTCATTCTCCTTGCTTTGTATTCAGAGCCCCTCCAACATTTCCTAAACAGCTCGATAGGTTCATCATCTCATGCAAGTCAGCAATGGCAATGGCGTTTTTTTCCACCTTGTTTGCGTCAATGAGTTTTTTTTCTGCCAGGCGCTAGCAGTAAGATTAACATCCTCAACTCTATTTGGAAGAAATCCAGTTCGGTTTCACAATTTGATGTGTTGTGATAAATTGCTATGTGTGCACGAGCACGTACGATGCGGGCCTTGATGTGTGGACCTCGCACGGAAAGCTTGCTAACGGTAGCTTAAAAAGCTGTCCGGTTTTGAGGACTTGAGGAAGTAACGAGCCTTTTAACCCTGTCCACAGCTTTTGAACACTTTCAAACAACGAATGTAAACTAGATTAACAGTTAAACCAGTTTTTAAATTGTCCGTTTGATCACTGAGGTGATTTTTATGTAATGCGTTTAGAAACATAAGTTATGAAGCAGTCTACTATGAGACATTTACAGCTACTTGCTTATCGCGGGTGGCAAAACTTCCTGAACGAATTCAGTAGCTTGCTGAGGAGAATCAAAGAAATGTTTCTGGCTGTTATGGGTGAACGTGCAGGGAAGAGAAGACCGAATTCTGTACCGGCTTCTCTCAGCCGCGCTTTGATCTGGTTGAATGCTGCTCTCTTCTTAGCCACCTCCGCGATAACGTCTGGATAAAAGTGAATCCGAAAACTATTGTAAAAAAGCTGTCCCTTTTCCCGTGCGAGTCTAAGAAACAGTTCCCTCGTCTGGAAGTGAGTGCTCAGGAATGCCAATAATTCTCATGTTGTTTCGTCTTGAGCGATTTTATTTATTTATTTAATTAATTAATGAAATTATTTTTAAGTCGTCGAGTTTAATTTTCATTCGTTCATTGTCTTTGGTAAAAGCTGCGGATGCAGTTTCCAAAGAAGTGACGCAGCCATCTACGTCGGTTAATGATTCCTCAACATCTTTCAGTTTTTCACAGCTGAAATGGAGGTTTTTAGCTCGGAAGAATCTCCACTCTTGAGTGCTGCGACCTGGAATCTGATGCCCCTGAGAAGCTCGCAGATGTCGTCTCCTGGTGTCGAAGACGCCATATCCGCTGCTTGCACGTTATCCTTCTCAGTTATTTCAGTGTTCTTTTTTGTATTGCCTCTTGGCATGTTAGGTTACAAGCGCTTTCACAATGTCTTATTAGTCTTGTGTAAGATATAAGATGTGCTAAATGCTTATAGAGAGTTCAGATATATCAAAGTGACTAAAAGTAATGTTTAGAACTGAAACGTGCGACTTCTTACTCTGCTTTCTTACCCGAAGTCCCTGTCCCCAGATTTTGGACACATTTGGCAGTTTTTTGTGTCTTGTGGCTTTGCCGTAATAGTCCTGCAGTTCTTTTTGAAATTGTTTGGTATTTTGGTGGGAAATGTGCAGGTCAGTGTTACTCATAAGAGAGAGAGTGTCTGAGATTTTAATTTAGAATCAGAATCAGAATCAGAATCAGTTTTATTGCCAAGTGTGCTTCACACACACAAGGAATTTGCTTTGGCTACAGAAGCTTCCAGTGTACATAAAGTGACAAGTGACAACACAGAATAAATATTATAAAAGACAATAGACATTAAACAGAGATGCAGTCCAACGATCTGGATGTTGAAATGTATGTACAGATTTGTTATAAATATACAGGTTATAAGGTGCTGTGTGCAAAAGAGTAAGTATTGCATTATATATTGTTATAAGGTGGTGTGTACAAATGCGTAAGGAAAAGTATTGCATTGTATATTATTATAAGGTGCTGTGTACAAGTGCGTGTGAGAAAGTATTGCACATTTCTTGCACAATAGGAGAAATATTAACTGTTCATGAGGTAGATGGCCTGAGGAAAGAAACTTTTCCTGTGTCTGGCAGTTTTTGTGCTCAGTGCTCTATAGCGCCGGCCAGACGGTAACAGTTCAAACAGGAAGTGTGCTGGGTGTGAGGCGTCCAGGGTGATTTTGCGAGCCCTTTTACTCACTGTGGAAGAGTACAGTTCTTGAAGTGTAGGAAGGGTAGTGCCAGTGATTCGTTCAGCAGTCCGGACTATTCGCTGTAGTCTACGGAGGTCAGATTTGGCTGCTGAGGCGAACCAGACGGTGATTGAAGTGCAGAGGATGGACTGGATGACAGCTGAGTAGAGCTGCACGAGCAGCTCCTGTGGCAGGTTGAACTTCCTCAGCTGACGGAGGAAGTACAGTCTCTGCTGGGCTTTCTTCACAATAGAGTCTATGTGAGTGTCCCACTTCAGATCCTGAGAGATGGTGGTGCCCAGGAACCTGAATGACTCCACTGCAGCCACAGTGCTGTCCATGATGGTGAGCGGGGGGAGTGCAGGGGGGTTTCTCCTGAAGTCCACTATCATCTCCACCGTTTTGAGCGTGTTCAGCTCCAGATTGTTGTAACTGCACCATAAAGCTAGCCGCTCCACCTCCTGTCTGTATGCAGACTCGTCACCGTTCCGGATGAGGCCGATAACAGTAGTGTCGTCCGCAAACTTCAGGAGCTTGACGGAGGGGTCTTTTGCGGTGCAGTCGTTGGTGTACAGGGAGAAGAGCAGTGGGGAGAGAACACATCCTTGGGGGGCACCAGTACTGATGGTGCGGCTGTCAGACATGATTTTGCCCATTCTGACTAGCTGTTGTCTATCTGTCAGAAAGCTGCTGATCCACTGACAGACAGAGCTAGGAACAGAGAGCTGGGTCAGTTTGTGCTCGAGCAGTGATGGGACGATGGTATTAAAGGCAGAACTGAAGTCCACAAACAGAATCCTTGCATAGTTCCCTGGTATGTCCAGATGTTGTAGGGTATAATGCAGTCCCATGTTGACTGCATCATCCACAGACCGGTTTGTTCTATAGGCAAACTGCAGGGGGTCCAGCAAAGGTCCGGTGATGTCTTTCAGATATGCTAGAACCAGTCTTTCAAATGACTTCATGACCACAGATGTTAAGGCGACAGGTCTGTAGTCGTTGAGTCCGGTGATCTTTTGTTTCTTCTGGATTGGGATGATGGTGGAGCGTTTGAAGCAGGATGGAACTATGCGCTGTTCCAATGATCTGTTGAAGATCTGCGAGAAAATGGGGGCCAGCTGGTCAGCACAGGTTCTCAGACAGGCTGGTGAGACACCGTCTGGGCCTGGCGCTTTCCTTCTCTTCTGCTTACTGAAGACCTGACGCACATTATCCTCACTGATCTGAAGATCAGGGGGGGAGAGGGAGATGTCTGTAGGTGTTGATGGCTGTGTAGAAAGATGGTCAGGGCGGTTTTGGCTGGAGGTGGCTAGAGGTGTTGAGGGCTGTGTAGAGGGTGTCTGGTCGAAGGTGTCGAATCTGCAGTAGAACGTGTTCAGGTCGTTAGCGAGAAGTTTACTGCCATCGATACTGGGGGGAGATGCTTTGTAATTCGTGATGGTTCGCAGCCCAGTCCACACTGATGCAGGGTCGTTAGCAGAAAACTGGTTTTCCAGCTTTTTTGCATAGTTTTTTTTAGCCAGACCAATCTCCTTTGTTAAAGTGTTCCTGGTCTTGTTGTAGAGAATCCTGTCCCCACTCCTGTAGGCATCCTCTTTGACCTGACGAAGCTGTCTAAGTTTTGGTGTGAACCATGGTTTATCGTTGTTAAATGATAAGTAGGTCCTGGTAGGGATGCATAACTCCTCACAGAAACTAATGTATGATGTTACGGTCTCTGTGAGCTCATCCAGGTCAGTAGCTGCCGCCTCAAAAACACCCCAGTCAGTGCATTCAAAACAAGCTTGTAAGACCTGCTCTGTGTCGTTGGTCCATCTCTTAACAGTCCTTAATACTGGCTTAGTAGTTTTAAGTTTTTGCCTGTAAGTTGGTATAAGATGAACCAGGCAGTGATCAGAGAGTCCTAGAGCTGCTCTGGCCACGGAGCGATATGCATCTTTTATTGTTGTGTAGCAATGGTCCAGAATGTTATTGTCTCTGGTAGGGCATGTAATGTGCTGTCTGAATTTGGGCAGCTCATGTGTGAGTTTTGCCTGGTTAAAGTCCCCAAGAATGATAAAAACAGAGTCTGGGTGTTTCTGTTCTGTCTCTGTGATTAGATCAGCCAGCAGTGAAAGAGCAGTACTCACGGTCGCGTGCGGTGGGATGTAAACACTGGTCAGGATAAACGAGGAAAACTCCCGCGGCGAGTAGAACGGCTTGCAGTTAATGAAAAGCACTTCCACGTCAGGACAGCACATCTTCTTTAACACAGTTACATCCGTACACCACCTCCTGTTGATGTAGAAGCATGTCCCTCCACCGCGCGTTTTCCCCGTTGCCTCCGTGTCGCGATCTGCTCTGTACAGCTGGAAGTCCGGTAGTTGTAGTGCGCTGTCCGGAATGGCTTCGCTTAGCCAGGTTTCTGTGAGGCACAGCGCAGCAGAGTTGTTAAAGTCCTTATTTATGCGTGTGAGCAGAAGTAATTCCTCCATTTTGTTAGGTAGAGAGCGTAGATTCGCGAGATGTATGCTAGGGAGCGGCATTCTGAAACCGCGCAGTCTGTTTTTGATGAGCGCGCCGGCTCGCTTTCCCCGCCTGCGCGTCTTGTAGAGTCTCAATAGAGACGCCGCGCCGCCGAGGACAACGCTCTGCAAAACGCCGGAGAAGTCCAGAACCGGCTGGTGATCAATTGGTGTGCACTGCAGAATGTTCAGCAGCTCATCCCTGGTATAACTGATCATGTTGGATGAACACAAAACAGGAAAAACAAACAAAAACATTGCAACAGCTGGGGAGCTTCGCACCGAGGCTGCCATGCTCGGCGCCTTTCGATGACGTCTTTAGTGTGAGGTTAATGGCTCAGCAGTGATCTCATTTGGGAACGGCTCTCAAAAATGACCTCAGGACAGACTGAGATGTCAATGAAGAACCCAGGCACAGATTGGCGGAGTAGGCTGTCATTCATCTTTGAATCTAGGGCAGGATTGCCACCTCTGTTGCAAAGATTCATCCATCATTTGACCAAATTGGTGTTCGTACACAGATTTCCATTAACCCTCATAAAAGCTGATGAACGAGAAACCTCAGACTGTCCCGTCTACCAACTGTCAACGAGATTGAGCTGCGCTTTGCATAATCAGCCACAGAGCTACTGGGAGATGTATTCTTGTATATGTGTGATATCCATTAAAGTTTTTTCCTTGTTTGATTCCCACAGTTATGCAAAAGCAGCTTTTTGTCTCGAAGAGCTGATGATGACAAACCCACACAATCATCTGTATTGCGAACAGTATGCAGAGGTACAGTACATTTCTTTCTTTCTTTCTTTTTTTTTTGAAACTATGTTGTCTTTAATTTAATTGAAATAATTTAAGTTAGGAATAATTTAAGCCGACAATTAAAAATCAGGAAATTCAATCTCCAGACTGTCTTGAACAGTCACACACTGTATCTTTATCTGAGGTAAAGATTCAGTGTAAATGTTTTTTTTTTAAATAACATTCCGTTTCATGGACGGACTGATTATTTTGCTTCATAGAAATGCAATATTTTGTGGATGTCATTGGTTTTCATTTTGTTTTCTCTTTATATATTTTGTTTGGACTAATATTCAAGTTATTTCAAATGTTTTGTCTTCTGCTGAACATAACAAAACATTTTGAAGAGTGTGAGTAATCAAACAATTTCTGGTCCCCATTTCCCTAGATAATTCTTCCCTTATCATATAGAAATAATGTTTTTTTTCTGCTTAAATTGTTCAAAATATCTTTCTGTTCTGTTCAGTATAAGAAAGAAGGTTCATACAGATTTAGAACAAGTTAGGGGTGAAATAATGAAAATAAAGTGTTGTGTCTCACAGCACCATGGTGGTACATAAGTAAACATAGTCCTAAATATAAACACAACACTGGATGTATTTTAAACCTATTCATAACTTACATTCTAGAGCAGTAATTTAAGGGAAATTTATTTATGTAGCACATTTCATACACAGTGGCAATTGAAAGTGCTTTACATAAACAGGAATAAAAGACAAGTATAATAAAATAAAAACAAATAATAAAAGTGACTAAAACAGATTAAAATCAGTTAAAACCAGTTATAAAAGAATGAAGAGAAATAAACGACATAATAGTACGATCTGTCGGACGTAGCACAGTGCTCATTCAGTAAAGGCACAGCTAAACAGATGTGTTTTCAGTGTTTTAATGTGTCTTATTTTGGAGCACATCTGATCATTTCTGCAAGCTGATTCCAGCAGCGGAGGGCACAGTAGCTGAAGGTGGATTCACCTTGCTTTGACTGAACTCTTAGAATTTCTAATTTACTTGATCCTAATGATCTGAGGGATCTGTTTGGTTTGTATTCTGTGAGCATATCTGTAATGTATTGATGTCCTAGGCCGTTTAGTGATTTTATAGACATGTAATAATACTTTAAAATCTATTCTGAATGTAACTGGGAGCCAGTGTATGGACAGGTGGGATGTGCTCTGATTCTAATCTAGCCATACTAACTACTATCTGTTCTTATGCTATAACTACTTAAGCTATACAGATAACCGAAGACAGACTATACAATTACTTTTACATAAGGCAAAACAATTTTGAGTAGGATATTATGCAAAATAGGTTTTTTAAGGTTGAGTAAAGCAAGTGGTGCAACATGATTTGTGTTGCATTCACGGGTAAACATTCCTTATTGAGACCTTGTAAGCTACCTACAGGTGGTTTGTCAAGCCCACTCACCTGTGTGACGAAAACTTCAGAAAGTTTTTTTTTTTTAATACAGTGAAATATGGGATGATTGTAAAAAAAGTGTCTGGTGCAAACTAGTGCAAGTGTCAGGTTAAATGTCAGAGAGATGAAAGAATGAGTTGTGTACAGGTGGTTTGTCAAGCCCACTCATCTGTGCGAGGCACACTCAGAATTATATATTGTTTTGAGGTTTTCACGTGGTGTGGTTGATAGGAGAGGAAAAATTATGACATAAATTTCATTATGACCTTACCCATAATAGTAATATTGATGATGATGATGATGATAATAATAATAATAATAATAATAATAATAACAATAATAATATTAATAACATTGTTTATTTAGTCCATATCCATATCTAGACATATCTCCGCTTTTAATGTGGTCATTTGTTTGGTTTTTGCATTCATAAATCTAAACTCCCTTCAAGTCTGCACTCGGAGACTTGCTGCATTCATCATGTTGTAAGCTTGTGTTGGACATTTCCTGCTTATTTAGATCATGTTCTGTTTATTTAGAGCTCATGTCAGCTTCAAGGGTGCCTATAAGACAACATCACCTTTCTTTTTCCTCTGTCGTCTCCCACAGGTAAAATACACGCAGGGAGGTCTGGAAAACCTCGAGCTGGCCAGGAAGTATTTCGCGCAGGCACTGAAGCTTAACAACAGAAACATGAGGGCCTTGTTCGGTCTTTACATGGTGAGCAGCGCTGAAACAGACACCTTCTCCATTGTTTTTTTTCATGCATGTGAATGGATGCAGAGTACTGATTGGTTCACACAGGGGCAGTTGGCGTTTCCAGTCTCTGTGTTGGAAAAACATAATTTTTTGCTGTAATGCAACCCGCCGGCCCTTTGAAGGGCATTTCTCTGTTTATGCCAGAGATAAACAAACCTTTGACAATAAAAGAACGGTAGAGCAATGGCAAGCACTCCATCGCACGTGGCTGTGCTGGAGAGGTTCAGGCAATATGTGCACTGAATAAGCCTTTCATCTGTATTTATTTAAACAGGAAGTTGTCCATTAACACCAATGCATCATTTGTAAGTGACTCCTGACATATGAACACAAACAGCCAGCCAGGGGCAGAAGGCCGACAGAGGGTGCGCAGGGAGCCACACACAGGCCCTCTGTTCAAACACACACACACACAAGCTTCAGTAGTTCAAACACAACTATGACAGTCATCAGTGCACTTTGATGTGAGATTTGCTTGTGAGACAAAGCTGGCAATTGCAGGATGTCGGTCTGTACAGCAAAACCAAGGACCTGTTACACTGCTATAGTGTATATGTGAAAAGTGCACCATCTGGCAAAACATACAATATTGTGAGCCGTCTTGGTGACATTGATGGTGACCTGAAAAGTGATTATTTGACTTATTATCAGTACTATATCATCAAAAAATTTTTTACATGGATTTATTTATAAAAAATTGAACTTTTCATATTTTATTTATTAATTTATTCTCTTTTTTTTCTGGCTTAGTCCCTTTATTCATCAGGGGTCACCACAGCAGAATGAACCGCCAACTTATCCAGCATATGTTTTATGCAGCGGATGCCCTTCCAGCTGAAACCCAACACTGGGAAACACCCACACACTCTTGCATTCACATATACACTACGGCCAATTTAGCTCATTCAATTCACCTGTACCGCATGTCTTTGGACTGGGGGGAAACCGGAGGACCCGTAGGAAACCCACACGGACACGGGGAGAACATTCAAACCCCAAAGAAATGCCAATTGACCCAGCTGGGGCTTGAACAAGCGACGTTCTTGCTGTGAGGTGATTGTGCTACCCACTGCGCCACTGTGAAGCCCAACTTTTCATATTAAAATAGTTATTGTTACATTTATTGTTAATTGTTGAATTTTTAATTGTGCTATTAATATTAACGTACTTAACACTAGTAGTGAAGTACCAAATGAAGTAAGAAATACTAAACCTGAAATAAATAATAAATAATGAGGTAATTAAAACTACTAAAAAATAAAAATCACAACAAAACATCTCAAATAAAATTCAAATAGAAAACCGAAAACACATTAAAACTACTACAAAATATTTAAAAATACTGGAATCTTACATACACTCAACAGTCACTTTATTAGGTATACCTGTCCAACTCCTTGTTAATGCAAATTTCTAATCAGCCAATCACATGGCAGCAACTCAATGCAGTTAGGCATGTAAACATGGTCAAGATGATCTGCTGCAGTTCAGACCGAGCATCAGAATGGGGAAGAAATGTGATTTAAGTGATTTTGAACATGGCACGTTTGTTGGTGCCAAATGGGCTGGTCCGGGTATTTCAGTAACTGCTGATCTACTGGGATTTTCACACACGACCATCTCTAGGGTTTACAGAGAGTGGTCAGATAAAGCGGAAATATCCAATGAGCGCCAGTTCTGTGGGCGCAAATGCTTTGTTGATCTCAGAGGAGAATGGCCAGACTGGTTTGAGCTGATAGAATGGCAACAGTAACTCAGATAACCACTCGTTACAAGCGAGGTATGCAGAAGAGCATCTCTGAATGCACAACACATCGAACTTTTTGGCAGATGGTCTACAACAGCAGAAGACCACTCCGGTGCCACTCCTGTCAGCTAAGAACAGGGTACTGAGGCTACAATTCGCACAGGCTCACCAAAATTGGACAGTAGAAGAAAACGTTGCCTGATCTGATGAGTCTTGATTTCTGCTGTGGCATTGGGATAGTAGGGTCAGAATTTGGCATCAACAATGTGAAAGCATGGATTCATCCTGCCTTGTATCAACGTTTCAGGTGGGTGGTGGTGTAATGCTGTGGGTGGGATATTTTCTTGGCACACTTTGAGCCCGTTAGGACCAAGTGAGCATCGTGTCATCATCACAGCCTACCAGAGAATTGTTGCTGACCATGTCTATCCACACTGTACGCATCTTCTAGTTGCTACTTCCAGCAGGATAACGCACCATGTCATAAAGCGTGAATCATCTCAGACTGGTCTCTTGAACATGACAATGAGTTCACTGTACTCAAATGGCCGCCACAGTCACCAGATCTCAATCCAATAGACCGGGATGTGGTGGAACAGGAGATTTGCATCATGGATATGATGCTGACAAATCTGCAGCAACTGATATCATGTCAGTATGGACCAAAATCTCTGAGGAATATTTCCAGTACCTTGTTAAATCTATGCCAAGAAGGAGTAAGGCAGTTCTGAAGGCAAAAGGGGGGGTCCAACCCCTAGTAAGGTGTACCTAATAAAGTGGCTGGTGAATGTGCATATTAAAATAACACCTGCTTATAGATGTTTAAATTAATTTATACTATTGTTACAAATGGTGGATATATGTTAACGTTCATATTTTAATTGTTTGATCATTTGTTTATTTTTGTTTATTTGTCCTTTTTAAATTACATGTAATATTGATTTATAAAAGATTAAATATTTAATATTATTGACTATTTTTGTATGAAAGATACTAAATCAACACTGGTTATGCATAAGTTGTGTAAGCTGTATATTTTGTAAAACATTTTTATTCATTTGAGATTTTCTCAACTAAAATGTTTTTAATAACTAAAACTAGGTAAAAACAAACTAGTAATTTTTTTTAAATAGCTTGAATTTAAACGAATTATTTTATAAAAAATATACATGCAGTTATATTAAAATAGTAATAAAATAGTCATGTTAGTAATTAATATTTATATTATCTAAAGTGGTTTTGACACAATTGGGTCTAAATCTAAACAATAAATAATTCAATATTGATAAATTGAATGGATATTTTCCTCCAAAAACTACAAGTATGACTAAATGTAAAAAAGGAAAAATGTACACAATCTGTGACTCAAGCAAAACCAAACCTTTTCCCACGTGGGCTAACATTTGCCACATCTCACCAACCTTACACACCCCAAAATCCAGAAGCCGAGGGATTTGCTGCCAGAAGCAGAGATGAGGTTGATTGGTGTGCAGTTAAAGTTTCAGCACATCCATGGGGAAGAGCTTTCATGCTAGCCGACCGGAGTCCTGCGAGCTCTGCTGAGCGGGTCTAATAGCAATAACGAGGGAAAGATGGAGGATTTGTGGTTGTGGAATGAGATCTTGTAGCGGCTGGAGAGCATGATTCACACTGCGCTATGCAGTTCACACACCGCCTTTTCTGACACTCGCAGATCTGTCAGCAATGCCTATGCTATCTCTGATGCGTTAACACAGCGGCCAGGCCTTTTTTTTACTGCTCAACCAGGCTCAAAACTCTCACATTTTCCACCCTTTAAAAAAGACCCTTCATCACCATCAGGGTTTAGCCACCCTTCCATTATGTGGGCTTTAAGTGGGAGCCGATGGGTATTTATTTCATGACTCTTTATTGACGCTTTCCAGGAACGGTGATAAGCTAATCTTTATGCTTCCCCAAACACTCCTGGTCCATCTCACCCTTGTTTGTTGTCTCTTGTCCTGCAGTCGGCAAGTCACATCGCCGCCAGCCCCAAAGTCAGCGCAAAGGTGAAGAAGGACAATGTGAAGTACGCAGCATGGGCAGCCGCTCAGATCAGCAGAGCCTATCAGGTAAGTGGAGAGCTTGAGTTGTGGTATGGATTGGATATTATACCCAAAATCTAATACACATAGTTGAAGTTAGAATCATTTGCCCACCCCAAGAACCATCCCGTTTATATTACCAAGGGTAATTAGGCAAATCATTGTATAACGATGCCATCGAAATGTTTTTGGCTAAAGACTTTCAGTTATTTTTAACTGTTTGATGTTTCTGACTGATGTTTTCTCATTATATTTTTTTACTTTTTATGTACAGTCATGAACACAATTGTTTGTAGAGCAAATAGTTTGACAATTTTCTGCGGTTTTTATTCCTAGTCATTTCTCCCAAAAGCAACTGAATTAGAAGTAAAAAGACGATCGCCAAAATAAGCACACTTCCGCATTGCAGAAAAAGGTGAATACTCCATCATTATTGGTATTATAACAAAATAGGAACAATTGAGAACAACAGCAACTCCACCACAATTTGGTAGGCCATGTAAAATTACCATGCATCCTGAGACACACAGTGCGCAGAAGTTGCCAGTCAGTAACTACAGTCTTCCTGTGGCGTTCCTATTGGGTCAGGAACAGTTTGTAGAGAGCCTCAAAAAATGGTTTTCCATTGCTGAGCAGATTCGTTCAAGCCTTCTATCACTAAGTGCAATACAAAACTTTAGTTGCAGTGGTGTCAAGCAAATTTCCACTGTACTCTAGATCAGTGGTTGGTACCGTTCAAGAAATCATTATTTTTTCTGTTTTATTTGTTTTCCCCATAAATAAAACTTGGATCACAGTTGCAGCAATGTTTTGTCAGCTTGTCATCCTCTGAGAATATGGTTGATGGTTGCATAGCAATCTTCGTACAGCCCCCTGGGCCTCGGTAAAATTGTGAAGCGTTGACTGGTCCGAAGTAATAAAAAGATTGGGGACCAACCACTGCTCTGTGTGATGCACGAATCACACTTCTTGACTGCAGTATGGTGTGGGGTTGTTCTTTGGGCGTCTGGCTTTGCTTCTTAGTTTTGGTGAATGAAACTCTTAATACTTCAGCATACCAAGGCATTTTGGACAATTTCATGCTTCCAGCATGACTGCGCACCAATGCAAAAAGCAAGGTCCAGAAAGACATGGATGAGCAGGTTTGGTGTGGAGGAATTTGACTGGCCTGCACAGGGTCCTGAACTCATCTCTAATGAACAACTATGTCATGAATAAGGCAGTTAATTTTCCTGACATTACAATTTATAGATGTGTGTTTGAGCGAAACACATTATTTATTTTATTCTGTAAAATACTGTAGCGATTTCTACCAAATTTAAAATAAAACATTGGCATTGAGAAGAGTAAACAAACCAATATTTGGTGGAATAACTGGATAAATGTTTACTTTACTGGAAGAAATTAATGCTTTCATTTTTTTCAGCAAGGTCATAATGGTCAGTAGTGACAGTAAGTACATTTATAGTGTTACAGAAGGTTTTGGTTTCAAGCAAATGCTATTCTGTCTTCCTTAGATCCACAAAAATTGTAAGCTGTCCTGTTTTTTTTTAGCATTTATTATAAGAAATGAGCATATTCAATATTTATTAGATTTATTATAGCATATTTCATTGACAGTCATGGCTTTTTTTGTTATCACTAGAGTACATTAAAATCTGAACTTTTAATATAGAAAACTGTATTTTGGGTAACACTTTATTTCGATGGTCCATTTGAGTTTTAGTAGACTGCTTAATATCTGTTGATACTGACATTCAACAGACATTTAACTGACTATAAGAAACTTTGCAAGTACATGTCAATTTACACTAACCCTCCTTCTAACCCTAACCCCAACCTGACAGTCTACTTATAATCTAATGAGAATTAGTTGGCATGTAGATGCAATGTAACTTAAATTCATCAAACGGACCGGCAAAATAAAGTGTGACCGTATTTTGTAACATTATTACAAGTTTTTGATTAAATAAATGCATAAACGTCACATTTGTCACACTTTTTTTGTAACAATGTAACCAATTGTATAAAAAAATTTCTTGAAACATGCACAAACACTTATCTCTATTTTCTGTTTTGTGTCGTTTCAATCATACCACATATACGTAGCATGGTTTAGCATAATTTCTGTTCAGTCGTACCACTCATCCCGAGTGGCTGGCGATGCTGTTCATCTATCTGGATTCTGTCTTCTGCTCTATTTTCCTCTGTTCTTCGGTCCCAATCTGATATACAGACAGTAGAGCACATCCCCAGACAGTGAGCGTATGCCATGCCTTCACGCTGGGTCTGCTGAACACGCGTGCCTGGGCAAAGCTCAGCTAATGTGTTGACTTAAGCCCACAGGCCCTGGCATTGTGTTACGCAGCTGTTTTCTATGTCTGCATGTTAAAGCGCCACTATCCCTATGAAGCATTAATGCTGGTGCCAAACATGGGCCTCAGGAGTTAGCAAGGGGAAAATATGCAGTATGCACACCACGACTGCAAACGGAGGCTGTAATGATAGCAGAAGAGAGGAAAAACTGAAGTGCAATGTGCGTGGTATCACTAAAAGTGTTTATGTTGTTGCCATGTTACACAATGTAAATATTATAGATTTATTAGAAATCTCAACTCCAGTCAGGGTAATATATATGTTGCTTATTTAAGGATTGACGGTTAAAAGTGTAATAAACGGGTCCTTAGTCAGCAAGAAGGGCCGTCAGGGGCCACACAAACATAAAAGTGTACATTTGGAGTGTTTCCTGTGCGGTTGGAGGACTCTTGTCACACTTTTTAGTTGAAGCCCCCTTGACGTACTGGTGGGCAAGAAAAGTTTTTAGAGATACAGCGCAAGACCAGAGTCTGAATAGAATAAACGGCAGAAATGAGCCTTTATGTCTTTCCAATCCCATTCCTTCTTCCTTAGAGCTCTAAAAAGCCTTTTCAAAGTTTTTTTTAATTATATTTTAAAATATTATTTGCTAATTAATAACCACCTCATGTGGAACTCTGAATCTGAACTGGCAGTGAGCGGGTTAAAATAACCAAAACAAAGACAGCCATTCTGGCACAAAATACACATTTTCAAGGCAGACTATCTGCTATTATTTTTTAGATAAACAAGAATGTTGACTTAGCATGTTTCTGAAATATCTGCACACATATTATGGTATTTTTATGCTTTAGAAGAGTCAAAAACTTACATACAGCACCTTTAATTATATATGTTTAAAAGGGTTTTAATAATGTTCCATCAGCATTCCACAGAACATCTGTTCATTTCAAAAACTACCCCCCCCCTCCCAAACTGTACTTATTTTTATAGAATATAATAAAATATTATATTGACCATACTGTTATTGTATTATTATGATTATTAATTTTTATTTTTATGATGATGATTATTTTTTTAATGATTATATATATATATATATATATATATATATTTAGACAGAAATAAATAAACATTGAGTCTGTTGTGGCCCTAAACAACTTTTGATTCTTTTACCTTTTATCATATCTAAAGAAAGATTATAGTTTTTTTTTTCTCCACACGACAGAAATTAATTCAAGTTTTTACATGTAGGCCAGTTAATGCGAATATGTCCATAATTTTTTAAAATATGCTTTATAAAAATATATTATAATTAACTGTTTTCCGCTCTTTTTGAAGTAACATATTGACCTTGTGGTCTGTGACCCTCAGGGTGTTATAAAAGTTGGCCAGATTTCTGTTGGAATTTCCAGACCACCCAATAACAGATATTAATGTTCCTTTCATTCCTTCTGTCTTGCTTTACGCAGTCATCTTCTGTATCTTGCTAGATTTCTCCATTGACTGATCCATATGCCTCAGGAGACACTTTACTCATGAGAATGTCATTGCTAATGGATGGCAATCCTTCTGACACGCCATCCTAATCAGAGCATCAGCAGCATCATGCGTCAAGACTTTGTGACGCTGCTTGGTTCCTATTTTTGCCACGTTATAATGGCCAGTAGTCCCTCCCACAGTGAAATCATGCCCCATATAGTTTTATTTTAAACATAAAATGTTCTGATTGATTCGGCTGATTGATAGTCACTTTGTGCAGCAGGAATGGAAAAATCCTTTGAAGCGCAAAACTTGATGCATGTTGAGTAGTAAAAGGAATAATTCAGTCATAAATTAAATTTCTGTCATTTTCTTTAGCCTCGTGGACTTTGAGTATGGTTACATGCACATCATTACACTCATTAAACTTACATGCAAACTAATAAACCAGTATTGCAAATAAAATCATTAATAATTTAATCCCTAGTAGTAACGACAAAACAATCATTTGAGTATGGAAATGCAAAGTTATGCTAAACTTAGCTAATGTTAATAATGTTAATAGCTCAATTATCATCCATTGAAAGGGCCATGAAACCCCCCACTTTCAGGTCAAGTCTACCTCAGAAAATTTTCAAAAAATGCTCCTAGATGACCACAGAGCTCTGCGGGCAGAGAGGGGAGTGGGCATGGCCGGCAGTGCAGGTCAAAAAGAGTGGAGCTAACAGTTGGCTCACAACATGAGACACAAACCGTGAAATACCCATGATTTTATAGTTTACAAAGTTAAAATGCAAAGAAATAAACAGTAAGTAATTTAATGTCCTGCTACATTTGTTATTCGTAATTTCTAATCTTCGTGTTTATATAAACACTATAAGTGAGGAGCACTTCTCTCCTCCTCAATCCCCTTGTCTGAAAGCAGAAACGGTGGACAGCAGTGTGGTCTTTTGCCCTGTCTATTCCAACCATTAGCGCTGAGGTAATCTGGAGGATTTTAAACGTGCGAACACAGCAGCACAGATATAGGCGATATGTCTAAATAACGAACCATAGACTGTAACGAACTCAACTGATAAAAGACAAAGTCCGCTGTTCTCCTGACAAAAATGTTTGCTGCAAACCAACAGCTTTGCTGTATCAGCTCTGACAGAATCGTGGGGAAAAACATGCAACAAACCCTGTGGATCATGGAAACAAACAGATATGATGCATTCCATGCAGACACTATCTCATCCAGTCATTGGGTCACAGCTTGGCAGGTCTGCTGCTTAGCCTTCGGAAAGCACGTGCTCTCATGAATAATTAAGAAGCAGGGTCTTCTCATTGGATAAGAAAACTCTGCTGTGAATAATAATGAGAAACCAATGCGTCATCACTCCACTTGCAGTTTTGTGCTACATCACCGATTTTGATCCCACCGCTAAAATGAAATTAGCTGACAAAAGCTTAAAATTATCCAATTTTTCCCACGATAAAAGCTGACAGGCGCTAACGCTGTCTTAACTGATGCACAACACACACAATTCTGTTAAAATTAATTGCTAATTAATAATCATGTGGCACTATGAATCTGCGTCTCATTTCGGAGTCTGCTACTGTCCACCGGAGACCGCATTTCGGTCACACTTACTTTGAGAGCCTTCATGATTGAATACATTAAATATGCCAGGGTGCTGAAATATAATTGGCTAAACTGGCATTGGGCGGGTTGAATGACCAAAAAAAAAAAAAGACAGACGTAACCGACTTTTATTTATTTTCAAAGCAGAATATCTGACTCCAGCATTGTTTTTCAGATAGACAAGAATGTTCACTTAATGTTTCTTAAATATCTGCAAACATTAGAGTATTTTTATGCTTTAGAAGAGTTAAGAACTTACATACAGCATACCAATTCCACATAACGTTTACTCATTCCGGATGCATTTAAAGCAGCATTAAGGACTCACACCTGCGCACACCAATAAACTGACAGAAGGAAGGTTTATACATTTACATGCTGGCTGAAATTGAAGTAAGGGGCAAAAATTGAGCCATGGTGATTGGTTTATGCTTAAGCCATTTGTATGACCTAACTCTGATCAAGGTTAATGCATTTACATGACTACGTGCATTGGTTGTCTTATTAAGCATTATTGGGGTAAGAGCATGCATGAACACACTCTCATTGTGTGGACAAAACTATTTTTCAGAATATCAGAATATCTTGTTACACAACTGGTAGGAACAACATGAGGGTAAAAGGGTGACAGAATTTTTATTTATTTTTTAATTTTTTTGAAAACTTTAATCTCTAAGACAACAAAGATATGAGTGTGGGCTATAATATTGTTTCAACATTGATATCCAACATAGGCTCATTCTGAAAACGTAGCCCTATATACATTTCTGGAGATAGTAAATTATGTAGCCAGAAGTACGCATAGCTGCATTTCGTTTTTTAAAAGAATGCTACAGGGCGGTGTGATGCCTTTGCTTTTCACACTTACCAGCTGACTGCTTATCTCTGTATGGATGGCTTTCCCGCTGTTACCAGTTTGTCCAGTTAGCTCGCTGTGTACGTTGGTCAACTTGAGACGCAGAGAGTTTACCGTTATGACGGGTTCGAGTGTGATGAAGAACAGTTCCAGAACATGAGTAAGACAAAAACAGAAGTAAATAACAGGGTGAGAATCTGGTAATATGTTGTAAAAAAAAAACAGTCTAGGGCTTTTCTTTTTCTGGTTTGCTTTTTAAAACTGTCGGTTGGGTTCAGTGAAGTGGGTGTTTTGGTCAATCGTGCTTTTGAAAACACTATTAGTTGGGTTTAGGGAAGGAGGAGGGTGGGTCAGTCGATCGGTCAGTCAGTCAGTCAAGTAGTCGACAGTGGCCTCTGGTGGATTTACCCAAGAACAGCAGGCGTAAATGGTGCGAAAGAAATTTGAGATCTCAAAAAGCTTACACCGTGGTGTAATTAGAGAAAACAAAAGCTGCAAAAAACGTAGCTCCTGGGACGCCTTTGGCGCTTTCCAAAAATGTATATAGCGGTGCGTTTTCAAAATGAGCCTGGGTTGTTGATATTACTATTTGCATATCTGTAATTGCCAGATCGCAGAATCTGCAATGTCAAGTTGAGTTTACTATTAACCAAGAGCCACAGTTCAGAACACATGCAATTTTTTTGGAGTCATTGCAAAGTTTAACCCTAACAGGGTGAACGATTTTCATTTGGTTGTGGTTTTAATGACTGTCACTGTGCACGATTTCAAGCAAATTAAACCGTTTACTGGTACCAATACTGTTCGACTAACCACGGAATACCATAAAACACTGTGTATTCGATTAGATTCTTTGTTCTGTTGCAATCATATATGCTTGAAATTTGTTTAATATATTATATCTTGATGTGCTTCCCTACAAAATCATCCAAATTAATATAAAACTATGAAATCTTTCCAAATGGAGTTATTCAAATCAACTTGTGAAGTGATATTCATAAAATTAACATTATATATTGCAGAAAACCAAGAAATCACAATGTGTGTGTGTGTGTGTGTGTTTTTTTTTTTAAGTATTTCGCAGCCCTAATATAAGTTGCCAATGTCTAGTGACAAGATGAGTCAGAGACTTTGAAGTTGGTTTTAGAAAGTGGCTCAGTGCTTGAAATACCATGCGAGAGCCATGTGTGTCCTGTAATGACATAGATATGGTGATTATGCAGGTAAGAATTAACCTTAGGCTGTTCACAATAAGCCATTTATCCTTAACCTTATTCACTGTACCTGAAAGTACCTTAGTTGTATTGAGAGGTCAACATCACCTGTAGTACTCCTTGCTTTGAAGAACTTCTGAGGTCTTTCAAAGAGAAGTTGAGTCACCCTTCAGCAGAGTAGCTTTGATTGATGAGGTCCTTTAAAGGTTAGCGGTGCCTCTAACCTCTGGTGTTTAGCATACCTTCATTAACTGGTCGAGGCAAGTCACTAGCTATGTGTCCATCCAAAGATGTGAATAAAATTTATGCTCAAAACTGTAATATCGCAGAAAAGCATGTGAATTAAGTAATGTTTCCATCCAATGAGTCAAATAGAACAAAATCGTCACTTCCTGATTAACTGCCACCAAATATCAAAAGTAAAAACAGAATTTGCTGTTGTAGGAGAAGCTGCGTCAATCTTTTCTTTATTTAATAAATTACTTGCACCTCAGAAGACAATGGCGACACGCAATCAGCGTGTGGTGGCGTTTGAAGGCGTCAGACACTGAGCATAGACGCTTATGAGAGTTCTGGAGGTAATTAATTATATAATAAGACTAATACTGAATTAGGTAAGGTGTTTTAGAATGACCAAAACAACATTTCAGATGTTTTACAGTGTGCTCAGCTTGCTGCTTTGTTAATTTCCACACATTTTTATCACCACATGGCCTCCTATAACAAGTCACATGACTTTTTTTAATGTGCATACTGGAACTTGTTCGGTAAAAGTGTTTCCATCGTAGTTTATGCTCATTTTTATTATCGAATAAAAAGTTATCCTACTCAGTTTATGCACATACATGTTTTATATGCATTTTCAAATTCTATGTGCATCTTGGCATTTCTATCAACCTTTTTATGCGCATGTCCTAAATGTGCATAAAAATAGATGGATGGAAACATAGCTACTTTCTAATAGGGCTGTGCGATGTGGAAGAATTTAAATCTAGATTTTTGTTCCCCATGTTTGACAGATTTACAATTTGGAATTAGATTTTTATGTGTAACTAGTCAATTAACAACAAATTACAACAACATATCTGAAGCTAAACTCTCTATTCGTGCCTTTGAAACCATCGGTTGTATGCTTAGTGGTCATGGCAAATAGATGGTCAACAAGGTGTAAAAAAATGTAAAAAAAAATTCTCTAGTTTAATATGCAGATTTAATTTAAGTAAACTAAATATTCTGACATTTAAATTAAACCTTAAATACTTGTGAATGAAATATTGTAAACATTTACATTGGTCAATTAAATAAAAAAGTCAAGCACATTCACCACCAGCAGAATTATTAACAGTGGTAACATCATGCAAACCTAAAACGTGTTAACGATAAGTCACATGGAGTTGTTCTTTATAATGTATTTTTGTCATATTTTGCATTTGAAAAAGTTTGTTTGAAGTATGACATCTCAAATCTGAACCATTTCCAAACCACAAAGGAAACTTTGCTGCCTTTTTTGGCACAAGGTCATTGTGATGTCTTCATGATGGAAGGCGATATTTACGCCGTTACTTTCTTTCACTTGCAAATGAGAGGTTAATGTTGTGTGCCATATGTGGTTGGACAATGGCTTCTTGTGTATCTAATATTTTTATTAAAAATCATGATTCCTCAATTCCTAAGAAAAACTTAAATCATTCTAAAATTAAAATTTAAATATGAAAATGCCCAGCTCTACTTTCTAGCCACGGTTGGTGTTTTCGGACAACAGTTTGAATTAAATTTGATAGCACGTTCTCTAACTCCACTTACTTTTTTCTTCTTAGTGCTTTCTGTCTTTGACTTTGAACATAAATGCATTAACTTCATCCTTCTCTCTCAATATAGAGCTAATAATTCACAATGGCTGTCAGGCCTGAGTCAGTCCACGTTTCATAATAGTCATACAGATGTATGACTCACCACGCTGAGTGATTAGAGTGAAGCACTGAGCTTCTGATGCGTAATGCCATAGCCATAGACTGAGAGACAAGAGAGTGATCATCTAACACTTACAATCACAATAATGCACTCTCATGCTGTTTAATTTCATGAGTGAGTAATCACAATTACTTAGTCATGTGTTGGTCACGATCAGTGCAAACATTGGCATTGATTCAGCATGTTTATTTGTTTGATTGAGGCTGTGCAATATGATGATATACAATATCTGACAAAAGTCTTGGCACCTATTCAAGTTTTAGGACCAACAAATTATAGCTTGACTTCTAGTTGATCATTTGGTATCAGAAGTTGCTAATATGAAAGGCAAAGGCCTCTAGATTACACTTATTTTACCAAAATAAAATATGATCATGCCTTGATTTTGAGTTATTTAATTAGGACAGTAAAGTCATGGTGCAGTGGAAAAAGAATTAATATTGTTTGTGACTCCCGTGAGCTTGGTGGACTGCATCCATAAATCTCTGAAATGACTCAAATAACATATTCATAAAGTCATCTGGATTGGCAATGAAAGCATTCTAGCAGGACTCCCAGAGTTCATCAAGATTCTTTGGATTCATCTTCTCCTTCATCTTCCCCCAGACATGCTCAATAATGTTCATGTTTGGAGACTGGGCTGGCCAATCCTGGAGCACCTTGACCTCCTTTGCTTTTAGGAACTTTTATGTGGAGGCTGAAGTATGAGAAGAAGCGCTATCCTGCTGAAGAATTTGCCCTCTCCTGTGATTTGTAATGTAATGGGCAGCACAAATGTCTTGATACCTCAGGCTGTTGATGTTGCTATCCACTCTGCAGATCCCTCACACATCCCCATACTGAATGTAACCCCAAACCATGAATTTTCCTTCACCAAACTTGACTGATTCTGTGAGAATCGTGGGTCCATGCGGGCTCCAATAGGTCTTCTGCAGTATTTGTGATGATTGGGATGCAGTTCATCAGATGATTCATCAGTAAAATTCTACCTTCAGCCACTTTTCCAAATGATCAACTAGTGGTCAAGTTATTATTGGTTGGTCTTACAACTTTTGTCAGGTGGTGTTTATCGTATAGACTAATATAAAAAGTATATATTTTTCCATATTATGCTCTATCATTGATTTTGTGGGGCCAGTAGGGCCAGACGGAATCTGTGGGCATTTTTTGCTATTTCTGGATTCATTTCTGGACTTTTGTTAAAAATCTGCGGATTTATGCGGAATGATTTTGGGAGTATCATAACTAAAACCTTAATATATTAAATAAAAAGAAATACCTTTTTAACTTTTATTTAATGTTTACAGTGCAAATCCAATTAGATCCACTTATTTGGTAAACAAAGCAAGTTTCTGGTATAATATATCAACTAAAAGACAGAAAATATTACTTTACAAACTGTATTGTAAATAAACCATATGAATATTTTCATATTAGTCAATATTAATACTGAAATTAATTAAAAACCGCAATAAATATAAATGAACACACATCTACACAAGTAAATAAACAGAATCAATGATGGGATAAAAATCTGAGGAATTCTGCGCGTGCAGATTCCGTGTGGGCCTACTCATAAGGTACATTGTTTACAGTAATATTTTTTCATAATTTATACGGATGTAAACCTACATTGGTGTCACTGTCGGTTGGATTATGATTATCATGCCATTGATTTGGTTAAATATTATATCATCTGAACCTTTAATTTTACCTGCTCGAAGAGCATCTTCCTCACATAAGTATGTCAGAAAATATTAAAGCTTTGCCAAATCATTCTCATCTGTATCACAGTGCACCATACAAGCAGTACATTTTGACACCCTTAATAATTTATATGAGTGCAATACTACATGTTGTTATGGTGGTGCAGGCAGAAACATGTATAAAATTTTTGCGAAGTTGCAATCTTGAAAATAAAATGTTTCTATTTTCCATTTTATTTAGTGATATGTATATATTATTTATGTATTTTTATGTTGGACTTCTAAAGTGTTTTAGATTTTATTAATATTTATTTTATATTTCTACATTTTTTTTATCAAACATTTGCCCTGATTCTAAATAAAGTGAGAAATATGATCACAAATGAATGAGTAAATTTCTAAGTATATACTTTACATGTGGTCAAATATATATAAATATATTCATGATGCACTAAATAATTGAATGTACTAAAATGGCGTTATATTGTGATATATATTGTTATCAGGATACAAGATTACTTGTATCATATGAGATTTTTGTCATATCGCCCAACCCTCATCTCTGATTGCTTTGAAATGCATGATATTCGTGGACTTTGACTAGACCTTTTGTAGATGCCCTTGACTTTTGTCCAAAACGTGATGGAATCCATCGTTCAGGAGAAACCACACAGCACACTTGCACAATAATGTGGGGATTTTGTGAGAATGCTGGGAACGGCAGCCTGGCACTTGGACCACATATCAGCTCTATTAATCTAGCGATGTTTCACAGTAAGAAAATAACATTTGTCTCTCTGTATATGTATATGTCCAGCAGGACTCGTAAATTATTGCAGAGATATGCGTTGCCAAGCCCAGAAACGGCACTGCCATGCTCTCTCAAACATGCTTTGTGAGCTATTTTCTCTTTTTTTTTTATTTGCATGTTTACCCAGTGAGTTCACCAGGATGACTGGTTCCTTTTCTCTGCTAGAGCACCCACAGTCCATTGCAGTGCAGATGTTTCCTGCAGAGGAGGTCTAGAATACCAGGAGAAAGCTGTCTGTTAGCATTTCCATTTATCTCAGTGACAGTTGTTAAGGCTCATTCTCACTTCTAACTATAACTGTATTTGCTTTCACACTAGAGAATGATCAACATCTGTTTATTGTAAACCTGCGCACTGCAGTTTCAGAGTAATGAAAATGGATGTGTATAGGATCTGCTGCTTGTTTGTGTTTAACAAGGACGCCAAGTGAAAGGCAGGATCTGCAGGCTACATTTGGTCCTTCAAATATGACTGGAGATTTGTCAGTCTTTGTTTATTATCAGTGTCAGATTTCGGTTTTTGCTATTGCATTTGCATAGTTGTAACCAGTAGATGTCCTAAAGGGTGATCATAGCTGGTGTAATCTAAAATAACAGTGCTTGTAGTAAATTGTAGTCAGCTTCAATTACAAATGCAAGAGAATTATTTCATCTCTGTTCATTTTTTTCAGAGTGGTGTTGCTTGGCTACTTTTCTATTAAGAATGGGCAACAGTATTGTATCTAAAATCCAGTTGCCCTAATATGTTACCCTGTATCTTGCCTGGTTTTCCCATCATTTCCCAAAGTTGACCGCAACATTGCTCAAAAAGTTGCCCTGTGCATTCTCAGCATCAATTCTGATGTGGTAGCCAATTGTATGTATATAGTACTGTGCAAAAGTTTCAGGCCAACATTAAATATGTTTTTTTTACTGGTGGTGTAATGGATATGTGATCGTTTACCACAGAACCAGTCATAAGTGTAAATTATTTTCTCAGTTTTGAGATTTAAACAGGCTAACTAATTTATTAACCCTGTGTAAATTGAGATTTATACAGGGTGAATAAATTATCTTTGAGTTGATGTATGGTTTGTTTGGACAGGAGTTAGGTTAGGTTAGAGTTAGAGAATGAATCATTTTGGTTTATTTGTTTAAGACATGTGAAAGACAATGTGGGAGAGAAGCTGTTTGTCTTAGTTTGAGCTGCATTTCTATTAGTGTTGTTAACAATATTGAGTTGATGAATTGTCAATGTCAATGTTCCTGGAAAGGACTTCAGTAGTAAGAGTTTTCATTTTCAGAATGATGATGACCCGCTAATTGTAGTGAAATCCTAATTGGAGAATGAAAACCACTGATGAAACACAGGCAGTCATGAAATGGCCTCCATAAGGTCCAGACCTGAATATTATAGAGGCTGTATGAGATCACTGGACAGAAAAAGAAAGATAGAACACTGTAAACCTAAAGAAGAAATCTGGAAAGTGCTAAAAGAAGCCTGATATTGCACAGCACATTATGTCAGAAAATGTAAGGACAATTAGAACAAAACGGTTCAACAAATGTTGTGCTTTTGTTTTTTATTATTATTATTTTTTTTTTTTTTTATAGATTTTCCTATATTTTCTGTTTGTTTTTAGCAAAGAGACTGATTGATTATATATTGTGCAAAAGTCATAATCCAACAAAGCTGGTATAGTGCTTAGGACTATCGTATGTATGTCTGTATATCTATCTCATCATGTAAATCCTTTAATTTTAGAGCTTTTTCGGGATCTACCAGCTTGGGCCTCTTATGATAACCAGCCAAACACTGACTGACCTCTTAATTTTCCCCAAAACACCTTGCACATCTGCAGCTTCTGGTAGAGTTGCTCTGGTGATCAGGACATGTTGTAGACGTCAGACGTGACTAATGAGGAGATGCACAGAGCCTAGCCTTTAATGGATAGTGGATTGGTTTATTATGTCAATTGCTGGAGGGGAGGATAGAGAAGTGAGCTTTGGCCGATATGCTCAATTTGTCCAGTTTGAGTGAGGCAGAGGGACTCTTAGCAGATGAGTCACAGCGGATGCGGCAAGAGCGTGTGAGTAAGTATGCTTGGCCATGGGGGCTGTCGGCTAATGGGTCTTTGTGAGTGAGCATGTAAGTTGGTGACTCATTAGACCGTAGTATTCCTCCAATCCTTTTACTCTTATAGGGCAAACAAGGAGAGAGGAACAGAAACCTGCGGCGGCATCTCAATCACTCGTACTGGTACGGACAATGGCGTCATCGCCATTCAAACTATTTTTGAGGGACGTTTCTAATCCTGGAGAGCAAATTAGTGGACAAAGACTTGTGTATGACAATAAAAGTCATCAATATTAGCTTGAATTTTCCAGAAGAGATAGTATATGGGTTGTTGACGTGCTGTTGCATTTTAAAGTTACACGTGACAAAAATTCATTTTGTGTCATCGTTTAAAATGCAGTAAATGGTTTTATATTTCTTTGTTTTCCATGGACCTCTTCTTATAAAAGCTACTCTGTTATTACATTTCTTTACATTTTTTGGTCAAATTTCAAGTCTGTTCTTTGGTGTGACTCTCAAGCACAGTTCATTAAATTACAGTTCTTATAAATTCAATAGAAAATACCTCAGTTTTACCTAAGTTAACAAGTGTAAAATTTAGTAAATGGAAATATTAGTTTTTTTTATCCATACGTTTCTAAAAACATAGGAACTTGATACATTTACTCACTAAAACCCCATGTCCTCTGGTGTGACACTATATACTGATATTAAATTGGCATGGAAAACTTTCATTTGTTATAGGACTTTATTCAAGATCATGTGACCCAAGACCCAAACCCATGATGTGCACCTGATAAGTTTTTGTGTCAGATTTTTGTTTTGGAACCACTTTAACCTTTTTACATTTTATTGTCTTTTGGTGTGACACCCCTGTTTACTTAGAGGGCACCTATGAGGGCATCTTTTGTAAGCTGTTTGGACAGAACTGAGTGTAGATATAGTGTGACCACAGTCATATTGGGATAAAATAAACACAATAAGTCTCTTTTTTTTTATTTCCTGATGTTAAAAAAACGATCCAAATCCCTCCCATTTTGAGGCTCACCGCAACGTGTCATAGGAGTGTGGTTTTCCGCACCCACCGAATTGATTGACAACTGTATATTAACATGTCTTTGTAGTAACGCATATGATCATATCAACAAGACAGGACGTGCGCAAAGCAACTAGGATAAAAAGATCTGTTCAGCTAGCTTTGATCATCTGCACCTCAAGAAGGAGTTTTACAAGTTTAAAACATCTTTAAAACATGTTTGTAATCAAGTTAAAGATGGTTTAATTTCTTTAATTCATCACCACAGCTGCATGTCAGTACAATTATAAAAGGAGACTCAACAATCCCACTTTGTGGGCGTTAAATCGAGTTTATTTTGTACATTAACACAACGCATATCCGTACAGCAGTTGATATTAATGTCTATCCTGTCACTTTTGCTGTGCAAAAACAGTGTGAAGTTAAACGCGTGCTGTGTCTATGTGAGTGTCAGTGACCTTTGTAACGACATTGTGTGTGACTCATCATTGCAGAAAGGCTTGAATTAAATCCACAATAAATACACCAAATAATCATTGGGAAAGTTCTTACTGTAGTATTTCTCACAAACATTACGTGAGATCTGCTTCATTCATGTCTGTCACTGCTGTTTATCTGACGCAGCCGAGGTGGAGATTGATACACAGTCTTGACATGGAACGGTGGGCAGGGAGAGCTAGCATTAAAGGCACAGGCAACAAAAACAGCTACATTGTGTTCAGAGCAGAAAATTCCAATATTCTGAAAGGTGTAATAATCTGATGGGTGTTTTGAGCTGAAACTTTACTCAAGTCATGGTGAAAAAAAGATTAATAATTTCATATAAAATAAAACTTAAGAAAAATAAGTGGAGATCAGTTAATCCCACGCTATTTGTATATTATTAATAGTTGTTTTCTTAATTTTTTTTTTTGCTATGCCACAACATAGGACATTTTTATGATACAGTTCAAAAAAGGGACCCCCTATATTTTCTTAAACATCGCACTTCAAATGATGTTTGCAACTTTTTTGTTTTTTAAAAATGGTGTTTTGGCAGTGCAGTGGGTAGTGCTGCTGCCTCGCAGCAAGAAGGTCACTGGTTTGAGCTTCGGCTGGGTCAGTTGGTATTTTTGTGTGGAGTTTGCATGGTCTCCTCATGTTCGTGTGGGTTTCCTCCGGGCACTTTACTTTCCCCCACAAGTCCAAAGACATGCGCTATAGGTGAATTGGGAAGCAAAATTGTCCGTAGTGTATAGGTGTGAATGAGAGTGTATGTGTATTTCCCAGTGATGGGTTGCAGCTGGAAGGGCATCCGCTACGTAAAGGATGTGCAGGATAAGTTGGCGGTTCATTCCAATCTGGTGACCCCTGATTAATAAAGGGACCAAGCCGAAAAGAAAATGAATGAATAAAAAATGAGGTTTTACAAGAAAACTGCCCATTAGCCAGCTACCCCTCTGTAGAAATGTATAAGATCTTTGTGTACAGGATGATTAGTTATTTCAAACATAATTTTTTGCTTTTAAAGAATGTAGGAGAACTTCACTGTGAGCATATCGGTGCCTTTAAGGTTCAAAGATTTGTAGTTGTGGTCGTTACATACTCCTCACCCTCTTAGAAACAGTCCGATTAGTTTTATGAATGCAGCTCGTGCAAAGGAGATATGGGAATCAGACACAAATACTTGTCTTTTAGCGTTAGCATTTTATGGAGTCTGACGCACCACAATGTTTGTGTTAAAACATAATACATCCAAAAACATTGTAAACGGAATGGTGTCCTTTCATCAACCCCTCTCTCTCTGTCTTGTTCTGTTTCTCCTAGATGGCCGGCCGTGGGAAGAAGGAGAACAAATGCTCAGTGAAGGCGGTGGAGGAAATGTTGGAGTCCCTGCAGATCACCATGTCTTAAACCTCAGCTCTGTCCCCCCCCTTCCTCCAACCTCTGTCACCGCAACACCATGGCAGCTCTCCCTGCTCACTAGAGTCCACCACTACCACCACCCACAGACCAGACCACCCAACCCAACCTCCTCAGCATCAGCTCATCCTCCTTTATATTGTTTCGAGTTCTTCTGGTAGGCTTCAGACACCCAAACCATTCCACACTTGAGTTCTTGAGTCACCATAAGACCTCTTTTATTTATTATTATCATTAAGAGCTTATCAGTGGGTCACTTGGTGGAATCAGATTGGTCTGCGATGGATGAGTGAGCGTAAAAAGGATAATCCAGCTAATGTTTCTAGATCGGTCAGTTCTTGTAGTTTATAAGGGTTTGTTTAGAGAGTAAATAGAAATGAGATGATGGAAATGTGCTTACTGTACATGCAAAAAAACTGATGTCATGGCTTATCTGGTTTTTTCTTAGCAAAATAAAGGACTGCATTTTTTGACTAACAATATTAATGGTTTGGTGGGTCTTCCTTGATCTTCCCGTCCTGTTTTCTAGGAATATCTGGGCTAGTCAGTTTATTGTAAACCTTTACAGATTAGTTTCAACACTTCTTTTTATGTCTCCCATGTGGAAAATCAGAACTTTCATTGATATCGGGGATCCACAGCAGTTATATGAGTATTGTCCCATAAATGAATACAGCTTTTACTACAAATTGATCATCCAGCTAGAAAAGCAACAACAAGTTGTTTTCTGCCTTAGCAAAATGAGGAACTGTATTTTTTGACAACTATTCAGCATTGAGTTTTCTTTGGTCTTACAGTGTTTTCTAGCGATTATTTGGCTTGTTCTTTCTATCCTCCCGCTGGAAAATCAACAGTATGTTAGAAAAATAAAGGACTGCTTTTTTGACCAACCTTAACAATGTTTTGGTAGCTTTTCATTGATCGTCTCATGCATTGGTATACACCGATCATTTATTTTTCTCATTCTGTTTGCTGGGAAGGTTTTGGCTTGTCTTTTTTAATCGCCCAACAAGAGGATCAAATAAGGATCTTGTTTCTTCTCTCGGGGAAAAAATTGCCCTTTGACTAACCATATCAATGTTTTTGGTGGGTCGATCAATTATCTCTTTAGTGCATTTCTATCCAAGAGTCATTTCTTTTTCTTGTCCTGTTTTCTGGGAATGCTCGGGCTTGTCTTTTTAATCAAGCATCTGGAATATGAGCTAAGAGTCTGGTTCCTTCTTAGCAAAATAGAGTCTGGGTTTTTTGACTAACTATACCAATGTCTTAATTGATCAGTTTCCTTTTTTTATATATCCAAGGACTATTTCTTCGTTCACGCCCTGCTTTCTGGGAATGTTTTGTCTGATTGTTTATGGTCATTCAGCTGGAAGATCTTTCTCTTGGGGAAAAAACTGCTTATTTTTGGTGGGTCCTAATTGATCATCTGTTCATGTCAAGCATTGATATCCAATGATCATTTGATTTTCTCATCCCATTTCCTGGGAATGTTTTGGCTTGTCACTTTTAATCACCCAGTTATAAGATCAGCAACGAATATGTTCCCTTCTCTGCAAAAAAAGAGACCTTTTGCCTAACCATACCAATGTTTTTGTGGGCCTTTAATGATCAATTATCTGATTCATGCATGGATATCCAAGTACAATTCCTTTTCTCTCAGAGTTTTCTTGGAAAGTTTGGTTGGTTATTTTCGATTGGAAGATAAGCTCATCTTTGCACCACAATTTGGACCACCCTAGGATCACTGAATGATAATAGCAATAAATAAGATAATAATCACCATTACTATGGTCATATAATGTGCCCTCAGAAGACTTCAAGAGCCGACAGATCCTCAGCTTCATGCTACTCCATGGGCCACAGCGGGGATCTGCTGAAACGCTTAAGAGCAACAGAAAATCCCATTAAAAGTAGGCCGAGCAGCAGGCAGTCCCTCACTTCTGACAGTCCGACTGGGACCAGTGCCCCTCAATTACAGCAAGACCGTCAGGAAAGCTCCGCCGGTAATTAAAACAAAAGCACTTTCAATGCATAAATCTGGGTTTTCCTCAAGTGGGAAAGATTGAGAGATGTTGTGAAAAGGAGGTCTGGTTTCCTACTGCGCTCGTATGCAACGGTCAGATCGCTTTCGGGACTAAATGAGCGTTATTTTCTCACTCACCCGTGCCGGGTCAGCTGCTACTTCCATCTCTTTTGTTTATTAAGTCGTGGCAATTGTCTCATAATTTCACATGCAGTCCGGTGGAAAAGTTGAGCGTTGACTTTATTGCCTCCCTTTTTTTTCCCCTTATGGACCGACTGACTTGTTAAGGGGCTTGAAAGCCTGAAGTGGGAGCGGTGAAAGTCATTTACTCATCAGTTTTAATACTTTGGTCAGTGGACGTGTCTGCGTTTGATTTAGCATTCCAAGCTTGCAGAACCGACGAAAGCCTGGGGACCGCGGAGGGAGACTGACAGAGCGGTTATTTTTACAGGAACCGCTGCATTGAAGTGTAGCTTTTTGAGGAACCATCAAGGATGGTTCATTTGAGGGAGAATATCATTTACATGTGGATCCTTGTCTCCCAGGCAACAAGGAATGGAAGAAGTCAATGGCCTCTCTTGTAAAGGTCATTAAAGTCTTGGAAGTGGTCTGTAAAAGAGCACGTCAATCACTTTGATGTGTGAGTGATGTGCAAGATCCCTAAACCGGCCTTTAATTTGACGCAATGGTGCCATCTGTAGTCAGGAGGTTGCTTTTCTTCTTAGTAATCTTTTGATGACAAGAAAGAAGAGATTTCAGAAAGTTTACGTTTGAAAAGAATTTGCTGTGGCGCTTTGCTGCAACATGAGACGTGCTGATTTAACATGCAACGCTTGTACAGGTAACAACTAATGCAATTTATGGGAATTGTGTACACAGTGTCGTTCATCATCAACATGGAAACGCAGTGAAAAACGGCTGCATCTGATTTAGTGTTCCAGTAATCACAGCTCTAATTTCTGTGGTGCCTCTTAGGAAGATGGAAAATCAGCTGAACCAGACTCTTCCATTCATGCCAGAAAGGTCCAACAGCTGGCGCGTTTAAATGCTGTGCCGTTGAGGTCAAAGACAAAGTGCTGTGGATTAGTTGTCGGTGTTATTTCTAACTCCTTCAGGTTGTGTTGCAGCTCAACTTCAGGCGTACACCTGGACAGCAAGCTTGTGAATTGGTCCATTGATCAGTTAATGCTTTTGACCTCAAGTTTAAAACAGAAAACAAAAAGGTAATTGCATAATAGAGCTCTTTTATTTCTCAATTATTTCATAATTGTGAGTTTACTTTTTTACCATGTTGGTTAATATAAAGTTGACTTTTTTTTTCTTTTTTTTTTAACTATGATCTCACAATGACTGTCAGTGGCAACTTTTCATCTTCATTGAAATGTTTAACCTTACATTTATATTGTCTCATATTACAGTATTGCAGCTATAAACTTTCACCGGCCACTTTATTAGGTACGTCTGTCCAACTGCTCGTTAACGCAAATTTCTAATCAGCCAATCACATGGAAGCAACTCAATGCATTTAGGCATGTAGATTGTCTACAATACGATCTGCTGCAGTTCAAATCGAGCATTAGAATGGAGAAGGTCATTTAAGTGACTTTGAATGTGGCATGGTTGTTTGTGCCAGATTGGCTGCTCTGAATATTTCAGAAACTGCTGATCTACTGGGATTTTCACGCACAACCATCTCTTGGGTTTACAGAGAATGATCCAAAAAAGAGAAAATATCCAGTGAGCGGCAGTTCTGTGGGCACAAATGCCTTGTTGATGCCATAGGTCAGAGGAGAATTGCCATACTGGTTTGAGCTGATAGAAAGGCAACAGTAACTCAAATACTCGTTACAAGCAAGCTATGCAGAAGAGCATCACTGAACGCACAACACATCGAACCTTGAGCCGGATGGGCAACAGCAGCAGAAGACCACACCAGGTGCCAGTCCTGTCAGCTAAGAAGTGAAAACTGAGGCTTAAATAATCGCGAATAATCTCAGACTGGTTTCTTGAACATGACAATGAGTTCACAGTCACCAGATCTCAATTCAATAGACCACCTTTGGGATGTGGTGAAACGGGTGATTCGCATCATGTATGTGCAGCAACTGTATAATGCTGTCTTGTCAATATGGACCAAAATCTCTGAGGAATATTTCTAGTACCTTGTTGAATCTATGCCACAAAGTATTAAGGCAATTCTGAAAGCAAAAGAGAGTCCATCCCGGTACTAATAAGGTGTACCTAATAAATTGTCCAGTGACTTTATATCACATAAAAATGGCAATTATCAGATGTGACAGTTTTGCAACATAATTTTATGTCTTGCATTGTGGCTTTTTGTCTCATAAACTTTAAAAACTATTTTACAGTGAGACTAAATTAAGCCTTGTAATTCTTAAATGTAATTATTTTGGAATACATTCATTTTCTTTTCAGCTTAGTCCCTTTATTAATCTGGGGTCACCACAGCGGAATGAACCACCAACTTATCCTTCATATGTTTTACTTAGAGGATGCCCTTCCAGCTGCAACCCATCTCTGGGAAACCATTCACACTCATACACTACGGACAATTTAGCTCACCAAATTCATCTATACCACGTCTTTAGACTTGTGGGGGAAACCGGAGCACCCGGAGGAAACCTACGTGACCACGGGGAGAACATACAAACTCCACACAGAAATGCCAACTGACCCAGTCAAGGCTCGAACCAGCGATCTTCTTGCTGTGAGTCGATCGTGCTACCCACTACGCCACCGTGGCGCCTATTTTGGAATACAACTTTTCCATTATACTCAAATGTGACACAATATGACTTGATATCTCACATCATAAATAATGTAATTCTCATTTTGAAATGTCTTTTTTTACTGTGATATTATATTTCAAAAGTTGACCTCCTGTTTTTGCATATTGACCATTATTGCAGATTTATTTCCGTGATCTCATATCTTGCAGTAGTAACTTTTTCCTAAACTTTCAAAGTTACAACTTACCATAATACCTTCACTTGACAAAAAGTTTTGTGACTTTAATCTTAGCAGTTGTGACATTGTAAGAAACAGTCACTTTATATTTCAAAATGTTAATTAAATTTGCTATAAAGCTAATGTATATTTTCCCCAACATGGAAACAGGAGCCCATAGTAATGCATGGGAAATGGCGGACGGAGGTGACTAGGAGACACTTGGACGTCTGCTGTGCATTACACACTTAAGCCTCTGCGGATCCTCCCCAGGTGATGAGTCAGTGAAGGTATTAATCATCTGTAATCCATACAGTCAGCAGCGCAGACGACGAATGGAGATAAATCTGCACATGCAGAAAGTGACTTCTCTCTTGCTATTTTTCAAAGAGCAACAGAGTGATCAGAGGGAGCCTAAGAAGGTGAGGACAGAGGGAGTCTCCCCATGGTTCCCCATTGAAATCCCTGGGTGCATGGAGTTGAATCGAAACGGTATTTCCCTTCGCCACGTCTGGTTTGTTAAAGAGGCTGCGAGGACTGAAGATGAATGAGGCTGAATGTTAACCCTGCGGCCCTGCCTGGTTACATCACAGTGTGTAGCGTGCAGAGAGGAAGCAGGGTTTTGCTTCAGAGTGAGGTGTGTCTTTTTTAGTTTCATTTTGGCCATAAAAATAATAAATGAAAAACTAGGTTGTCAATTTATTATACCAATATATTATACTAATTACCCACCCATTTCAAACCTACATTTTCTATCAAAGATACTAGAAAAAGTCATATTTACTAAATTATGTTGCTTCCTACAGATAAACGATCTGTGTTTAGAGCATTTTATAACACTGAAACAACACTCCAAAGAGTTACGAATGACCTGCTGTTATCATTAAATTGTGGTTGCGTGTTATTGAACTTCAGCACTGCATTTGATACTGTTGATCATAACATTCTGCTTGATAGGCTTAAAAATTATGTTGGTGTTTCTGGAACTGCATTGGCTTGGTTCAGGTCTTTCCTATGTGAACGTTATCAATTTGTGGAGTTTATGTAATAAACAAATTTCGAGAGGATCACATGCTTATGATTGCTAGCAGCTGACCTGCATTATCCAATTCACAACGTACCAATCAGATGATTCCTAATTTACTATAAATAACCTTGGTTACGTACCACAGCTATCTTCGCTTTGAAGGATCCCCCCTTCCACCCCTATTCCTCCTCCTTTCTAGATGGGTGACACGGCGGCCCAGTGCTTAGCACTGTTGCCTCACAGCAAGAACATCCCTGGTTTCAGTCCTTACCGAACTAGCCGACGTTTCTGTGTGGAGTTTGCAGGTTCTCCTGGTGCTCACGTGGGTTTCCCCCGGGTTCCCCGGTTTCTTCCCACCGTCCAAAAACATGCAACCCAAGTTAATCGACTAATCCAATTAGACACCATAGACATGCTTCTAGTAAGAAGCTATCTCCTAAGAACAATCACTATCTTCAGCTACTCCAGCAGGGGAGTTCTCGAGATCCACCCGAGCTCACACTACCCTCTCGCCTTGCAACGGGAGGGAGCCCCGGGCTCGAGGATCTTATGAGCTCGGGGCTCTCTCCCGGGACAGCATGCCAAACTAGCTTTATAACAATCATTAGTTAAGTGTGAACTCTTGAAGTGTGAGATATTGAAGATGTGTCCTACTAATCAAAAGCACACTGAGGGGTACCACAAGGCACAGATCTTGGTCCTTTATAGGGTTGTGCAATTAATCGCAATCGCAAGAAAATCGCGATTTAAGCACATGCATTTTATAAATCGATAAGGCTGCAATTTTATCTATTTATTTATTTAGATTTTTGTTCACGTTCTTGTGCGCATGATATTAATATATGAACCAATCAGAGCTGACGCAGCACACTGGGCAATTACAGCTAAGCTGAGCGGGAAAAAGATGTTAACCAATGAGAGCTCACACTGCGCACGACGAAGTTGAGCGGGAAAACCGGATTTGTGGTTTTGATTTAAGTTTTTATTTATTGTTATGACTGGAATTGAGGCTAGTTAATCTTTATTTCTTCATGTTGTCTGTTTTTAAGACAATTTATTACAGTTTTGTTTATCAAGCAGTTAGTGCTACTGTGTACAGTATTTTTAGCTATAGTTGAGATTAGTTAATCTTAATTTATTTTATGTTGTCTGTTTTAATGACAATTTTACTACAGTTTTATTTATTAAACTTAATACTGTGTTATTTCATTGTGAAATGTTTTGTTATGCACTTTTTGTGCACTGAATACATTTAGAATGTGTGTATGTAGCACGTTTGAAAAAGCAACAACAGTTGCCAAAATCGCAAATAAAATCGCAATAGCAATATTCGTTCAAACAATGGCAATATGATTATTTTGTCCATATTGCACAGCCCTAGTCCTTTACTTTTTAAATTATATAGGCTACTGCTAAGTGATGTCATTAAAAAAAACAACATGCAGTTTGTTTCCACTGTATTACCATTATAGATTGTATTGACGACTATATCTATATTCTAGATTTCTATTTCTTTCTATTTTTTTTTCCTGTAAATGCTCAACCAAATCTATTGGTAACACTTTATTTTAAAGGTCCATTTGAGTTTTACTAGACTGTCTGCTTAATATCTGTTGATACAGACATTCAACAGACATGTAACTGACTATAAGAAACTTTGCAATTACATGTCAACTTACACTAACCACAACCCTAACCCCAACCTAACAGTCTACTTATAATCTAATGAGAATTAGTTGCAATGTAACTTAAATTCAACAAATGCACCATCAAAATAAGTTGTGACCAATATATTTTCAATTATATAATGTAAATACAAGTAGTACTGGTCAATGCTCATGTTGCAAAGAACACTTAAAGTGAATTAGGAGAGGAAGCAAATGCTCTGAATCTTAAAACGAAGAAAGATCATTTTCAACACCAAAGCCATAATTAAATGTTGGTTTTATAAAAAAGTTTGCCAGATATGTATCCACTATATCAACAGGGTGGACAGCATCAGTTTGGGAGGACGCTTAACTTGCACACAACTTTATTAAGTGTTCTGTTTGATATACAAGAGTAAATAAATATGAATAGTTTGCTGAAATTATATTGTATTTTACTTTTTATATGTAATCAGCAGTTATTTATTCATTTATTAATTCTCTCTTGTAGATGTGAGTGCATTTTTAGTAAAAAAATAAATAAATAAACAAGTAAATAAATACAGACAAGATAATGTTCCCCGACCACAGCAGTTTCTGTGGGCCGCTGTCTTCTTTCTCTCTTTTTCTCTGGCTGGAGGGAGTCCACTTAAGTTCTTTGATATCCGACATGGAAACTCTCCACATAGACAGCAAGACGTCAGCATCCATCAAAAGACTTTCATGAGCTTCATAAAGCTGCAGATCAAAAACAAGTTTCCATTCGAAAAAGTATTGATGACAAAAATCGGTGCCAATAAGGTCTATACATTTTGATTGCATGCATGCCAATATTATTGCACCTCTTGGCTTAATGTTCCGTATGCTTATAAAACGCGGTTCGCTTTGCTATCTGGCCAATTTCTCAACGCAAAGAAACCTACAGTATGCAGACTCACTCAACGTCTCTGATATCTGTGTCTTGGACGTTTGTGTTGTTTAAAGTGAAATGCGCAATTTCCAGGAACAATGTGTTTTTGTATTTAATGATCCTTCAAATGCAGGGCTAGCCATGAAAAACAGACCCCAGATTTTTTATTTTATTTTTATTTTTTTGGAGCAGAAGGTTGTTCTATGAATTTACCCTTCATTTACTGAACTGTCCAAGCATTTATGCAACACCAGAGCATATTGACTACTGGGTAAATGGCTATTTTCAGCCATTATTGATTTAGAATGGCTTTAAGAGGCAATTTTCCCCTTGGGTGAAAAACAGGCACATGTTGCTTTTATGAATGCCAACGTTACATAAATATACCATCTACTTAAGACTTTGGAAGCCATTTTTCGTCAAAGGTTATTTGTCGTTTTAGTCTATCTGCAGGATATGATGCATTGCTAAATCAACTTTCAATGGTACAGTTTTTCAGCTGGTATCGCTGAAGCGAGGCTGTAGTATTTCAGTGCAAGGACCCATTTGGAGCGGGAAACGGCATTTCGATAAAAAAAATGTGCTATTTAGCTGAGCCAATGCTAATCTTATTGTTTATGTTCATGAAACATGTATTAGACCAATGTGGAATGCTCTCCCAGACAACTGGCAGATTATACACAGTGGTTTTGCCTCGGAAAGCAGTAATACAGTTATAATGTGATGGAAATAATAATTCTGTGATGTGTTCTACAAGCCAGAGTATTTCCAGTTTTTATGTTTGATATAAGTTGACCAGATTTCTCAGAGTGGAATATAGGATGAGCAGCACGCACACACGGTCACACATAAAATACAGTCCTGCTAATTAGAGATGTTTTGGATATGGGACGACTGTCCTGAGGTAAACTACGTGTGTTTGATTGACATCGTTCTGCGGTTGAAAACGGTGATTCAGCAATTATTTGACGCTATAGACGCATGACGTTGTGAGGTTTCTTTTATTGTTCGTTCATGTGTTTTTCTTGCTATAACTAGCTAACCTTGAACATGCCCGATGTTGGTTGGAGCAGGTCTCGTCTTCACCAATTGCAATTTTATCAATATAGAATTGTGATTGGATGGTTGGGATTGGCTATTATTTATTTATTTATTTATTCATTCATTTATTTGTTTATTTATTCATTTAAGAATAAATGGATTGTAAGAAATGGATTTTAGCTATGGATTTTTTTAGGGAAAGTGAAATGTGTGAAGAAACAAAATTTGTTTTTTAGGACAATAATAATAGAGAAAAATGCAGGACTGCCTGAGGAAAAACGGGGCATATGGTCACCCTATTTTTTGTGAAATGAGAGGATAAATTGTTGTAATGGGTTTAAAATACTTAGTTTTACTTATACTGTTTTAAGGGTAAATACCTTAAACACCTTAGACCTTCGTCTACGCAAGCAACAGCAACCATTGTTGACTAGGTGGGCATATGGAGCGATGTTACAAAGTTGAGAATCCTTCAACTTTAAGCTTCACTTACACTACAAGTGACTCAACAAGTGTCCATTCATTTTAGTGGAGAGTGAGCGACTTCCAGTGACCTCCGTCTATGCGAGCGACAGCGACCGTTGGCGACTAGGTGGGTGTGTCAATCGCAGTGTTGCCAGATATAGCTGACTTTTCCCAAAACCCGCCCAAATGGACAAAAAACCACCCAAAATATTAGAATAGCATTCTGTCATCATTTTTGAACCACACAGCTACCAACATCAGCAGTCACAGAACCACAACATAATCGGATCACATAGAAACACTGCCTCCTCTCACCCACACACTGCACTTAATGTTGTGTAGATTACACTTCCTCTTAGATTATGTTTTACTTTCGAAATGGGGTATAAATTTAATGGCGTTTTAAATTCTTTTGAACATAATTAGGTGCTGCTTGTCAATCAGACAACGCTTCGGTTTGCGGGAAAAATTGATCGCTAAAAGTGTTATGATAAACTACTGTGAGTTTAAGTGCAGGCGCTGCGTGATGTGAAGATGAGTCAGATTTGTCCGGGATGTCAGATTTTGCTATCGTTCTCTGTCACCTCCTCTTGCGGGTGGGCCCACGCATTTTGCGCTATGCACTGGTCACTACTAACTGAATGAAGTAGAAGCACACAGTTATGTTTTGTTAAATAAGTTGCATATAAAATTTACGTTTAAAAATCACCCAAATTTTGTCAACCTGCCAATGCCATTTTTTACCCGCTCAATCAAATTCAAAATCGCCCAATTGGATGGGAAACCACCCAATATGGCAACACTGGTTGAGCGATGCGATAAAGTTAAGAATCCTTCAACTTTATGCAAATGAAGAGCGTTTTTTTTTTTTTTTTTTTTTCCGAGTGACAGCCAATAGAAGCACCAGTAGAGCTCACGTGATCCTCTACGGAGGCCGGTTAAATTCACCATGCAGTAGACCTACACAGACCTGCATTTGCAGATTGCAGCAGACAGCTGCGATTAGGCTACTTGTATTTATTTTACTTGTGTATTTTTTTCTTATAGTAAATACAGCTTTTAACCATACCAATTTTATTTAAATTTAAACAGTACTTGTTACGTTTTAGTGTTTAATTTACATTACATATGGAAACAAACACAAACATGCATGCTTGACATGCAAGAACCAATGATGTTTGATTTCATGCAGAAGACATGTTTCAGCTTTCATCAGAAACGTCTGGCTTCAAAAATAAGATCAGAGGGAGCATGTTGAGGTATAAGTAGAAAAAGAGATTAATTAAATGATGAATTAAATTAAATAATTAAATGAGTGTTGTATACTAGTTTAATTTTAAATTGTCAGTTAGAGCTGTCAACATCAGTATCTGCTGCAGAGAAATGTTTTTTCCCTCTTTTCTGCATTTTATTGTTATAGTATTCACTTCATAGATGCTTTTTCCACTGCATTTTGTTTTCCTGACTTTATTTCATATTCCATTAGAATATATTATACTATGATAAATCTTCCTCTTATTTTTATTAGTTAATTTTACCTTTAATAATTCTGCTTAAATGAAAGTACTTTTTTTTACTCAAGTATATTTTTGGCCACATACTTGTACTGTTAATTAAGTATAATTTTCACTCGCTGTCTGTACTTTTACTTAAGCATAATTTTTGAGAGTCTTTTACACTTCTGGCCTTGTGTACAGAGTCCGTTTTATATATTCTGTCAGTTTTACGACACGGTTTTTCTTTTCAGACATTGTAAATTATGCTTGATATTTTTTTCTCCTTTTTTGTCAGCTCATGGAGCGGTTTGCCTGCATTTTCTTTTTCTGTCTGTGCTGTCATAACAAGTCCTGCAGTATGTCACATCACATGGCATATGTCAGATTATGGGAGGGAAACAGAAAGGTTCCAAATTTTGAATCCCAATTTTTAGACAGTTTTTTTTCCGTCAGGCCTGGTCCTTTGAGACATCACCACTCTCTGTAAATTATCTTCTGGGCTCAGATGCAAGTGTCTCTCTCTCTCATCCCATGCGAGGCCTTGAAGCCAATACAAAGAGCTACTGAAGAACTACTGCGGAGTGCAAATTAATAGGGGATTTGGGGTATCTGATGCCTCTAATTAAGGGATCTGGAGAGTCTTAAAAGTAGGCTGCATATTCAAGTATTAATTCTACCTATTACGTAGCTTTATTTCCTAGAAGTAATGTTGCCCATTGCAGTTTCAGTTATTGATTACAGTGAAAATTTATTCATGCAGTGTTCATGTTGCCGATAGGACTGTTTTGTCACATCAGATATTTAATATGTATCTATCAGTCTCTGTTAATGTGTTGATGATTGACCTCCCCTGAGCTTTAAAAAAATGTATGATTGTTTCAGACTGTTGTTGTTCTTATGTATTTAGATTCATGAAGTTTGGACATTCCATGCACATGATAATGGCCAATTAGTAATTATAGGCCACACATAAATTGCATTGACGTACTATGCAAATATGCATACTTGAATCAAAAATCTAAACTTTGACCATTTCTAAATGTTTACATAGCCAGTTTTTTGAGAATCAGACAAATAATCTAAAATTATTTTGTTAGTTCTTAAAGGTGGCATGTATTTTAAGATGTTCACTTATATAATTTTGGTTCTTGCAACACATTAAAAAAAAGTTGGGACAGGAGCAGTTTAGGCCTAGTTATCACGTAAATTGGTTAAATGATGTAATTTAAAACAGGTACTGTCAACAGATGACTGTAATTATTATTTGGTAGCATCCAAGGAAGGTTTAGTCCTTTAGGAGTAAAGATGGGCAGAGGATTGCCAGTTTGTCAACAAATATGTGAGAAAATTATTGAAATGTTTAAATAACGATGTTCCCAAAGAAACATAGAAAGACATTTAGATATTTCACACAACAGTGCATAACAATTGAAAGATTCAAGAAATCTGGAGGAGTTTCAGTGTGTAAAGGACAAGGGCGCAGGCCTAAGCTGAACAACTGTAATCTCTGATCTCGGGCAGTACTGCATCAAGAATTGCCATTTATCTATAAGTGAATATGAAAAGTGAACTCAGGAATACTTTGGCAAACTGTTGTAGAGTACCACAATATGTATTTACATCCACAAATGCCAGTCAAAACTGTACTGTGCCAAAAGGAAGCCCTATGTTAACAGCGTCCCGAAGCGCCGTCGACTTCTCTGGGCTCGGAGGCATTTGGAATGCCCCATAACACAGTGGAATTGTGTACTGTGGTCAGATGAATCAGTATTTCAGGTATTTTTGGGGAGCAATATTGCCATCTGCTGTACCACTCAAATGGTTCTGAATTTTTATTCATTTTTAGCAATTGACATCCATAGTAGGAACAAAAAATACTACGGAAGTCAATGGCTGTTTTTTTCAGTATGTCTTCCTTTGTGTTCACCAGAAGAAAGGAACTTAAAGTGAGACAAGTAGAGGACGAGCCAATGATATCAGATATTTCTTTTTTTTTTAAACTAAACATTTTTTGCAGCTTCATTAAATGTATGAAACCTTTCAATCAAGGTCAATCAAGACCTCTTAAATGTTTTGTTAAGAACATTGTTACAGTACAACTTTAGAAGATGAACCTAAAACACATTGTCTCTTAAAGATTACATTGACAGATTTGTTTTTAATAGACAAACAGCAGACAAACAGGAACTAGATACCCTCATTTACAAGGGAAAAAGTCCATATTTCACAGAGACCCTCTTCTTTTATGAATAGCATTCAGGTTAAGGCAGGTTGAGATGATATGAGAAGATGTTTGTGTTGAGTTTCAGAAAACACCAGCTCTTTTCTCGCACTAACTTCTTCACAAGCATTTCACTCTGCTCCTCATTTCGTCTTTCAAAACAATGATGCCTTTCAGCTCAAGGACAAAGGAGTCTTAGACGTGTGCCAGGTAGAATTCATAATGGCAGCTATTGGAGGTGAAAGGAATTTCACTACATTTCCCTCCTTTGATGCTGACACTTCCTCTTCTTGGTTTGGATATCTTGTGAACAACACAAGTCTACGTCTATCTGTCTCTGTACAGTGCATGTTCACACACTCAAGGCCCCACACATTTAACTATGACTTAGCAGTATGGCTTTACTGGATTTCAGTTCCAATTTGCATGAAGACATTTTTTGCCTCTTCAGTTTAATGTCTGCATTGACACCAGGTGCACCAAGTAATTGCTGCTAAAACTAAGTTGCCTAAAAAATCTGACATTATCCGATGTCAGTTTCCAGGTGTCGATTTTTGTTCAGTCTACCAAAACAAAATTCTTTAAAAGGTTCTGGGTTGAGCACTTCTGAACAAGAACTAATCTAGTACCTTGCAAATGAAAAAAAAAACGTGGGGTGAGATTGAGTTTGTGAACCCAGGCTCATTGGAAATATGTTCTTCAACAACCTCAAGCTAAACATGGTTGAGCCTGGTCAGTGCCTGGAAGGAGGACCGCATGGAAAAACTAGGTTGCTGTTGATTGTGTTGTTACTGAGGCCAGCAGGGGGTGCTCAACCTGCAGTCTGTGTGAGTCCTAATACCCCAGTGTAGTGAAGGGGATACTCTACCGTCAGTGAACGTCGCCTTTTGGATGAGATGTTAAACTGAGGACTCTATGTGGTGATTAAAAAAATATCATGGCACTTCTCGTAAAGAGTAGAGGTGTAACCCCGGTGTGCTTGTCAAATTTTCAAAATTGCATGTTTCAGATGATAGATGCACTAGAGGGCGCTCTCTACATTTTTGTCCATCTTTTGGGCACGTTTTGTTGTACTTTTCAGATACACTTTCTTCTTGAACACATCCACTGCCCTAAACCCTACCAATAGTGTTTACAAAAGCTACAAAAGCAAACGTAAGATAAAAGTGCATAGTTTTACCTTGGTTTTACATTTCTTTTAACTCTTATTGTGGAACCTTATTGTGGAAACTCTTATTGTGGAGCCTTTCACCGGGCTCAAACTGACCACACCAGTAAAGTTGAGGCTTACAAATTCGTATTTGATTACAAATCACAGACACTATTAAGTTGTTTTGTCGTATCTATTGGGTATTATGCAAAAACTGTATGAAATTTTTTATTTCGTCTGTAACATTTCCCTGTAAATATCATTATTGTGAAAAGGAACTAAGGTTATTGCCTTCATTTTACTTAGAAACTGCAGTCAAACGTATGTACGTTTCACCAAAATGTAGGCTATTTTTTAATGAGCCTGTGTTGCAGCTTGTCCATCAGGAGCTCCTCTTATCTGCTAAGTGCACTAGAGTTAATGTACATGGATTACAATTTATGAGGGAACATATTTTTTTTATGTGCCTGTATTCTGATATTCAATTGAGTATTGAGTGTGAAAGTGATACATACCTGTAGGAAGAAGCAGAAGTATTATCATTGTAAGAATAAATAGAGGAGGATAAGATAATGGGGCTGATTTTAATCCAGTTTCTTCCCTCACAACAAAACCAGGCATGTCTCGATTATCTTGTTGGTTCTAAAGATTATTCTGTCTGATTTTTCAGTGGTGTGAGGTGTGTTAAGAGTGATATAATCTGCTCGGAATAATGTCGGAGGCACTCATACAGAATTTTGAGAATTATTTTGAGAATTGAAAAAAAATCTTTTAGTGTGTACCCAGCATAAGCAGTTCATTTTTGAAGGGAATTTCATAATAATAACATGCAAAACACTGGCCCGGTATTTTAAAGTGTTAAGATATAGCATACAGAAAGATAATTTTAGCTGCATTTACCTATATTTTTTTAGCCTGGGTTGTTTGATTGAGGGAATTTGGAGGCCAGGGAAACATCTTGAACTGTTCTTCAAAACATTCCTAAATGTGTGCTTCGTGGAGGGTGCATTATTCCGTTCTGAACATGTTTCACCCATAATGATCATAAATAGTTTAGTGACTTGGGCCACAGTAGACTTTCTGTTGGCTCGGACTAAATGGGATAACCCACTGCCCTCATGCATCAGTGATCCTTGGGGACCCAATTCCTTGTTCCCAGTTTGTGGTTTTCCCTCCTCAGACCACTGCTAACCATGAGCAACTAACCATACGCAACAGACAAGCCTTGCCATTTCAGAGATACCCAGTAATCTTCCCATAACAATATGCCCCTTGTTAAAGTCATTACTTTATTCCTGCACATTTCTCCTGCGTCCAACAGCGGTATGAAAACTTTTTTGAAAATAGGCTTATTTTATAATTCCCACACATTTAAACATTTGAGCGTTTTTGAATCATTCAGCTGATCTAACGGGCACATGATTCCTGTAAGATTGGTTATATCAGCATAAGTCTGCTGTAATATCATTGCACCGGCTGCAGCCATGATACAGCAGCACATTTCCTTGATTGATACATCGAAATGAGAATATAGTTCCTAGCCATATTGGCCTAGAAAATGGCTGCTGTTCAATTTCTGTTGGTGTTAGTATGCGATGTAACTACAGAACAGTCAAGCTTTAGTTCAGAAAATTGATTAAACTCTATACATTTTTGAGGGAGATGCTAATGGTCGAATTGGACTCAATGATTTATGCTAAGCTAAGCCAAGCCAAGCTAAAAGTGCCCCTTCCAGATCAGAGATCGGCTAAATGGATTAAAAAATGCTAACATTCAACCTTTTAACTCAAGGGGAATTGTAAAATGAACCTGTTTTTGAAAAAAAAGTGGAATTTTCCTTTAACATCTCGTGTTAACAAACATGTTCTTTCAGTAGATCATGAACAATTTTCGCTTCATGCTTAGACTGTGTTCTCAGTATTTGCCCTGCCACACATTCTTTTAGTCATATGACGAATGAGTCAGTTAATAAAAAAAGCAATCATCATAAAACTAAATTATTTGGAACAAATTCTCTTGCCCATTGTGGTGAAGAGAACATGTTGTCTGGAAGGAGGTTTGGGGGATTGTAACATCCTGGTTTCAACGTAACCTCATACACTTTCTCAAAGTGGTGGTAACCTCTCTCAGAAAACGATGAGGCCGCTGGTATAATTTTATTACGCTTCAAATTTTTTCCCTTTTCTTTTTTTGAGTGTCTTCTCTGCACTCAACCCAACAACAGCAGTATTTATGACATCCACATGTGCCGAAATGATTTGTGGACACGCATGGTTTGATTTACCAGTAGGCTGTTTAGTTTTCCTCATGAAAGACGTTCAGATTCTACACACAACTGGAGGTAATTGGCCACTGCTAATTTAAAAAATAATAATTGGGGAACATGGAAGGCTTCAAAAATCTGAAAGGCCTCAGCAACATTATGTCTGATTTAGCTCAGCCAGACGGATTTTCGTGCACATCTGTAAGGCATCCAGAGATCAGGGTGACAGTTGAACCGTGATGACTTTCACATAAACAGTTCATGGTCGGCTCGTGTTGACAAACATGTTCTTTCAGCGTGAGCCAGATATGAGAATGAACTGTTTAATGTGGCCTGTTGGGATATTGTGGATATCTCAGGTTTGTCACAGACTCTCGTCCCTGTCATGTAATCCCATCTAAACAACTGCTTCTTTGCCAGCTGTTAGGTTTATGTTCGAAATGCATCCCAGTGGATTTTTCCCGTTTTCAAAGTACATGTCTGGAATGTGCTATACTTGTAGAAAATCTTCCACCCCCCCAAAAAAGCAAAGAAAATATACATGCATATGGGTACAGTTTTGCACTGCCACCTTCCCATTTTCTGTCACATTCCTGAAGGGTTATTGTAGTTCATTAAATAATTTTTAAATATATATATTTTTGGTTTGCGGCTGGATGGATAAATGGACTGATTGAAGGACAGACCAACCCATGGATGGTCAGACAGACAAAGACTGACTGATAAGATTGCCAGATGAGTGATTATGGACATAATCGGTTGGACAAACAGACAAAAGAATGGACGGATGGATGAGTGGATAATTGGGCAGTTGAATGGATTGATGGACAGGTGCATAGGATGAATGGATCTATAAATGATGGATGAACAGATGGATGGATAGATGGCTGGATAGACTGATGGATGAACAGGGCAATAGATGAAATGGTGGATGGATGTACTGTATTGCTTAA
>CAIGQQ010032566.1:7448514-7470496 GCA_903798035.1 Danio albolineatus
TGCAGGATTCACTGTCACAATTACCCCACACAATTATCAGGCCTAAATACTCCCTCCACTGCTTCCAAATGCTCCGTCTCTCTTTCTCTTCCTGCATAATTGATACACTGTGCTTTTTGTTGTATATTTTACAAAGCAATAATTGTTTTTGCAAGCGTCTGCCAGCCAAAAAAGCCCCAGTTCGATAATTTTTATGTTGGGAAACCAGAATAAACAACTTGAGAAGTGCCAAACATAATAAAATCAAACTGCTTACTGCTGTTGTTATCGAAGATACGTGGAAGAAAGAGGGAAAGTTACACGTCGTTTTAAATTGAGAGTTAATTGTAAATGATTTTTATTATTATTTTGGATATGCAAAATGTATCAAATATTTTTAGATATCTTCACCCTCAGACACATTTTATCGACCGTGACTAATTTCTAACGACTGAAGTGATTGCTTTTGAAGGAAGGATCGCACACAACTTAATTAGAGATACTAAAGTTCTGCGTGGATGAAGACATCCAATGATATTTACCGCATTTGGAAAGAAAACTGAAAAGAATAAAGAGCTATTCAGGAGTTGGACAACAAACCAAAGCGTTTAAGTGGCTGGCTGGTTACATAAATGATGGTTGAATGAAAACAATGGTAATGAAAGGCTGCTGGAAGATGACTCTGTCTAAATAGCCCACCTACTACAGTGCCTCGCTTATGCCAGTTTATGCCATTATGGAGTACAAATTTTGCAATATGAATTTCAAGCCATGACATGATGAGAAAATGACTGGAACGCGGGTATGAGATAAGAAAACAACAATGAAAACCACAATAAACATACAGTAACAGAAAAAGAATTTGTGTGTAATGAGTAAATTAAGGTACATATTCCATTTTATTTTGCAATTTAAAAATGACTCCAGACTATGTTTAAAAATAATGACTGCTTTTAATGTTTCTTATCATTTAATTGGTGCAATGTTAAAAAAGGGGCCAATTTCAGTTCGCTATCAAGAAGTTGAGTTTCAGAATTCATTGATATTCTTAAGGTATTAGTCACATTTTAGACAGAGCAGTTCCACTGTATCTGACCCCTAAATAAATGTCATTACTAAATCTAGTCATTTTATAATAAAGTGAACCTTAATCCACAGATGGAAACCGCGAACGCTCACACACACACACACACACCAACTTTCGGGGACAAAACCACAGCCAGTGGTAGGATGAGGCTGCCTCCTCAAAACCCAAATTGGACTCATTTTTCAAGAGGAACGGATTAAAAACCAAAGTTATTATGTCATTTAAAAACATTAATGCCTTTGAGCACTGCTGGTCTTTACTTATTGCGCTAGGTTGGAACACAAAGCATACAGAAGGTTATTAATTTTATTGAAACCATTGTAAAGGGGGAAAAAACAACAATGATCCAGTGTGTTTTGTTAATATACTGTACAGTAATTTCCAGTAGGCATTTATTTGTTACTGTATACAGGGGCGGACTTAGTGATTTGGGGTCCCTAAGCAATTCCAGATATTTTTAAACTGCATCTTAAAAAGTGTATATATTTCTGTATATTTCATATATTTCAATATTTAAAGGAACCTTTATCTTTCTAAAGTAAATTAAAAGCATTAAATTCACACAATTCACACAAGACGATCTGCTGCAGTTCAAACCGAGCATCAGAATGGGGAAGAAAGGTGATTTTCAGTGACTTTGAATGTGGCCTGGTTGTTGGTGCCAGATGAGCTGGTCTGCATTTCTGAACGCACAACACGTTGAATCTTGAAGCAGATGGGCTACAGCAGCAGATGACTTGAACATTCTTTAGTTTTTCTGCATTTACAATTTACAGTGTCTGTTTTGGTAAAATGTTTGTTTGTTCGTTTGTTTATTTATTTATTCAGAAAATGACTAATGATATTTCTTCCAAATGCATATACAGTATACTAAATATATTTATAATTTATTTTGCATAAAATAACCAAAAAAGGCAGCATGTTTCATCGATAATTGAATTAATATTTAGACAATACAATAGAAATGTTTTAACTTCAGAAAGATTAAGAAATCAATATTTGGTGAAATAAATGAGATTTTTAATCAACATTTGTTATTCTGTCTAACTTTCATTAAAAAATAGAGAAGTAGAAGCTCTTCAAAAAGTCTAAATCAGAGATGCCCAAACTAGGGTCCGCAGGCCAAAGTTGGCCCATGGTAACCTTTGATTTGGCCCACTATCCCATCTGAAAAAAACAGGGAGAATGATTGGGAGTTGGTTGAGGTGAATGCCTCTGACAGAGATTGATATTTTGATTTTAATGTAAACCCTTTGTTTCTTTGTTTTATTGATGAGCTACAAAAAAAGCCAACTAAAATTAAATGTTGTAAACGAATCAGACTTTTAAAATGTGAAATGTCACTTGACAAAAAGCAAATGCACAAGACATCGGTGAGCAAATCAAGGCAAAGGCAGGAGCAGGTCGACTAGTGTTTTCAGCATTGAAGTCCATTTGTGTTATAAATGAGATTGTTTATGTTTTTACTGTAATATGTTCATTATTATATTAGAAAGTATACTGCATTAGTTCATATGATTTAAAGCAACGTTTTCTAGTTATTTTCAAGTATTAGTGAATAAATTACCCATGGCTAATGTTATACGATGTGATATACTCAGTTTGGTATATATTCGGCCCACATCCCTCAATTAAGTTTGGTTTTTGGCCCTTTATAAGAAAAAGTTTGGGCACCTCTGGTCTATATATATATATACTGTATCTATGTACATTTTTACTTTAAGGTCAAACAAGCATGTGGACAATAGAAAAAAAATGCAATCAAATATTATTTTGGCACAGTGAAAACAAAAAAACAATAAAGCGTCTCTTATAGTTTGGAGGCTGAATGGTGCAGAGAGTACTTCCTAAACAATAATACAATGTTCTTGAAGTAATGCAGTGAAATGCCAGCTCTCTCTGTCCACTTAAAAAGCTCTCCTAAGTTTTCAGCCTAATAAAGAGATGGGAACAGCTTTCCTGGGTTGTGGGAAACCTAAGGCCATCCTGGAATGTTATTCACATCACTTACTTCTGACATGTTGTTCTTCTGCACTTTTCATGCTGTCAGTGTGGTTGGGCTTTTCATTAATAATCAATTACAGATGCAATTCCCGTTAAGGTTAAATTAAAGTTAACACTATTGCTTTGTCGCCAATGTCCAGAGTTGGAGTTCATTACTGTGCAATGATGCCAAACAATAACATGAGAGTCTGATCTTATTTCTCAAATGACCCTGAAGGGAAAGTTCATCAAAAAATTATAAAAATACATCTGTCATCATTTACTCAACCAATTGTACTTGCAAACCTGCAATACTTTTTAAGACAGAAAAAAACAAATGGTAAAATTAATTATTTCTTTAAAGAAAATAAATGCACACTACCTGTCAAAAGTCTTGTCGTCTATCCAAGTTTTAGGAACAACAAATAATATCTTGACTTCTAGTTGATCCTTTGGTATCAGAAGTGGCTTATTTTACCCACTACCATTAAAATATGATCATGCCTTGATTTTTAATTATTTAAGTAGGACAGTAAGTTCTGACTTTGCTAAGACAAAAGTCTTGTCACTTAACAGAAATAATGTACAGTATAGAATATAAAGTCATGGTGCAGTGGAAAAAGAATTAATTTTATGTATGACTTTCATGAGCTTGGAGCACTGCATCCATACATCTCTGCAATGACTCAAATAACTTATTAATTAAGTCATCTGGAATGGCAATGAAAGCGTTCTAGCTGGATTCATCAGTTCATCAAGATTCTTCTTTATTGTCTCCTTCAACTTACCCCTGACATGCTCAATAATGTTCATGTTTGGTGACTGGGCTGGCCAATCCTGGAACACCTTGACCTTCTTTGCTTTCAGGAACTTTGATGTGGAAGCTGAAGTATGAGAAGGAGAGCTATCCTGCTGAAGAATTTGCCCTCAGGCTGTTGATGTTGCCATCCACTCTGCAGATCTCTCGCACGCCGTTATACTGAATGTAGCCCCAAACCATGATTTTTCTCTACCAAATTTACTGTTTCTGTGAGAATCTTGGGTCCAGTTGGGTTCCAATAGGTCTTCTGCAGAATTTGTGATGATTGGGAGGCAGCTCACTGGAAAAATCTCCCTTCTGCCACTTTTCCAAATGATTACCTAGAAGTCAAGTTATTATGTGTTCCTCTTACAACTGGGACCGACAACAAGACTTTTGTCTGGTAGTGTATATTAACACTCAAAACATAATCAACATCAGCGACAAGCATATATATCCATATTCTATTGCATCTTTTCTTAATTTTCAACATTCCTTATATAGTCTTACATATTCACAATACAGAATATGTTCAGAATTTGATAGTAAAATAAGTCTGTTGATTAAAATGGTTCAAATATTCCACTATACATAAGGCGGAAAAGTTGATAAATTGTCAAAAACACACCTGTTCCCTGTTACCATCTGAACTGGCTTGTATTCTACTATTTATGGACATTCATGCCGAGGCAGCACATATCTGCCCCTCACTTTTAATACAGCAGAGGATTCTTGAGGTTGTTCAATCATATATCTTTTCCAAGTGAGGTTTTGGACCTGTAGATTTCATCTTCTTTTCGTTATTTAACTGAAAGGGATTTTTAATCCAAATATATCACTTCAAACACATACCTCATACTTCTAAATTCCAAAGCATCATGCTTGCACGGCTTCAACCCTCTTTCCCACCAAAAATGGTGCTGGTTTTCACGCTGAAGCTGATGCTGCTTGGCCTTCTCTCAGAACCTGTCCGTTGTTTTCATTGACTTCAAAACTGAATTATGATGTATGACTGATTTTTTCCAGAAGTCACTGAATCAAGAATTGCAAGATTTGACTTCATATTTCAACTTTAAAATAATTAATTCTATATATTAATACATTAGTTTGTTTAGAATCAAATGCACAAATCACACTTCATCAATGAATCTTTTTTTATTTGGTTGGTGATTCGCTCATTTGACGGTTTGAATTAGGAACAGCTCGATCATTTATTGAATGCAGACAATGCGCTTTGTTAACTTGAACAAAAAGAGCGGTAGAAACAAATGCATCCAATCATTTACAGCAAAGAAAAAGATCAGGGTGTAAAATTAGCTGAACAACACAGCATACAGCACAATGAACAAGACTTACAGCAGGATATTTCTCGACTCAAGAGAGTATCAAAACACCAAGTTAGCTAGCCTATATGTACAACTTTCTACAGGAATGCTATTAGCTGACCTTTTTGTTGTGGTTGCTCGCAGAACGGTTCCACGTTATCGAGGACCTGTTCCAGAAAATGTGACGTGCTTAAACTCGTCAAATTCACTGTGTGATGTACAAATATTCCAAAAATATAACGTAGCCTTATGTTCACTTATGTTAAATTGAGTCGCATGCAGTGTGACATATATGTTAATGCTAATAATAATATTAATAACGATTCTTCTTACAGAAGCATATCTAATTTGCTTCATTATTAGGCTCACAGTTCACAGTTCACAGTTTAGTGTTTATTGGTGGGACCTTCTGCCAGAAACATACATTGTCTGGCCTTGAAAAACATAAATACTGTAAATAAAAAGTATTTCATCCAAAAAAAATTCTAAAATGCACTGATGTTGATTTCTGTAAACAACATTTGGTTCTCAGTTTTTTGCCTTTATTAAAAACACTTTACATATTTAAAAACCCTGTTTTTGTCCTACAATTGAACCTACTTTAATAGTTTTGTTATGCTTAAAACTGTCATTTAGGGAAAAAAAACTTTTAAGTTTAAGTTGTTATCATTCACACCAATTGATTTAAAAACTTAATATTATAAATAGGCGCCAGGGTGGCGTAGTGGGTAGCACGATCGCCTCACAGCAAGAAGATCGCTGGTTCGAGCCTCGGCTGTGTCAGTTGGCATTTCTGTGTGGAGTTTGCATGTTCTCCCCGTGGTTGCATGGGTTTCCTCTGAGTGCTCCGGTTTCCCCCACAAGTCCAAAGACGTGGTATAGGTCAATTGGGTAAGCTAAATTGTCCGTAGTGTATGAGTGTAGGGATGTTTCCCAGTGATGGGTTGCAGCTGGAAGGGCATCCGCTGCGTAAAACATATGCTGGATAAGTTGGCGGTTCATTCCGCTGTGGCGACCCCAGATTAATAAAGGGATTAAGCCGAAAAGAAAATGAATGAATGAATATTATAAATAAATTCTACAAATAAATATTATTTTACAATTGTCCCCATGTTTCTGTCAGTCCTGTCACATTTGCATTCAATGTAACGTTACATGCGAGCAATACACGTTTAAGGCTATGACTCTGGTCTGTCCCTGGTATTGTACATCTGAGTTTAGAAATAGATCAAACAAAATAAGAGAAAACTTATGGCATAAGACTTAAATGTCTTTATGATGTAAATTAAACTTAAAACATATATAAGATTGGAAAATAAGCTGAAAAATTCCATTGTTACAGGACGAAAGTATGTTTCTGAAAATAATAATCCAAATGTTGGAATCAACAATGATGTTCAATGAAAAAGGTCAGGAGAAGGTTTTCGTCGATGACAAAATATTTGTAATTTATTAAGTGAAGTTTATTTTATAAACTAATTTAGAGAGGAGCTCTTATGATTGATAGCAGCTGGTCCTCATTAGCTAATGCATGATTCCCCGATCAGACGTTTCCTAAATCACTATAAATAACCAGAGTATCTTACCTTAGCCATCTTCGTCTTGAAGAATGCCCCCTTCCACCCCTCACAGCAAGAATGTCACTGCCTCAGATTCTACCTGGCCAAGTTGGCATTTCTGTGTGGAGTTTGCATGTTCTCCCTGTGTTTGCGTGGGTTTTCCCCAGGCACTCCGGTTTCTTCCCACAGACCAAAAACATGTAACATATGTAAATTGACTAGATCGGCATTATAGATAAGCGTAGAATTCAGCATACACTCTCTCGAGCCATTCATAATCTACATTCGCCAAGCGGGGGAGTTCTCGAGACCTACCTGAACTCTGACTCCCCTCTCGCCCTGCAACGGGGGCGGGGAGCCACGGGCTCGAGGATCCCACGAGCTCATGGCTCTCTCCGGGGACAGCATGCCAATCACGCTTTATAATCAATCATAAGCAAGCGCGAACTCTTGTAATTAAATTGTAAGCACTTCTCTCTTTGTGTCATGTCCATTGGAAGCCCAAATACAGAAGTTTTTTGATTAAGTTTATTTATTTAACAGGGACAATGCTCATTAATCAACAGTAAAACTGTAAATAAGCCAGAGTTAGCCACAAGGGCTAATTTTCATCTGTTGCCCCCTGCCAGATTTTAACAAGGCAACCTAAAATCAAAAAACACATTATCACACATACAAAAAAAATAACCTAAAATCAAAAAACACATTATCACACATACAATAACAGTAAAATTACATTTAACAAAAAGATAAAACATATAGTAAGAATTTCATAAAAGGTTGGAAAGGGAAAATACACATGATTACACACTTCATCTGCCTTTAGCCAATTCTTTAACTTGTATTTAAATGTTGAGTAATTTGTGATGCACCTTAAATCCGTAGGAATTGTATTCCAGAAATGACTGGCTCTAACTGAGAAGACTGACCGTGCAAAGGTTGTACGTCTAAACTGCACAGCACAGTCACCTCTAGTAATAGATCTTGTTGCTCGACCATTATTAATCTTGTGTGTCACAAACTCACATAGTGGAGGAGGAGCATATCAGAAACAGAAGAAGCCCTGTGGAAAGAGCCGCGTTTGGACGGCATTTTACTGTAGCTTTCTGCGCTATAACATCATCTCAGGCCAAGCCCCATTGTTGCGCAAGGTGTACGCGTGTGGTGAATGCATATAACATTCAGAGATGTTGTTTATGTTCACACAGCTGCATTACAAATCAACTAAAGTTTAAAATACGATATCGTAGTGGACCACCCCTTTAAAGCATTTTTAGTTGAATCTGGTGTTGTGTAAACATCCCCTTACATTGCACCTTTATCAGTTCATCCATTCCCTGAAAATCAATCCCAAGTCCTTGCTCTACTGCCTGAGCTACAGAAATGGTTGGAACGCTTTGTCTTGCATTATATTCCAAACTCTTACCCATGATTCACTCTCACTCCTTTGTGATCAGAACATCTGCGGATGATCAGATGCGCGTATATATGTGTCTTGCCACGGACTTCAGCATCGGGAGGGTGCATCCGGAAGGGTGGAGGAGGATAACTCATCCGGGAAGTAAATGGCTCTCAAAGGGGTCTCAAACTTTGGGATATGAGGGATGAGCTTTGGTGCCCCCAAATTGTAAATAAAATCTGCACTTCTAACCAGCTACAGGGCAGGACAGTCTGTATAGAGGAAACAGGTGTTATGTGTTACATGGGCAAATGATGAGAGGAAGTGCAATGAGAATCTGCACTGTAGCAGCATGACACATTGTACACGAACAAGTTAAAAACCACATGAGGCTTTCGGATGACTGAAAGCAATAAGAAAGAGGAGGGGGGGGGGCAGTTTTGACGTCATTCATGTAATTGCTTAAGAAAGAGTCAGGAAAAATTCTTTGAGGAACTATTACTATCCTATTAGGAAGTCAAAGTCAATATCCTCATAGGGTTGGCTGACTTTATGAACCAAGTCGGTGGTTTTTAATCATGGGACAGTGATATTAAAGACTTCCATACTGCCAGAGAAATGAAACGTTTTCCTGTAATGCATTTCTCACACCTGCGAATGCTAAAATAAATACCTGCAAAATGTTTTTTCAGTGGCTAGATCCAATTCATTAAGCTCCCATTATATATTATGTGCAAAAGTCGTTACTTTTACGTGTTCGTTTTTGATTAATATCAAGAATGAGTGTATTATTTCAGGCAGGATCCATCTGGCCACGTGCGCCTCATTGGAGCTTTGCCCCTCCATACGTTTCTCTTTCCCACTGCATCAACTTTACAGCCGTGCCTTAAACACCTTCAGATTTATGGAGGAGAGCGATTGTTACACGCACGAGAGGTTTATGAACTCAGTAAAATGTTCTTGTACACAGCTTTCCAAACGGTCAGGCCACAGACTAGTCAGTGATGGCAGCGAGAGGCCATGCTGACCTGAATTTGAGTCATTCCTGATGGCTGACTATCAAAGATTTTAAAAAGAGCTACTCAAACCAAACAGACTTGGATGTAGCAGGGAAAGAGCGCACCGATTCTCCCAGAGAACTCCTCTTGGTTTCTTTTTTCCTCCTGCTCGGGATGCCTGATCGAATGCCTGCTGTGAGAAGCAGCATCAAAATGTCAGTCTTGAGATGTTTTCTCACAGCCCGAAGTCAACTTTGGAATGCATATATTCTACCATTGTGAGGCCAAAGTCAGCCTGAATAAAATGAAAAGGTGAAACCTTTGGTGAACGGCATGGAAAAATGTTCAGGCAATACATTTTCTCAGCGCTTTGCTAAAAGGGCATGGATGGCAACTTAGATTTTCATCTGCCAACGGATAATTATTTTGGCAGGAATCTTTATTTAGATGTGTTCATTAAATCCAAAATGAACAAAGTGATAGGGTAAGATTTCTTGATGAATATGTGCAAGAATATGAATAAAAGTTTTCAAGACATCGTTAAGATTTGTAGTGAAATATTAGAACTGTTATTATTGAGTGTAATTTTCTTTAGTTTTTTCTAAAAGGGGTGGTCTATTATGATATCACATTTTAAAATTTAGTCCATCTGTAATGTAAATGTAGTGTGAACATAAACAACATCGCTGAATGAAAGTTAGCTTAGCAATGCCTACAGCGATCGAAGTTTAGGGACTACAAAAAAATACATCTGGGTTATTAAACCTGAAGTCATAAACCCTTCAGGTTTCACCATACACCATGCGCATACATCCTGCAGAGCAAAGAGGCGGGGCCAGAGCCCTGTAATGTTATAGCAGAGGAAGCTAAAATGCCGCCCAAACACTGCACTTTCCACAGAGCTTGTTCGGTTTCTGTATTTGGGCTTCCTAAGGACATGACACAAAGACAGAAGTGCTTACAATTTAATGTAATTATGTTCCAGAGAATTATAAAAAGATATAGCTCTAGCATTTGACAAAGGAGATCTTCCAGAATCTCTCCCAGTTCAGTGCTGGATTCGGCTAAAATCTCCTGAAAGAAGGAGCAGCTCCAGCCATAATAGAGGAAGCTGTGGATTGTGAGCCACAACCTGTAAGTATTTTATTTGATAAATTGATCTATTACATGTGTAATATAGGGTTCGAGTATTTTGCGTGACTCACTTTCAAAGTAAATAAAATAAATCACAGGAGACAGCTGATGAAACGTGACCTGTTTTTTACTTCTCTCTCCAGACAGCGCCGACCAAAGAAACAACCAACTTGTCATTCATCCAATTAGAATGTACATAGATGAACATCCAAGTAAATCCAACATTTCGAACAGTAAGGCAGATTCCATACTTTAACTACCATCTATCTGAACATATTTTTAATCTTACACATGCATAGTGTCTAGCATTAATGGTATGTTGTAGCAAAAACGTAAATGCTGTTTGGCACCGTTAACAATTTAGCTACAAATTTATCTATCAAATGCCTGTAAACACCCACAATCTTCACCAGCGCTGCAGTGTGTCTCTGTGCGGCTGATTTCCATGCATTCTACATTTCAAATAATCAACTCACAAAAGATGTGAATGTTATATATTTCATATTATGTTTCATTTTAATATTACATATTTCACTTATTCCAAATATATATGAAAGACATTTGTCAGGTTTTAATTTAGGGAGCTGGCATGAGGTTCTGCTGTATCCTCTTTATTTTCTGTCTGATTCAGGCTCAAACTGATACGGCTAACGGTTACAATGACTGATAGTATTCACACAGCAGAGGCAAAGCGTGTGCTATGAGAGACATGGCACTTTTTCTGGTTACGTGGAGCTGATCTGCAAATCACAGCACATTATTTTAGCTGACCAATCAGAGACTCTTGTGGGCGGGCTTTCAGAGGAACCCCCTTCCACCCCATCTCCTCCTTTTCCTCCTTTTTTTAAGGGGGAGCTCTCGAGACATACCTGATCTCGGATCACTTTATATGCTTAATGACGGGGCGGGAACCTTGGGCTCAAATATCTCCGAGCTCAGGGTTCTCTCCCAGGTCAGCATGCCAAACCTGCAATAAACGCTAAGCATATCTAACTTTAAACTCTTGAAATATGTTATGCAGAGTAGTTTTATGAAAGAGTAGAGTATATGAAAAAAAAAATACTTGACGTATATGAGAAAAAAAAACATTTTTTTTTTTTTTTTTACAAATGAAGCAAACGCACACATTGCTTTGCATCTTATAAACACAACTAAGCCTTAAATATACACTCTGGACAACCCCTTTAAGAATCTTTATCTATATGTCATAAAGCTCAAAATGAACAATCAAACAACACAAAAATGGCACCATATGCCAGTGCATTTTTTATTTTTGATAACGATGGTATTTTGATTTTGATTTTAGTTTAGAATTTAGTTGCTTTGATGGTTTACATTTAGTTTAATTACCATTACTAATATTTTTAACATTATGTTTTGTTTTTGAATCCTTTTTATTATTATTTAACATTTATTGTGTCTTCATGCATTACAAAAGTGGGTTTATATTCCTTGAAAGCATGTAAAAAGAAAATTCCTAAATATATGAATAAACTGTATGTCAGCATTAACACATTAACAATGATTCTGTCATGACCCTCTCTGACAACATACTTATTCTGACCTTTACGTATTGCAATATTTAAAAATAAGTGGTCATGTTAAATATTATTTTATTTAAAATGAATAAAACTAATTCTGACCAATGGTTTAATCCCATTGGTCTTAAGGGTAGTGGTAAAGTATAATGATATCAGATTACAATTGGTCAGCATTTTAAAAACTGTATAGTCTTTCAATATATCATCAATTGATTCCTGTTTTAAATATGCCTGGCATTATTTTCTGTAATTTAATATTACTTTCTCAGAAATGAAAAGCATATACAGGATATATTTTATAGGATTCTAATCAATAAAAAAATTAAGAAAACTGTATTATACTATTATTATTTTGACGCCTAAATATGTTTTGACTTTGGCCTATTTTTATATTTTAAAAAATGCAAACATTATTCTAAAGGTTTTGTGCTTTAGTTTCAAGATGCCATACTGTAGATTTTGGTGATGTACATCAGTGACATCATATGCTGCTGGATTTTGTGATAACAGTCTGATTTCCCCAATATCCAGAGTATTGCTCAGTAGATCAGACACAAATCATTGAGCAACCAGGTCATATTTAAACATTGCTTGTTAAGGATATGTCTATTGACCCACGCTCAACCTACAGGGCTTCCTCCTAACCCGTTCTGTTTCTTATTATAGGTCCAACAGAGGCAGAAAAAAGGTTCTGGAGTTCAAGCCTGCCCTTGGCCACTTATTATCCAATGACGTCTAAGGATCTCCAAATAGAGTGCCGCCATCAGGCCGTTTCTGCTCATTCACCCAGTATGTTGCTCACTACAAAAACAAATTTAGGACGAGTAAAAGTCCAAAATTGACATATTGTATGATTCTTTCATGTTAATTAGTCTGACATAATCAATGATATCCTTTGATGTGTAAGTAAAAACACTGAGTGTTTTTTTCAGGCGAGAGCCGATGACAAATTTACATTCATGCAACGGGAAAACGCTGATCGTTATGACTGTGATTATAGTTAGTGTCCTCATCAGCCTCTGGCACAACCTCCAAGTAATGAACCACAATCCTTCACAGTGCAATCAATACAAGCTTTTTTCTGCAAGGAATAAAAGCGCCACGGAGGTGGTCCTAATTGATTATCTATGTAAACTGGCTGTTGAAGGATGTGTAATAGCATTAAAAGTGAGCTGAGCTCATTGTGTTTTTTGGCTGTTTTTGGTCTGTTTAAATGGCTTTAAATCTTAAGGATTGCATAGGGATACCGTGGTTAATGCATGCTTAAATTATCCAGGTCTGAGTAGATATAGTTGATATAATCTGATGATCTTATTTTGACTAAGTATGGCTATAGAAGCAGAAAGTATGGATAATGAGGCAAGGAGTTAGGGGTCCTTATGGGGTGGTTCGCCCAGGGTGCCATTCAATCTAGCACTGCCACTGCTATCATATAAATGTTCTCTCAAATGGTCAGAATGTTTTGGAAACACTAGCAGCCTGATCCTAATATAAGGCATGATGGATTACTAGAGCCATATGTTCTCTCTTCTGACCCTTAGAAAAAATATAAAATCTATAAAAGAAAATCTCAGTAGATCAACTGTTTCTACAGCACTCAGTCTAGTGCAGTGGTTCTCAACTGGTTTGGCCACGGGACCCACATATTTACATGGTCATCAAGCCGCGACCCACGTTTTTAGGAACTGTAATATAATTTTAGGAATTATAATTAATTTGTATTTATTTGTTAACATACACAAGTTGTGACAGAAAAACCATGAGAAAATCAGCAAGACTTAATAAACAAACAATATTTTATTGCTGACATTTAACAAAATGTATCAAATTATAGAAATATGACAAAGTAAAAACAACAAACATTAAAAAAGGAAAGGTTGTTACCATAAACAAAACTGAACTGTTAATAAAACATGAACACTGATCCTGTTGAACAGAACAAACCAGCAAATTGTAAAATGATTAAAATAATCATAACCAATTATACATCTAATGTGACAGCAATTATAAACATGTTTCACTTAACAGTAATTGGGTAAGATAATGAGATAACTGAGGATGTGCTTTACTGATGTGATAAGAGTTTCAAAGTCAGGAGTGATGGTAGACAGTGCTACCCGAAGATCGTGCTCTATGTCCAACCTGTTCCTTTGCTTGGAGTCAAGCTGCACCAAGGAAGAGAAGCCACTTTCATACAAATACGTAGTTCTGAATGGGATGTGTTTGATCGCACTCTCAGATCGCGAAAACTGGGAGAGGCTTACTTCACTGAATTTCTTTTTCAGCGTCTTATCACATGACTGCTCCACAAGCTGACTCTCTATGTTGCTTCCACGTCGATTCCAAAGGGATCGGTTGTCGTGCGCGCATTTCAAAATAAAAGTCCGGTATACGCAAAGCAAGTTAAAAATTAAACTTTTGTTTTTTTTTTGACCACACACTCCAAGACCCACTGAAAATTTTCCTGCGACCCACTTCTGTGTCACGACCCACCAGTTGAGAACTACTGGTCTAGTGTGTTTGCCAGCAACAGTCCTACCATGTTTAGAGTCATTTATATAAGCTCTTGCCTTATTCGGATGCTCAGATTAAATTTCAGCTGATCCTTCTTGACCAATGGTCTCAAATTTAAATGCTGGTGAGCCACAGCTCTGCACAGTTTAGCTTCAACCAGCTCCAACTCACACCTGCTTATTAGTTTCTACAGTAGTAGTCCTGAACACCTTGATTAGTTGGGTCAGGTATGTTTTATTAAGTTTAGAGCAAAACTGTGCAGATCTGTGGCCCTCTAGGCATCGAGTTTGAGACCTATGCTCTTGAAAAAGTCTACAGTAGTTGAGTCATGTGGTTGCTTTATATTGCAGTTGAAATGCTTTAAGTGGAAGTGTTCAGCACAGTATGCATTCCCAGTTAGTACAATTGATGATGATAATATTATTATATTATTCATTTTAGTAGTAGTGGGGTTCTACATCTTGCTTCCAACATACATATTTACAAAGGTCTGCATTTGTTCTTGTTTTCACATTGGCGCTTCTCCTTTTACAAGCCTGTTCCCATTCCTTTAAGCTCCCTAACAGGATCTGACAGCAGGCAGTGACGCTATGTTGGCCACGTTTTTTATCTTTGTGTGGCCTGTTTGAAAGCAAGTCAAGGAAACCGAGGATCAGATATGTGGCTAAAAGATGTAGACCTCCAGATTGACGTTAGCACTCTCACACCAACGTCCAGAGAAAATCAACTTCCAAGCGTTTCTAAGCTCTGAAATAACAGAAGGAAACAATGGAGGCGCCAGCAGCCACAGCCCATGGAGAAGCAGACACATCTCTAACTATTTCTTCCCACTAAATGTACACTATCAACACTGTAATCTGAGTGTACAACGGTTCCAGGCATTGGGTGTGTTGTGTTATAGAGGCATTAGTGTGTGTGTGAGAGCGGGTTCTTGCAGACGGAGCACGTTTTTGTGGCCCTTGCCGAAGACCCTCAAGTGACCAATGACCTTCTCTCAGTGTGAAGACATTCTTCTCATTCTGTGGGACTTTATGCCTGCACCGCCATCTACCCGTGGGAGGTGTGGAGTGAGGGCGGGGGCCAGGTTATTAGCTGCCACAGTCGTGCCCACATATTGAGTTTCAGAAGGATAATATTTGGATTTTCTGGGTGACTATTAGTCTGTCCAGACCGATCGTAGAGTCCTGGAGTTTTGTAGTGTTGCGTGGAAGTAGGGACACAGTGGGATACTAATGTTATGGTTGGGAAGAGAATTTGACCCATTAGCATGTCTAGTCCACCCACACGTTTCTTTTTTTTTTTGGTTCTTATTAAACCTCATGTTTCTTTAGGAATTGATGGTGTGTTTTTAAAGTATTGCAAGAGTGATTGAAGCGTATTTCTTGAATCGCTCTTGCAGTGCTTTGATGTCATTCAATTGGTATTGAGTTTTCTTTTTGCGTGAGAAGACGGCGTCTGTTCAAAAATTTGTTTCAACACTTTTGAGATGTCAGTGACCATTCGTTCAGTATGCATTGGCTTGCCAAGAACAGGTTTATCTCAGCCAGTCCTTTTAGATTTTGACATTGATTTGTTTCTTATCTCTGTAGTGGTTTAATTTATATGATGGGTAAAACCCGCCGGTGACGTACTCACACCTGCAGTTTCTTTACCATAGACGTCCAGTGCTCTCCAACCTCCAGCACCTAGACTGCAGCTCTGCACAGGAAGATTGGCCAGAGGAGAAATGGTTCTGCCCATTCTAGCGTTGAGTCTGGTTTCTCTCAAGGTTTTTTCCTTCACTTTTGTCAGTTGGTGAAGTTTGTTGCTCGCCACTGGCTTGCTTGGTTTGGGATTTGTTGAGCTGCTCATCGATGGATTTGCTCTTTAGTGTTTAGACCTTTAGCAGTGAAATTTAAACCACATTAAACTGAACTAAACTGAACTTCAACTCTGAACACTGGACTGACACAGTTTAAATTTACTAGAACTTCTGTGTTAAGCTGCTTTGACACAATCTACATTGTAAAAGTGCTTTATAAATAAACATGAATTTAATTTAATTAATTATTTGACTTATTAATGCATTATATGGCAAATGGAGTTGATGGGAGACAATTTCATTCATACTTCACATAAATGTAATTGTTTAGCAAATTTTATAATGTTCCGAAAGTGTATTTTTATATAACTAAACAATATTACAATAATAATACTGTACAATTTATTAAAAATGTTTAGCTTCATAGAAATTGTCTGCATCACACTTCACTTTGACGGTACATTTGTTGAATTTAGGTTACATTGCATCTACATGACAACTAAATCTCATTAGATTATTAGGAGACTGTTAAGTTGGGGTTGAGATTAGGGGTAGGGTTAGTGTAAGTTGACATGTACTTGCAAAGTTTCTTATAGTCAGTTAAATGTCTGTGGAAGGACTGTTAAATGTCAGTATCAACAGATATTAAGCAGACAGTCTACTAAAAAAAAATTATAACTTTTTGAAACCTATTTTACGCTTTTATCCATATTGTGCTGTTTTAAATTCAAGTGAGATTGTGCTCCCAGCCCTTTTCTTTTCAAAATAGGACAGAGCTAGAAATGACTATGTGTTAGCATAGCGGCAGATTCAAAGCAGTTATGTCAGTGAAAATGTGAAAAGAATTGTCTAAGAAGAATGTAGTCTATTGAGACTATAATGTTCATTTGTGCATCCTAAAACACCACATTTAAAATGGCTCTCAGTCGCAATCATTATCTTCAGCAGGTACGGTTTGAAAACTAATAGTGGACGTCTGCTTCAAATGTGTTTAAATCCCTTATAGAAGTGTTTTTTGCACAATAGGTCTCTTTTAATAATGCTTGTTGGCTTAATGTAGGTTTAATTGTTATACCGTTGAACTGTGAAAATAGATTCATATGCAAGGACTTTTATTGATGATACTAAATAAGGTTGTAAACAAAAACATTTTGTTCAAGATGTAATTCCCAATAAGCAACAATGTTTTCAACTTAAAGGTTTTATTTAACTGCACTATTGGAAGCTTGAATGCAAGCTTAGCAAAATGAGTTTCAAAGTGCACGTTTTCTTTAAACAATGCTTCAATTGTATTTGTCTAAATTACTAATGTGATAAAATGTGCTTCTCAAATCCCTTATTCAATATTGTACGTCATTTTGTATTATAAATATTGCAAAAAGTGTGTTCACACTGTAAATTTTAAAAAGAAAAAATGCACTTTAAACACACATGCATAATGTACTTATTCAACCAGTGAAAGAAGTGTGCAAATTTTGTGGTCAATGGTCAAAGCTTTGCTCACATAGAGGAAGAAGTAGAGTTATGGGGTAGTAATTACTATATTTATTTTAGACTGCAAGCAAAAATCTCCTACAAAGATGATTTTGGCACCTATTGATGATGTCTAGGGTTGTATTCATGGCAGATACTAATTGATACTAACATATACTTCCTGACAACATAACAACAATGGTTCCCCACTGAAACCATTGTGCACGGTGCATAGTGTTTTATTTACAGTACGAAGTGACATTGTCTTTAGTCATTTTCAAGCATCTGTGTAATGATGCTGATAATGTATCTTCATCAGGCCTCTCTTGACTCCCAGCTTCCTCCACTCTTAACATATATAACTGTATGTGAAAATCTGACAAAAATATGAACTTGATACAACGTTGATGGGAGAATAAATGCAAATGATTGAGTGAATTGAGAAAGATTCCCACTATCCTCTGCTTCAATGTCTTCAACCTACTCAACAGCCAAATAAAAGCTAATCACAATCAGTGCTCTTATAGACCAATCAGCTTGAGAAAGTGCTTTGGAAAGTGGGAGATGTTGAAACAGATGTTTTTCATATTACTCTTGCTGTGTTAAACTGAGAAGTGTTGTGTTACATTAGCACAGCGAGCTTTGCTGCTGTCAGTATCGCCTTTTTCATTTCTCTGTAATTACACACAACTCCACTCTCGTCCATTAAAGCAGGTTTGAGCGGGTCGACACCACTGTACTTGGACTCCAGAAATATGTATCCTTTTCGGTGGTAATATTAGTATGTTCCATGGCTCTCAGTGACCATTAAAAAGTTCTCAGTATAACATCATTCAGTCAATTTGCATTCAAGCGTTCATACAAGGTGGTTTGTGTTTTTCCGGTGTAAACCTTCCCCATGAGAAACAGAAACATAATCCAAAGCTCTGGAGTAAATAGTCTGTAAACTTTACTGACCTTTCAGTGAAGTGGGAATATTTTCATGTTCCCTGTTTGCATGTTATGAAAAAACAGCGATGGCGTCATTGTACTGGTATTTATAATTATGTAGAATGACTCCTTCAACACCTGGATCTGATAATGACCTGTTCAGCTGTAATTTGTAAAACTGCGAATTGTACATTTATTTTCTCTTCATTTATTTTAATACATTTATAGAAGTGATCACATAAGGCTGCAAAAATATGGTAAAAATGTTAAAATATTAAAACATTGTGACATTATTATTTATATTATTTGAAAACTTTTATTTCTGTCTTTAGAGTCAAATTATCAGGATTACCAAATTTAAATACACACACACACTACCTGACAGAAGTCTTGTTGTCGATCTCAATTGTAAAAGCAACAAATAATAACTTGACTTCTAGTTGATCATTTGGAAAAGTGGCAGAAGGTAGAAAGACCTATTGGAACCCGCATGGACCCAAGATTCTTACAGAAAAACTTTGGTGCAGGAAAAATTATGGTTTGGGGTTACATTCAGTATGGGGGTGTCAACAGCTTGAGGTATCAAGACATTTGTGCTGCCAATTACATTTAAAATTATATATTAAAATCTCTCTGGCCCACACAATCAGGTTTTGGCAGTGAATTGTGGTACATGACCGGACCAAATCTGGCTTCAAGACAAGGGCCAAACATGGACCATATCTGGGTCAAGTCTCAGCCAAGTTAATAAGTCATAACTGGGACTGAAGTGGGACAGATAGTTTGGAATGTCACGATTGCAATCAAATAGATAAACCCATGAAGCATTGCACTATAGGAACACTATAGACATGCTTTTTCTCAAAGCGACCTGATTGGTAGAGCGTTTTTCTTTACTCAAAAATTATTTTAGTCTATTTTAAATGTGTGTATTTTAAAGGCCAAATGTACGTGGCCCACATATTAATTTTGAACATCTGGGCCAAATTCTACATTTTACATCTGGCCCAATTCTTGAGTGCCGCCTTAAAGACGGTGCCACCTCTGCCGAACCCAGGCCATGTTTGGCCCACATTCTGTATGCCAGTGCCGGATGAATGACAAATTTATGACAAATCCGCTCCAGAGTTCTTTGCTACCTCAGAAACCACAGGTGAGGGCAAATTCTTCAGCAGGATAGCGCTCCTTCTCATACTTCAGCCTCCACATCTAAGTTCCTGAAAGCAAAGAAGGTCAAGGTGCTCCAGGATTGGCCAGCCCAGTCACCAGACATGAACATTATTGAGCATGTCTGGGGGAAGATGAAAGAGGATACATTGAAGATGAATCCAAAGAATCTTGATGAACACTGGGAGTCCTGCAAGAACACTTTCTTTGCCTTTCCAAAAAACGTTAGTATTAAGTTATTTGAGTCATTGCAGAGATGTATTGATGCAGTCCTCCAAGCTCATGGGAGTCATAAGCAATATTAATTTTTTTTCCACTGCACAATAAATTTATATATTCTATACTGTATATTATTTCTGTTAAGTGACAAGACGTTTGTCTAAGCAAAGTCAGACCTTACTGTCCTAATCAAATAATTCAAAATCAAGGCATGATCATATTTAATTTTGGTAAAATAAGCAGGCCTTTGCCTTTCATATAAGCCACTAAGTGAAGTTATTAATGTTGTTCCTAAAACTTGGATAGAAGACAAGACTTTTAATATTTATGTCTCATAAAAAAAACTTGGTTTTGTCACTCAGAGAGGATAAATGTGAAAATACAGATGCTTTTCTGTTTTACCCACAAGCGGACTAAGAAATGCCCCTTTCGTGTTTTAGAGACTTCCAGTCTCACATGCCTCTGTCAATTAACATTGTATTGAATCAGGAGGTTGAATAATGATATATTAAAAGAAAGTCTTGAAAATCATTTTAGTGTCAAAACAAACCACAATTGAGTACTGGTATTTGCTGCATTGCATGGCTGCTTTTGGTATACGTGAATTATGGGAGTCCTTTGTGATGTGGCAGTCTTCTGCCTTCATTCTTAGTCAGAGCTCCTCTTTCCATCATTCCACCTCTCCGCCAACGTCACTCTTAGCCCGCAAATGCTCTTATTTTCACTTTGTCTTCTCTCAGGGCTGACTCCTTCTCTGAAGGGAAGAGTAGGGTTCGCGGACCTGCCAAAACAGCACTGGCGGTTGAGAAACAATGGCACACCCTGCACATTTTTCGACACTCTGAGAAACCCAGACTTCCCCTCAGCACAATAATCCGCCTCTCCTTTTGTTTGTCGGATCTCGGCAGCTCTGCAAATCGACATTGGCAGTGTTGGCTGGCGAGCCTCAAGATGACTTGACCAACATGGTCACCTCTCCTGCCAAAGGAGCAGGAGAAAAGGGACCGAGATTGAGAGAAATGCTTTAATTGCTGCAGGAATCTAGACAGTTTCAGATGAGATTTGTTTGAGAAATGTGTGGATAATCATACAGTATGAGGTGAGGGGAGCCGGGTCCATCCAACAGCCTAATGGCAACTTCTGTGGCTTTTTCAGACCAAAAGTTGCAAAACCCTTTCCAGAAAGTGAACTTTGGAGCAATTTTATGCGCATGTGTTTGTGTGGATCAGATGAAGAAGCAGGCTGCTAAGGGTCGTGCCATGGGATAATTGATGGTGAAACTAAAAGGACTTCCAGGATGTTAAGAAAAACAATTCAGTTTGAATGAGAAACATTCTCATAACCCTTAAAAGGATAGTTCACCCAAGATGCTGTCATTTACTCACCCTTATGTCCTTCCAAACCCATTTGACTGACTTTCTTCTGTGTAACAAGGCCACCAAAGTATTTTTAACAAGCTTGAAAAGCCAACTCTCATCTAAAAACACTCAACTCTGCGGGGTGCTTGAAACGAGAGTTCAAACACTTTCTTTTAGTTGAGACGTTTTAGTTTTGATGGCATGCAATATCTTGTAGTTTTACTTTCGGAAATAATTCATTTCTGACTAAAAATGTTGACACAATGTAAAGCAATATTAAAGGTGCAGTAGGTGATCTGCCAAAATGCTTACCATTTAGCACAGGGGTCTCAAACTCAAATTGGCAGGGCTGAAAATTCATAGGAGGGCTTTAACATTCAAGCACAACAAAAAAAGTGGAAACCTGATGTAATTGATGCTCTCAGACATTCTTCCCCAGAGTATATGCAAAGCACATTTTTGTTTCTTATTGTACATATTAAAGGGGTAGTTGAAATTGCTATGAAAATAATAGGCATAATAATAGGCATAATAATAATAATTATTATTCTGTCTCAATCAATTGTTGCTAAGCCAAAAGTTTAACAGATAGCACAAGAACAGCAGAAAGCAGATTGAGTAACTTTAGTATCTTTACTGGCTTCTGTTCATCTTATTATCTTTATTTTTTTTGCAAAACTACAACAAATATGGGAAAATAACATATAATAAAAGTG
>CAIGQQ010032566.1:7470896-7491911 GCA_903798035.1 Danio albolineatus
TCACTTTTCTTTTTAAATTTTAACTTCAGCCAGCAGTCAAATTTTACTATTGCACATTTTTTATACAAATCTTAATATGCATATGAGGAAAATCTATTAAATGAGACCATTTGAATGGAATATTAGCAAAATGATCATATTTACACCACCATGATAACGTCTAACCCATGGAGATGTGTTTGTACAAAACAATACAGGTGGCGTAATAGTAATTATAATCAAATGACCCTTGAATATTTAAAAAAAAAATAGAGCTTTAGTAAAAACAGACAATTACGGACATATATTTTTACGTTTAAATCAGCCCCAGAAAAAATGCATCTGCCATACTCTCGACCGCACGCTGAGAGAAACCGAAAGTAACCCGGGTATATACTACAGTACTTTAAATGTCCGGTAGGTTGGGGTCAAAACCACAAGTGGCTATAAGCGACTGTACAACAATGATAGCGATTCAAAAATATGTTTGGCGGGGGGATCTTGTTATATTTTTGAGGTCAGTTGCAGGCCAGAAGGAGCAGGAGGGGGCCACAAATGGCCAGCAGGCCAGCATTTTGAGACCCCTGGTTTAGCATAATATCTTTAAAACACAGCCCTCCCCTGCTGTCCAAAGCCATGCCTCCTGAAATCATGAACGTGCACCTAAAAGATGACAATAGACAACCCACTAGATCATGTCAATCGCCAGTTAGAAAATTTTATAGTACTTTATAATAATACAATTCTCAATGAAAAACTGTATTATGTGTAGCACGTTTTCAGTTGTGTAGCAAGCAAAACTTGGCATAATGTGCAATATTTCATGCATGCAACTTATTACTAAGCCTTACTTACAAGCTCTTTCAGTCTGAATATTTAAAGTTGCATGGTAAACAATATAGGAAGCGCATCACAGGTCCTCATTGTTCAAATATGAACCAATGTGAATATAAAACCAACTTCACCACAGTAAACCAGGCTAGGTGTAATAGCACTATTTGCTTATGTGCTGTTGTTAAACTAAATAAAAATCTACATTAATCACACAATCTTTCGCCAGAAGTTTTTAGTGGCTGAACAACACTTCTGTGCATATAACCCATTTGTAAAACAACAAAATCTACTTCAGCTTTGCGTGACTAAAATAGCTTTAAAACATAACATTACCTGTCTAAAAAAAAATACTTCAGACATGGTGCCATCCTTCACGGTGGCGCAGTGGGTGGCACAATAGCCTCACAACGAGAAGGTCGCTGATTCGAACCTCGGCTGGGACAGCTGACATTTCTGTGTGGAGTTTGCATGTTCTCCCCGTGTTGGCGTATTTTTCCTCCGAGTGCTCCGGTTTCCCACACAAGTCCAAAGACATAAGGTATAGGTTAATTGCGTGAGCTAAATTGGCCCTAGTGTTTGTGCGTGAATGAGTGTGTACGTATGTTTCCTAATGAGGGGTTGCAGCTGAAAGGGTATATCCGCTGCGTAGAACATATGCTGGATACGTTGGTGGTTCATTCCAATGTGGCGACCTAAGATTAATAAAGAGATAAGCTGACAAGAAAATGAATGAATAAATGAATGATTTAAAAAGTTTTGATTGAGCACTTGTTTTTACCACTCTCACTCTCTCGTGTGCACATGTCATGCGTGTGCAAGCACAAATGGCGGATCTGCGTGAACCGGTGCACAGATATACATTTGTTGACAGACAGTTTGGGCTACTTATCAGACCAATTTAAATGGATGAACATTTTTTAGTCTTATGCCTTACCCAGAATATAAAAATACACATAAATACATTTAGATCATTTACTATTGTCTTTAATCATTGCTATCGGAATGTGAAGAAATTTTAACCAGCACAACAAAAAATGTTTCTGAAGACAATCACCTACTGCACTTTTAATCTCACTGTTTTTTCATTGATTTGTTCTGACGTCAAGTCCTGCCCTTCTCGGCTGTAATTGGATGGTTGGCTAGGAAATGACAGTGACGGAAAAAAGTTTTTGGAAAGTTTCCAGAAACAATCTTTTTTTTTTTAAACAGGGACATAATGTGTATTACATAGTGTACTTATAATCTTCTGCAAGTATTTGACGACCAAAACCTATATGTGTGGCATAAAGTAGCCCCTTTCATACATACAGCCTTTTCTGGTAAGTTACAGGTAAATTGCCATAAAGAGTTTGTGTGTATGAACAGGCCCTTTTTAGAAACATTGGAAAATTTTTCAGAATGAGACATTACCAGTAAATTGGCAGACTTCTGCTTTGTGTGAACATAGAAGGAAAACTGTCAGTATGAGAACGTACAGTACAAGTTCAGAACATGCTGATGTGAGACGTCTACTGAGGGCCAATCAGAACATTCTGATACTCTATTTATAAAAGTAAAAGCATTTGAATCCTTTGTTCAGACACATTTAGTTGCTGCTTATTAATCGGGTAATGCTTCTATATTCCTTCTTAGTGCCAACTGTTGAAAAAATGTTAGATAATATGCTATTGTTTCTTAACATATTAGTGGCATCATTGCTGGCCTGGGATGCGCGATACTTTTTGTTGCTGTTTTAATCGACCCACATTAATGGGGATGGTTTTGTCAAAGTTGCTGGAGAAAAAAACATTTTTATTTTATTTTCAGTGACCAACTGTTGATGACCAAAAAAAGATTTTTTTTTTTTTTTAAAACAGAATGTGTTGCCAGACTGCTGGCATTATGAAAAAAAAATACAACTCCCATTGAAAATAATTCGAAAAATTTGCTAGTCTCATTTTAGTGGACACACTGTATAAATGTTGACTTGCTTGGCTTGGGACTAGAGGTGTTGCTTCAGTGTATGGGTTTTAAGCAGTGACATTTAGGGATGCAACGATCATAGATTTTGGTTGAACAATTATAGTCTGAGGAATAATCACAGTTATTATTCATTTATTCATTTATTTTCGGCTTAGTCCCTTTATTAATCTGGGGTCACCACAGCGGAATGAACCGCCAACTTATCCAGTAATAACGCAACTGGAATAACTACAGCAGTCACTATCAGTCTGATCTCATATGAAGCAAGAGATCGCGATGATATATAGGTATGATGACGTGTGCAGGTGCTGTAGTGGGGAAGTGGAAGGGGTACAAAAATAGAAATAGCATTGGGATATAGTTTTGTTTTTTTGTTTGATTTTTTGGAGCTTGCTAGTTTAGTTTTTCATTCCCTTTAAGGATTTCCTTCAGAATTAATCTTTTTGTTCCACTGGAAAAGTGGTTTTAATCGCACAAGCATGTGTAAATGATGACAGAAATTTCATTACACCACATTACTACCCAATATTGCATAAGCGTCTCCTTATTGACTTCAAATAAGTGGTCAGTTTGAGATGTTGTAGTACTTTTCTCCCAATGTGAAACTGTAGGACAGTTTGATCTGTTTTCAGGATGAATTATGCATGCCACTTTATATTGACAAAGAACAGGACAGGAGATGGTGTTCTAAGCAGTATTGGTGAACTCAATACTGCAAAAGCTATTACAGTCACAGTTTTCGAGTGGGCTCCAAACTTTAAACTAATTCATCGGAGCTATCCCAGTAAAGAAGTGACATTCAAAAGCATGAGTAATTTGGCGCAGTAAATACCAGTGAACACTCGGTGTAAAGTAAAGAGAAGTTTGCGTCTAGTCTGCTGACTTTACTGCGAGCGATGGGTTCAGTAAAAGGAAAAAAACATTATTTTGGCAAATCACCTTCAAATAAAAAGCATTTAAAAATCCATGTCTGGCTGGATGTGAATATTACACTTTGCACTCGTCCAATGCCAGAGCGTCAGTCGGTTCCAAAAAGCCGCAGGTGATTCTTTTATAGCCCAATATCAAATGAAAGTATGGAGTTTTACACACAGAGGCCTGTTGACATGGCCGGCTCGTTTCCGAAACGGTCTGCTGCGTACCTGGAAGCGTCAGCAGGAGGGCATGATTTACACCCATCCCACATCATACGGTTTCACATCATTAATTCGTTGCGTTCATTTTGTCGCCTCTCTCTCTTTCTCAAAATATGGCAAATTTCTTAACACAAATGGTTGGAGATGAAGCATGTGCATTCCCTGACATCATGTGAGGCTGCTGGCGATGGATACATCCTGTTATTTATGGCCTTAAATGTAATTTTTGAGTGTTATTGAATGCCATTTTTTTAAAGGAGCTACAGATTGATCTTGGGTTCAGTATGCAAAATACATTTCAATAGTAAGTGCAATAGTTTACTATAGTGCAGCAGTAAAGAGAGTAATAAAAGATTTTGTTAATCTCTTTACATTTATTTATTTTGAGTTGAGTTGACTTTGTTGGTACCAGTAGGTAGTTCTTTTTGCGGCAAAATATGGCATTTGATACAAACAATTAAACACATACAAGACATACAAAAGTACCTTATAAAATATTAAAATTTATTCAGAGTGATAATAGATGATAGGACAAAGCTATTACTGTAATGTTTTTTTTACTAAAAAGCATCTGGATCCTTCGACTGGAATGGAGTTGGATAAACTCCTCAGACAGAGGATGAGAGCTACAGCTATTCATGTTCTGGGCAATCTGTAAAAGCTGCCTACAGAGAGTGGTCCGAAAAAGAGAAAATATCCAGTGTCCGGCAGTTCTGTGGGCACAAATGCCTTGTTGATGCCAGAGGTCAGGCGAGAATGGCCAGACTGGTTTGAGCTGAAAGAATGTCGACAGTAACTCAAATAACCACTCGTTACAACCGAGGTATGCAGAAGAGCATTTCTGAACAAACAACACATTGAACCTTGAGGCGGATAGGCTACAGCAGAAGAAGACCAAACCGGGTGCCACTCCTGTCAGCTAAGAACAGGAAACTGAGGCTACAATTGGCACAGGCTCACCGAAATTTGACAATAGAAGATTGGAAAAAGGTTGCCTGGTCTGATGAATCTCAATTTCTGCTGTGCCATTCGGATAGTAGGGTCAGACATCGGCTGCAACAACATGAAAGCACGGATCCTTCCTGCCTTGTATCAATGGTTCAGGCTGCTTGGCACACTTTTGGCCCACAGCCTACCTGAGTATTGTTACTGACCATGTCTATCCCTTTATGACCGCAGTGTACCCATCTTCTGCTGCCTATTTCCAGCAGGATAACGCATCATGTCATAAAGCGCGAATGATCTTAGACTGGTTTCTTAAACATGACAATGAGTTCACTGTTCTCAAATGGCCTCCACAGTCACCAGAACTCAATCCAATAGAGCACCTTTGGGATGTTGTGGAACGGGAGATTTTCATCATGGATGTGCAGCCAACAAATCTGCAGCAACTGCATGATGCTATCATGTCAATATGGATGAAAATCTCTGAGGAACATTTCCAGTACCTTGTAGACTCCATGCCACGAAGGATTACGTCAGTTCTGAAGGCAAGTGGGGCTCCAACACGGTACTTGTAAGATGTACCTAATAAAGTGGCCAGTAAGTGTATATTGTAACAGTTGCTAAATTTCTCATTATTTCTCATTATATGACTATATTGTGACTATAATTAGCAGTTGCTGTATGTGTATGTACTGTATGTCTATTTTATACTTAGTATGAACATTTGCATCACATTTTTGACTTTATATTTCACAGCAACACTTTTTTTTTTACCCTAATAGTTTTTTTCTGTGGGAAGGAAACACTTCCATAGTCCAGCGATTTGTCAGGAAATCTCAAATGTACTTGTAACTATGTCCATATAACGATAGGATGTAGTTGAGCACGTTTCCCCTCTAGATAATCAATTTCTCAGCTGTTGCTGGTTAAAACCCACTGTCATTTATGTGCCCCAAACACCCTCTAACTTTTTTTTTTACGTCCCCTAAATCTGCATGAGCCGACTCTCACTTTTACGATTAGGTAATCTCATTACGGCTTGCGATGACCTCATAGTTGTTGACAAGTGCCCTTTCATTAGTAACGCCGTTTCAGTAAGCATTAGCCAAGTCAAGTTTTATTACGCTCCCGATGGCTTCTACCTCACAGCTAGTATAAATATTATTTATTATCCACTTTTCACTGCATTTTCATAATTTATGAGCTTGCGAGAGCATGCTGGCCTGAATATAGATCGCTCGGCCCTCTGTTATTTTGCACAACATATAATCGATTTCATTAAGCAGTGTCAGGGTAAATCGGCTTGAAATCTGATAATTACATGTAAGTGAAACTTGTATAATTTTTACAATGCTGTGAATATTGATTTCTCATCCGCTCTCCTCTAAGGCCTATTAGAAGCTTTCTCCAAAAGAAGAAAGCAGCATTTATCAAAGCTCATCGATTGCAATCTGGCAAAGGTTTGTATTTGGGCAAGACGCCTTTGGAGGCATCAAATTTTAATGCGGGTGGGCAGACAGATGGACACGGCACCTAGATTTGCTTCTTCTGTGTCTTCATTTCTTTCTGCAAACTCAGCGCTATTTTCTGTTGACCGTTTCTCTCATGCTTAAAAGTGATGGAGTGAGTCCTCTGCAAACTACCTCTTCCTGCTGGGTGAGGGGGTTCAGGTGGAGGGCAGCCCAATATTAGCAGTGCTGCCCCGTGTTCAAGGGGACGGCCTGATGGATGGGACACATTAAAGGTGTCTGGCCCCAGACACAGAGAAATTACAGAACAACCAGTACAGACCTCAAGCTCAAAAATATGGCTGGGATGTCAGCGGATCATGACCTCTCCTGTGCTGTGCCACAATTCTCTCCATGCTTTCAAATAAAGACATCAATTTCCCCGATGGCTTAAAGGTGGGATTCAGGTGGGCTGCCAGTAAGAGCCAGCAGCCAGGTAGCTGAGGGCCGATCCCCAGGAGGAGAGATATCATTGTGGTACGGTTGGCTGACAGCTCGGAGGGCCCTTATTGAAAAATCAATGTCCATTTGTGAGTCCAGCTCACCTGGCTGACTGCCAGCTTGCCTGAAGTCACCTAATGAAGCCTGATCCCGTTACCTGATTCCTCATTCGCTGTGTCAAAGTGACTTTGTGGCTGAAGTCATCCCTTTAGTTTCTTCTCCTCCTCCGTGCTGAGGATCAAATGCGTTTGCCAGTCCATTCCAGTGTGTGGTGAAATCATGAGATCTTTCTGTGGGACATACTCCATCAATATAGCACTGATATGTCCTGCTGAGAACATCAGTCAAAACACACCGCGAGCTGAAAGGAGCACTGCGTGTACTGTGGTGCTATATATCATCATCAACATTTCATAATCTGTCGGAAAGCAGAAAATATTTGTAAGGAACAGGGTGTAATGAATTCAAATTTTGAGAAAGAAAACTTTCATCTTGATGGATTTTCTGTTTCTTATCTGAGCAAGACCGTTCAATCAAAACTGAGCTGAGTGAATGACCTTAACATGTGTATTTGTGTATCTCATTTTTTTAACACTACTAGTAAGGTTTACCTAATTAAGTGGCCGGTGAGTGTATTTCATAATTAGTGACTTTATATTTCACAGCCTATACTACATAACAACTTTTATTTCTTTTATACAAACTTTCTTTAAAACTTTCAAACTTTATTTTGACTTTATCCAGCAATCACAGTTCCCTCATCGTTTCCTTTTTCCTCATATTTGTGGCTCGTATTCACAATATTTTAATTACAGCAATTGTAACTTAGATGTTTTCTAGTATTTTTTTTATTATTTTGTATAAAAGCAACTTTATTTCTAAATGATTAAATCATGATCTCACAGTGGCGCAGTAAGTAGCACGTTCGCCTCACAGCAAGAAGCTTGCTGGTTCGAGCTTCGAATGGGTCAGTTGGCATTTTTGTTTGAAGTTTGCATGTTCTCCCCATGTTGGCGTGGGTTTCCTCCGGGTCCTCCGGTTTCCCCCAAAAGTCCAAAGAGGTGCGGTATAGATGAATTGGGTAAGCTAAATTGCCCCTAGTGTATGTGTGTTAATGAGTGTGTACTTATGTTTCCCAGTGATGAGTTGCAGCTGGAAGGGCATCCACTGCGTAAAACACATGCTGGATGAGTTGGTGGTTCATTCCGCTGTGGCAACCCCAGATTAATGAAGGGACAAAGCCGACAAGAAAACGAATGAATAAATGAATGAACGATTAAATCAGGCGCCATGGAGGCGCAGTGGGTAGCACGTTCACCTCACAGCAAGAAGGTCACTGGTTTGAGCCCTGGCTGGGACAGTTGGCATTTCTGTATGGAGTTTGCATGTTCTCCCCTTGGTTGCGTGGGTTTCCTCCGGGTGCTCCGGGTTCCCCTACAAGTCCAAAGATATGTGGTACAGGTGAATTGGGTAGGCTAAATTGTCCGTAGTGTTTGAGTGTGAATGACAGTGTCTGGATGTTTCCCAGAGATGGGTTGCAGCTGGAAGGGCATCCACTGCGTAAAACATATGTGGATATGTTGGCGGTTCATTCCGCTGTGGAGACCTCAGAATAATAAAGGGACTAAGCTGAAAAGAAAATAAATGAATTAATGTTTAAATCATTTACATTTATCTTATTTTTTAAACAATTTTTAAAATACTTTTGAGAAATGAATATAGCTTATGGAATAAACAAGTGCATTTTTGAAACCAAATGACATATATTTGAATATCAAAATAAAAAAAATACTAAAAATAATGTTTGTTTGTTTTTTTTTAGCCCAAACTCAACACCATAAAAAATGCAATGGTTGCCTGGTTTAAGAAGTCCCGCTTCGACTGTTTACAAGTACAGTATTATTCAATACCAGATGAGCTTTGTAAGTTGCATGATAGTAACTCATTCTCTGACTTTACAGCACATCATACATAATGGTGTAGAAACATTTTTTACTCAGAACTCTTTCTTTCTCAGTTTCTGAAATACCTGCAGAGAATCGGGAAGTAATTTTGATTTGAAATTTTTGGAGTAGAAAGAATGAATGAATAGCCTTTTCCTGTCTCGAGTCAAATTACTGACACATTTTCAATTTTTAAATCTTAATTCGACCCTTTTTGGTACTTTTTACTTGACTGTTAAGAATGAGGGGCAACATTGGTGCTCAGTGGGGTCGCTGGTTCGAGCCCTGGCTGGGTCAGTTGGCATTTCTGTGTGGAGTTTGCATGTTCTCCCAGTGTTTGTGTTGGTTTCCATTGTGTGCTCTGGTTTCCCCCACAGACCAAAGACATGCGGTATAGGTGAATTTAATGTTTTAAATTGGCCCTAGTGCATGTGTGTGATTGAGTGTGTATGGATGTTTCCCAGTACTGGGTTGCAGCTGGAAGGGTATCCGCTGCGTAAAACGTGCTGAATAAATTGGCGGTTCATTCCGCTGTGGCGTCCCCCGATGAATAAAAGCCAAAAGGACATGAATTTTAGGAATGAGATGATTGAGTGTCTTACAAACTAGAATTGAACTTCCATTGCCTGAATGAGCAACTGGGTCTGAGCGAGTGAACTGCACTTATATTTTATTGACATTCATCAGCCAGCAGCAGTGAATTTAGTCGCTTTCACACACTTATGAGGTCTTTTAGAGTATATAGCGTCCTTGCTGACTGAAGAAGACAAGACCGAGCTGGTTTATACAATCATTTGACCTACACTTGTATTTGCATGACTTGTTGACAAAAAAAAAATCCCACCTCCGTCGGACATCATCCAGTATCCACCTGCTGTTGAAAGTGAGAGGAACAAAGTGTCCTGTCTGCCCCCTGCTGTTTCCTCTATCCTCCGTCGAGGGGTACAGCACGCCATTGGTGTATAATGCAATTTGGTTGATTAAAAGAAAACATTAAAGCACTACCTTATTGAATTTGACGGCACGTACAGAACCGGATCTTTGCTGGCCACTCTCTTTTATTGGCCGGGATAAAGGGGATCACGTCATCCTCATCCTCCCCAACACACACACACACACACAAATCTCAAGCCTCAGACAAACCCAAGCTAAGAGGACGTCGGTCAGGACAAAGATTTGTTTAGCATCCACCCAACCCTTCCGTAGCACACTGAACCTGATGACCTTGAGTCATGAGAATGCAGAAGAAACCTCTGGTCAGACAAACGAGAGAGTCTTTCTTTTATTTATCTCTAAACAAGGCTGGTGACTCATAGCTTTCTTTATTCTTTGCTTTTCTCACCTCATCGACTCATTCATTGTTCTAAAGAGAGTTCTGGGACAATGAAAGAGACGGGCTAAACCCCAAACACCTGTCAATTCATTCCAAGTATGCGCTCTCGCTCTTCCATTCGTCTGATTTATCATCCTTACTGTCTCGAGAGCAATCACCATCAAACATTCTCCGAGCTCCGTGTCAGTGGCAGGACTCTTCTGGGAGTGATGCAGCACATCAGGCCAGCTGTCCTAACCAATAACAGTGGAGTCTTACTAGGGATTTGCATTAAGCTCATGCTGTCAATCAAAAACAGACAATTTTGTTCCTCAGTGGAGCTCTGGTAGACATAGACAGATCAAATACAATTGCCAATGTCATTGTTCAGCAGTTTTGCCATCACAGAGATGATGTTTGTTGCTAATTGACTGTGAGGCAAAGTCTGCCTTGCATTAATTTAGGGTTAGAATTGGATTTCATCCATCCATCCATTTTCTAAACCACTTAGAATTGGATTAAAGTTATTATTTAAAGGGATAGTTCGCCCAAAAAATGAAAAATCTGCCATCAATTACTCACCATTGACTTGTTCCAAACCAAAGTTGTTGTTGTTTTTGTTCTGTTGAACAGAAATGAAGGCATTTTGAAGAATGTTGGAAACCTGTAACCATTGACTTCTACAGTATTTGTCTTTCTTAATATTGATGTCAATGGTTAGAGATCTCGGGCGACATGGTGGCTCATTGGAAGGTCGCTGGTTTGAGTCCCGGCTGGGTCAGTTGGCATATCTCTGTGCAGATGGCATGTTCTCCCTTTGTTCATGTGGGTTTCCTGCGGGTGCTCCTGTTTCCCCCACAGTCCAAAGACATGCGCTATAGGTGAATTGAATTAATAAACTAAATTGGCCATAGTGTTTGTGTGAATGAGTGTTTATGGATGTTTCCCAGTACTGGGCTGCAGCTGGAAGGGGATCCGCTGTGTAAAACATATTCTAGATAAGTTGGCGGTTCATTCCGCTGTGGTGACCCCTGATGAATAAAGGGACTAAGCCAAAGGAAAATTAATGAATGAATGGTCTCCAACAAAACAAAACAAAACAAAACAAACAAACAAACAAAATAAACTCAAACTTGAACAAATCAGTGGTAAGTTTGAATTTTTGTGTGACCTATCCCCTTAATATCATATTTTAATCATGGAAAATGTTGGGAGCATATAGATGGTTGATGCGAGTATATTTTGTAGTTTAAAGAAATTAGAAGCTTATTTGAGTGAATTATTGCTTTATAAATTATTTTGTAGTATTATCACAGAGAGGTTATGCTCATGCAGTACCAACTGTTCTCATAGAATATCAACCCATGATAAAAATAATTCATCATTTAACATTTTATCCAGCTTTGAGTTGAAACAACCATGCATTGTTTTGAGTATACAGTGCATCCGGAAAGTATTCATAGAGCTTCACTTTTCCCACATTTTTTATGTTTCAGCCTTTTTCCCAAATGGATTAAATTCATTTATTTCCTTAAAATTCTATTCACAATCCCCCATAATGGCAATGTGAAAAAAGATTTTTGGAAGGTGTTGCAAATTTATTAAAAATAAAAACGCTGAAAGCCCCTGCCTAATACTTTATTGATGCACTATATTGACTATATTGATTTATAGTCTTTTTGAATATGATGCCTCAAGCGTGGCACACCTGTCTTTGGAAATTTTTGCCCATTCCTCTTTGCAGTACCTCTCAAGCTCTATCAGGTTGGATGGCAAGCCATTACAGCCATTTTCAGATCTCTCCAGACATGTTCAATAGGATTTAGGTCTGGGCTCTTACTGGGCCACTCAAAGACATTCACCGAGTTTTCGTAAAGCCACTCCATTGATATTTTGGCGGTGTGCTATGGGTCATTGTCCTGCTGGAAGATAAACCATGGCCCCAGTCAAGGGCACTCTGAAGCAGGTTTTTATTCAGGATTTCTTTGTACATTGCTGCATTCATCACTAGTCTTCCAGTTCCTGCTGCTGAAAAACATCCCCACAGCATAATACTGCCTGGTGATAAGCAGTGCCTGGTTTTCTCCAAATGAAATGCCTGGTATTCACTCCAAAGAGTTCAATTTTAGTCTCATCAGACCAGAGAATTTTGTCTTTAATGGTCTGAGAGTCCTTCAGATGTTTTTTGGCAAATTCCAAGCTAAGAAGTGACTCCTGTCTGGCCACTACCATTTAGGCCTGATTAGTGGATTGCTGCACAGATGGTTGTTTTTCTGTAAGGTTCTCCTCACTCCACAGAAGAACGGGAGCTCAGACAAAGTGACCATCGGGTTATTAACGACCTCCCAGACTAAGGCCCTTCTCCCCGATCACTCAGCTTAGATGGCCGGCCAGCTCTAGGAGGAGCCCTGGTGGTTCCAAACATCTTCCACTTACGGATGATGGAGGCCACTGTGCTCATTAGAACTTTCAGAGCAGCAGAAATGTTTCTGTAACCTTCCCTAGCCTTGTGCCTGGAGACAATCCTGTCTCGGAGGTCTACAGACAGTTCCTTTGTCTTTATGCTTGGTTTGTGCTTTGACATGCACTGTAAACCCTGGGACCTTATATAGACAGGTGTATGCCTTTTCAAATCATGTCCAATCAACTGAATTTACCACAGGTGAACTCCAATTAAGCTGCTGAAAGATCTCAAGAATGATCAGTGGAAACAGAATGTACCTGAGCTCAATTTAGAGTTTCACGGCAAAGGCTGTGAATACATACTCTATGTACATGTGATTTTGCAGGTTTTTTATTGTTAATAATTTGCAACAATTTCAACAAATCTTTTTTCACATTGTCATTATGGGGTGTTGTGTGTAGAATTTTGAGGAGAAAGTAAATAAATTTAATCCATTTTGAAATAAGGCTGTAACATAAAAAAATGTGGAAAAGGTGAAGCGCTTTGAATACTTTCCGGATGCACTGTAGTTATACAGTTATTGCAGAAGCTTGAGGAGAGGTGTAAGAATAGTGTCAATCAGGAAAAATCCAGGAACAGTGCTTCCCATTTCCAGCCAATAATTTATCAGTGATGTCAGGTCAAATCCATCTTATGACTTTCAGCTGAGATATTGTTTTACTGGCTTTTATGTTGAACATATGTTTGCACATATCCATTTCTCTTCCCCTGGAGGTCATGTTTGGAGTTGTGTCTTTGTTGAGGCAAAGAGAGAGAGGTTGTGTTTATAAAGTATTTATGCGATTGTGTGATATGTGATCCAATGTTCAAGATAATGAAAAGTAGAAAACCTCTTTGTTTTATAAATGATCATTTAATACAGGGGTTTGCAAACTTTATTAGCCTGTGACCCGCAAAATAACGATTCCAGTGACTCGCAACCCCCACTATTCTCAGAGGTGGTTATAAACATACAAGAATTGCACACAATTTTGCACAGACACCAATAGACCTACATAAACTCAAGCACATTGACAACACAAAAAAGTGCAACAATCTAACAATCATAAATACATATTTCTGTTATTTATTCTTTTTTTAATTTTATATTAAGCTCATCTAATGAGTACACAATGTTTACTGTTCAAGACTTTAATACAAGGTTTATTTTGGAGACCCCCACTTGAAGATTATCCTTTATTATCCTCTAGTGTTTTCTCAGAGGATGACAAGCTGCAACTCCTCTATAACAAAACATTGCTGCAACTCTGATACAAGTTTTATTCATAAAGAAAATTAAAAAGCACTGAAGTGATTAGGTTTTTGTCCCAGTATAAATATATAATTCTCACCAACCAATCTTCTACAGAAGAAGAAAGTCAGAGGGTGAGTAAATCAATAGGAACATTTCATTTTTGGGCTGAATTAACACTTTAACACGTCTGCTTGCCTTCGTTTCTTATTTACTCCACAGCATACGCCAAGCTTTCAGTGCAATGAAATGTGACAAAGGCAATAATTTCCGGATGCTCTCCGTATTCTCAACACTTCAGGCCATTATTTTCACCTGCCTTCCCCTGATCTTCACAGCCTCCGTTGCCAGAACAGACCATAACAAGACATTTGGAGATCAGCCTCCTTTGCCAGGACAGACCATAACAAGACATTTGGAGATCAGCCTCTTTTGCACAATGCCATCCCTTTCTAATGTGTGTATTGATTTTGAAAAGCAAGCATGCTGCACTATAAATGTGTGTGCTTAGCTCAAAAGATCTTCACAAAACAAATGGCACATGTGCCTGTGTGTATTTTGAAATAATTTGACCAAATACACAATCTGTCAGTTGTTCTTGTGTGTTTACAGTACCAACCGTCAGGGCCTGAAAGCAGAGTCCGGCTCCAAGGTTAAGAGTGATGACAGCGCACAGCATCAGGTCTCGGTGCAGCTGAGAAACCCGAGAAGCGTCCAGATACAATCGTTTGCCAGTGATTCCCGCAAACGGTCCTCTCCACTCCACAGATAGCCGAGGGGGAGGAGGAGGAGGAGGAGGCCGGCCTGAGCGAGATCACATCAGGGCATCACAGACCTTGTCAACATCCCCGCTAAACAAAACATGACGCAGCGGTAATCCTTGACACGGTGTGTGAGCCCAACATGCAAACAATTGATAGCTTGATCCATGCTATACGCAAGAGGAAGCCTTCGTTCCACATGCCTGCTGGTCTCTCGCCCTTTAACAGCTATTGATGGGAATAAATAATTCAGCTCTTTGTTTCTCAACTGAGGAGAGAAACACTTGATGCATCACAATCCTAAATAAGCCCGAGCTCGGATATTCGAGGTCAGGTCACCTCAGCTGAATGCATGTGTTTCTGTTTAATAACAAGATCAGAAAGAGGAAAATGGTTGTTGAGCAGTTACATGGGCTACGTGTAATGAGGCCATTTTACGGATGCATTTGGAAGCGTTTAAAGCTGTTTGTTTGCATTGGCTGTGTCTGATATGATTAATAGGTTATAATGTGGTTACCTCGCATGCAAAAAGTTCCTTGCGAAACTGGATTCTTCAGAAAACTTCACTAATCTGAAATCTGTTATCGCCGAGCTCACCACGTGGGAGCGAAATAAAATGTCTGTAAACTGATAACACAGAGGATCTGATACTATCATGCAATTTATGAAATCAAATAAGCTGTGAATCTTGGGTAAGATGTGGGTCCAGCGCTTTCCTGCACAGATCTAAAGGTGCCACCTCCTGGTTGTTAGAGGAAACTACATTTAGGGAAAAAAAGGTGTTTCATTTGAAAGCCTTCAAAATATTATGTAGTGATTAAGACTTTAAAAGTGATAGTTCACCCCTACATTTTTATTTGCTCTTCATTTACTCACATCAGGTTTTACATGATGGAAGTGGCCTTTTTTTCTTTAATCGGACATAAAAACTGTTTAAATCAAAACTGTGGTCAGCTACACTCTTAAAAAAAAAAAGGTTCTTCAGTGGTTCTTCAGTAGTTCTTTACGGTATTTGAGGTGCTATTTAGCACTTTTACTGTGTATAGAACCTTTAAAGCACCATAAAGGTTATTCAGTGGTTCTTTAAGGTGGTCAGGGTGCTATATAGCTTTTTTTTACTGTGTAAAAAACCTTTAAAGCACCATAAAGGTTTTTCAGTGGTTCTTTGGGGGGGTTAAAGTGCTATATAGCACCACTACTACTGGTAAGCACTTGTTCTTATAGCTAATTCTCATAACTGTTATGCCGGCTTTATTTGCGGAAAGGGTAAAGTAACATTATGTGCACCTTAAAATATAGGTGTTATATAGCACCATTTCACAAAAGTACTATATAGCACCTATTTTTTTTTTTAAGGTGGTGTATAGCACCAAAAAAAAGTTCCCCCTCGTTACGACCAAAGAACCAGTTTTGGTGCTATTTAGCACCTTTTTTTTTTTTTTTTAGCGTACTGGCACTTTGACGATCAAATAGCATAGACTATATAATAAGTATACCCACATACTCCTGATGATGCATTGAGGTCTTACAGTGCAAAAAAAGAACTGAGCATTATTTAAAACATTGTCCCTTTTAAACCAGAGTAACTGGAGGTTTCTTTCACATGATGTAAATCAAACTGTGAATTTTAGAAAGGCCAGTCTTTACATGTCACGTATGAGGGCCTCGGTGTATTATCAGGAGTCAAGGTTATTAATTTTGTTTTGCCTGTAAGTTTTTTTTATATATATACATATACAATACCTGACAAAAGTCTTGTTGTCGATCCCAGTTGTAAAAGGAACAAATGATAACTTGAGTTCTAGTTGATCATTGGGAAAAGTGGCAGAAGGTAGATTGTTCTGATGAATCATCTGTTGAACTGCATCCCAATCATCACAAATACTGCAGAAGACCTATTGGAAACTGCATGGACCCAAGATTCTTACAAAAATCAGTGAAGTTTGTTGAAGGAAATTCAGTATAGGGGCATGCAAGAGATCTGCAGAATGGATGGCAAAATCAACAACATTGATCAAGACATTTGAGCTGCCCATTACATTACAAATCACAGGAGAGGGCAAATTCTTTAACAGGATAGCACTCCTTCTCATACTTCAGCCTACACATCGAAGTTCCTGAAAGCAAAGAAGGTCAAGTTGCTCCAGGATTGGCCAGCCCAGTCACCAGACATGAACATTATTGAGCATGTCTGGAGTAAGATGAAAGAGGAGACACCGAATATGAATCCAAAGAATCTTGATGAACACTGGGAGTCCTGCAAGAACACTGTCTTTGCCATTCCAGATGACTTTATTAATAAGTTATTTGAGTCATTGCAGAGATGAATGCAATTGTCCAAGCTCCTAGGAGTCATGCACAATTTTAATTATTTTTCCACCACCATGCACCATATTATACTGTGCATTATTTCTGTTAAGTGACAAGACTTTTGTCTTAGCAAAGTCAGATCTTTCTATCCTAATTAAATAATTAAAAATCAAGGCATGATCATATTTTATTTTGGTAAAATAATCGTAATTTAGAGGCCTTTACCTTTCATAAAAGCCACTTCTGATACCATTTGATCAACCATTTGATATTATTTATTTTTCTAAAACTTGAATAGGTGACAAGACTTTTGTCAGGTACTGTATACGCTCAATGTGGCAGGAATTATTGATGAATTAGGGTTTGAGAGAACAGAGATGCATCAAGAACTACTGCAAAACAAGCTATTTTAATGTTCTACTGAAAAAGAAAAAAAAGTCAAAGGGTGAGTCAATCAACTGGAACATTTCATTTCTTGGCTGAACTAACAATTTAACCTGTCTGTTTGCTTTCATTTCTTATTTACTCCAGAACTCCACACCATTAAATGAAATGAAATGTGACAAAGGCAATCATTTCCGGATGCTCTCCGTGTTCTCATCAACAGGCTGTTATTTTCACCTGCCTTCCCTTGGACTTCACAGCATCCTTTGCCAGAACAGACCATAACAAAACAGCTGCAGATTAGCCTCTTTGGCAAAATGGCAACCTTTTTAATGTGTGCAATAATTTTGAAAAGAAAGCATGCTGTACTTTTGTGGGCAAGCTTGGACAGTATAAAGACGGTAAAAAATAAGCCAAAACTTCTATTAAATTCTAAAACTTTTATTATCTGCTTCAGGCATGTTTCAGGGTCTAAATTCCACAGAAAGAAAAATCGTTATAAGGTCTAAGGTTCATTGACAGTGCAACAATGTGACTGTAATTGCTTATTCGTTTTTATTTAGATGTTAGCACTTAAAAAACAAAGTAGCCTTCAACATTTTGCATAATGGAAATGTCGGTTCCATTTGCAACTGAATCTGCATTGTTTATCCAGACAGGTAGAAACCTTTCCAAGTCAAAGGGGCCTCTCAAAGATTTTCTGTGGGCTTTTAGAAGCATCCTTATTCCACTTCATAATGACAAATGCTTCAGGCTAATAGTGCTGATGGTAGAAACTAATCTAGGTGCTAACGCAGAGTGCATGGGAGCATAGTTCCATTTCAGCTAAAGGGGCTTAAAGGATTGAATTTACATTACAAAGAGATATCACGTCTAATGTTAATAAACCATGGTAAGCTGTACAAATACTTACATTGTGCTGCTACTAAAAATAATGCTGAAAATGCAGCCAAGAGTTGGGGTCAGATCCCTGAGGCTGTCTCAGTGGAGTGCTCTTCTCAGAAATCAATACCGCTAGAAATTTTCCACTGGGTTTCCAAGGGTACAAGCACACACACTTCAACTTTCTATCAAATGCTGAACATTTCTGAAGGAATAAGTGGCATCCCTGTGCTAATGAGTGAGTGTGGAGATGACTAAATGCTTCCAGTGAGGTTATTGTGATCGAGCTTAAAAAATTGAAGTGTACAACAAATAACATGGATAAAAACGTCTATAGAGAATGCTGCTATTGCTTTAGTTGTCAGACCCTTCGTAAAATCTGCAGTGCTTTGCACATTTTCCAGAACCCTCTTTAAACATGTATGATCTTTCTAGAAAGGAGATACCTTTTTTTTCTTAGAACAAATCGCTGATGAGGCATGCTGGCATACTATTTTAAGGTGTCCCCTACATTACAGTGTTGTTTGAAATGATCGGTGCAGTTATTTTTTATCATTAACAACTTAATTTCAGAAACATGATTCCCCTTTTATTTTTATTAGAGACCTTTAAAGTGGGTGCAGAGTGTGCTTGAAACCCAAATAAAAAGAGTCTAAAGGTGTTAAGCACTTAAAAATAATGGCGTCGTGCTTATATTGCTACTTTCCGCTCGCGCCAAATTGCAATAAAAAGCGCGGGATTATAGCCTTCTCAAAAGACACACGCGCCTTATTGGTGTTTTAAAATTCACGCTGTGACCATGTTTACCATTGAATAATGAAAATGGGTGTAATAATGTGGATATAGTTGGTTCAAATTGGCTAATAGCAGTCATACTACACAGACCAAAACGCACGACCTCATCTTTAAAAGTCAGACGTGACTTTTTAACTCGTGTTTTGATACCGGAAAAAAAAAAGCCTGACTCGTCTTACTACCTTGTACGTTTATGTTAGGGGTTTCCAAACTAGGCATGCGATTCTGACGGTATGATAACCTTGGATAAAAATATGGTTTCACGGTATGACAGTATTGTGTTTACTGCTCTAAAATATGCTCTTTTTAAACGTCTGGGTGAAAAACAGAACCCTTTTCCCCTTTGAACACAATATATTTTATTTTGAGAAACATTTAAAATATTTTGGGACAGTAAACATGTCAGGCTAAATAATTCAAGTGAATCCTCAACTTCTGCGGTCTTCATTTGTTTCAAAAACACAGATGTCTTTACAATTTACACCTAAAAAACTAACAAAAAATGTCAATAAAAAATATCACCAATACCTTAGGAACGGTATAGCAGAAAATTTTGGTGGTATGAAAACCTTGACTTTTTCATACCGCGGTATACCTTGAAAACAGTTACCATCCCATGCCTAGTCTAAACTCGGTCCTAGAGGGCCGGTGTCCTGGAGAGTTTAGCTCCAACCCAAACACACCTGAACCAGCTAATCAAGCTCTTACTAGATACACTAGAACAGTGGTGCTCAACCCTGCTCCTGGAGATTGACGTTCCTGCTGAGTTCAGCTCCTACCCTGATCAAACACACCTGAACCAATTAATTAGGACTTGAACAGCACTTGATAATTACAGGCAGGTGTGTTTCATATGGGTTGCAACTGAAATCTGCAGGACAGTCGATCTCCAGGAGCAGGGTTGGTCAACCCTGCACTAGAAACTTCCTTGCAGGTGTGTTGAAGCAAGTTGGAACTAAACTCTCCAGGACACCGGCCCTCCAGGACCGAGTTTGGACACCCCTTGTTTACGTGCTGCCAGATTGTCAAATGTCATTTTATTACGCTTTTTAATTTCTCTTTGGTCGCAGCGTCCTAGATAATATGAGAAATTATTGACTCATCCCTTATAGGCCTATCTAAAATCAACTTGAGGATGATTTAATGACAAAGTTCCTGTTAAATGACAACACGTTAGAACAGTCATTTTGAAATGTATACTTTTTTTATATTTATGAAGTTAAAGCATCAGCGCTGTACTTGAAATTGAAGACCCTTAAAGTTTGGTTATTGAGTTTAAACCTGAAAACAATGCAACAACTTATACATTTAAAAATTTAGTGATGATGTTAAATACTAACCTTTAAATGAATCTGAGCTTTTTGTTGTCAATGTGTTTCACAGAGCTGCACAGAACAAATCAAAGCTCATTGTAAATATCAAATTCAGGTTTTAAGTAGTCACAATTGCTGCTTAAAAATAAGTACATGCTGATTTATGACAAGCAATGAAACACAAACTCAATAATGTACTTTTATTTTAACATCAGAAAGTGAGTGTTAAGTTATGCAATTCATGATTTGTCATTAATCAACAGAGTTGCACCTATACAGATGAACATGTATTTGTAAGTCCCATATGAGAGCATAGATATTATTTCTTGAATATGTCAATATCTTGTTACATACCTATAGATTCAACTGAGTATAAAGTGTCAGTGAAGATACAGTATTTATGCTTTGCTCTCTCAGAGAGATGGATTTAAATTTCTAAAAGATAGCAAATCATTGCGTGGCAGCTTCCTCGATTAAATATTTATAAAATATTTTAGCAGTTGAGGGGGGAAAGTATTTGATTTCTGCATGGCCTGTTCGACACATGAACTAACAAGGACAATATGAGAAAATAACGGCAGAAACATCCCAATAATACATTGCCATTTTCACAATGTAGCATAAAACAATGCGTTTTGGGGGAGCTAAATGCATTGAAGTGCTCCAAAGCAGAGCCTGTAGCCCTCAATCACTCTACATCACATTAGAATGCGAAAATATTTCAGTATTCTCAAAGAGGCAGTAGGATTGTCAGTATTAGCAGCAGGATTCTGTACAACAGGAGGCATTTCTTAAGTTAAATCTGCTTTAGCTTT